>ML781812.1:910746-937247 GCA_009831015.1 Picea engelmannii
AGGAGATCTCACTTGTATAGCATGCCCCGCACAAAATAATTGATATAAAATTCTGAAACTTGCACCCAAAATGCTACAGATTGTTCAAAATCCAATGCAACTAGTCCCACTCAATTTGGATACTCTAGCAAGGAGTTATGATTGTTTTACCTGGAACACCTTCTTGAGACTAGTCAATAGGACTAGTCAGATACCCTATATTACACAAGGTGTATCTACAAATTTAAGATGACCCAGAAGCTGAACCTTTTACCAAAAATACATTACTAACTTTTGTAAATTTCCTCTGGAGTTCAAGGTCTGAAACGTTACATAAATTGTTTTATAGCGAAACTTCCGCAATGACTCATTTCAGGATGATTCCAGAACCCTGTCTTGTACAGGCTGTATCTCTGAAAGTATAAAGCTTCAGGAGCTAAATTTTGAGCCCAACGTACCTTGATTTGTCTTCTAAATATCCTCCAAGCTGTTCCTTCTAAAAATTTGTAGAAAAAAAGTTATAGCGAAAATTCCACGGTATCGCAGATGTAGCAGCGAAACCCCAATACCTTGAGCTCTGATACCATATGTTAAGAACCAAACATCAATATAGCATAGAAAAACCTCAGGAAAAGTACTCAATGCCTTGAAAAAGAGATAATTTCAAATAATAAGCCTCTTTGAGGGGGCAACCTCCTTTTACCCCACTTAAATGTTCAAGTACAAGATGATTCAAAATGAAAATGTCTCCTTGGTATATATAGGAGACTAGGAGGTATAATTTCAACTAATGGCCTAAAGTCGACATAAATAAAATAACATTAATAATCTAATATGCCCCAATTAAGGGTTAATGAGCCAATATTAGGGCTTATCAGGATCTCTTTCAGACATAATTGTATTTGGTATACCATGTAATCGAGAAATTTCTCTCATATAAACATAAGTAATGTTCGCTGCCTTGTGAGTGAGATTTACTGGAATAAAATGGGCAGATTTAGTAAGCTTATACACCACTACCATGATAGAATCATGTTTCTTGTTTATTCTGGGCAGTTTGGTGATGAAATCTATTGTTACAAATTCTCATTTCCACTCAGGAATGGGTAATTCCTGTAGCAAACCAGTTGGGTGTCTATGCTCATCCTTTACCTTTTGACACTCCAAACATTTCGTAATAAAATAAACAACTTCTTTCTTCATGCCTGACCAATAATATTGGCTCTTGACAACTGCAATAGTTTTCTAATAACCTGGGTGCCCAACATAAGGTACATTATGCATTTCTCTCAATATCATATTTTTCAATTCTTGGGAATTTGGTACATAAATTCTTCCCCTATATATGATAATTTCATCATTTTGTAGCTTATAGTCTTCAATTTTTTGCTGCAAAATATCTTCTTGTAATTTTTCCACTAACTCCTTGTATTGCAAATCTGATTTTGCGACCTCCAAAATTCTATCTTTCAAATATGATTAGTACATGCTAATGGTTGTAGCATGCAAATTATGCACTCTTCTGCTGAGTGCATCAACCACTTTGTTCTCTTTCCCCTTGATATGATTTATATCAAAGTCATATTCACTGAGAAATTCTAACCATCTTCTTTGCCTAACATTTAAGGTTGGCTGATCAAATAAATATTTCATACCATTATGGTATGTCCTCATCTCAAACCTTTTCCCCATGAGGTAGTGCCTCCACTTCCTCAAGGCATGCACTATGGATTCCAACTCCAAATCATGAGTGGCATAGTGTCTTTCATGCTCTTTCAACTTCCTTGATTCATAACATACAACAAACCCATTTTGACTGAGGACTCCACCAAGTCATTCTTTACATGCATCGGTGCATACAATGAAGTCTTCATTTGGATCTGAAATCCTTAGTATTGGATCACTTATTAATAACTACTTCAAGTGTTGGAAACTTTTTTCACAATTCAATGTCCACTGAAACTTCACACCCTTCTTTTGTAAGGAAGTGATTGGGTGTGCAATCTTTGAGAATCCTTCAATAAATGTCCTATAGTATCCTACACGGCCCATGAATGATTTGACCTATGTCACATTCTTTGTCACTAACCATCTTCTAATAGATTCTATCTTCTCAAGATCCACTGTTATCCCATCCCGTGAAATGATATGTCCCAAATAATGAATTGCTTATGATAAAATGAGAACTTGCTCAATTTGGCATACAAATGATGCTCCCTTATTACTTGTAAGACCATCCTTAAGTGTTGTTCATACTCTTCCTTTGACTTAGAATATATAATAATGTCATCTAAAAATACAATGACAAACTTATCTAAATATTCTCTGAAAATACTATTCATTAAACACATGAAGACAACTGGTTCATTTGATAATCCAAAGGGCACCATTGTGAACTCATAATGACCATACATTTTTCTGAAAGAAATCTTGCTAATGTCTTCTTCTTTAATTCTTACTTGATGATAACATGACCTAAGATCAATCTTAGAGAATATTTTTGCATCTTTCAATTGATCAAAGAGGTCATCGATCCTTGGCAAAGGATACTTATTCTTCACAAATACCTTGTTCAACTGCCTAAAGTCAATGAAAAGTCTCAATGTTCCATCATTTTTCTTCAGAAATAAAACTAGGGCACCCCAAAGTGACACACTTGGGTGTATATACCCCTTCTTCAGGAGCTCTTCAATTTGCATTTGCAACTCCTTCAATTATGGTGTACTCATCCTGTATGGAGTCTTGGATATTGGAGCTACTCCAAGCATCAAATTTATGGAGAAATCAATGACTATTTTAGGGGGTAATCTTGGTATTTCATTAAACACATCTTCAAACACTTTTAGGACTGCATAATCCTCAATATTTGACACCTTATCTTTAGGTGTCTCTTCCATATGTGTGGAAAATATTTGACACCCTTTTCTGTAACATTTCTTCAGCTGCAATGTTGAAATTTATCTGATGGTTACTGCCCTGGGAATTCCCTGCACTGTCTTTAGGTTCCCTTCCTCATCTAAGAAAGTAAATTCCTTGTTATAACAGTCTAGGATAGCATGATGTTGGTCCAACCAATCCATCCCAATTAGACAGTCATATGAACCTAAAGGAAAGATGTTCAAATCTTCCCTGGTGCTCATTCCATTCACATCCATAAGAAATGACTTAACCATGTCATTAACTTTTCTTTTGGCTCTGGTAGCTAGCTGCACCAACCAAGATATTCCATGCTTTCTTCTTGGAAAATGCAAACTTTCCACCATCTTAGGATCTATATAACTATGACTAGCTCCTGAATCAATTAAAATAGCAAGGGTTTGGCTATTGATCATACCTTCCACTTCAATCATATGTGGTTGATACTCTGATTGCTTGTTGTCCAGGCATGCATAGATCCTTGGTACACTTCTGCCCATGTTTTTCATTGTTTCAACTTGTTGTACATTGTGAACATTCCTCAGTTTTTCACCTCTGTGAGAACAATCTATAAACATATGATCTCCTTTACAACCCCAACATTGAATAAGTGGTTTCCTTGGCCTTTGACCCCCTGTCTCAATTGTTTTGGATTCTCTAGAAGTTGGTTGTCCCTGAGGATTATTTATGAAGAATGGTAGCTTAGTCCCCTTCTTCCTTTGATCCATATTGAATATTTTCTTGTCTTCCCAATCTTTTTAGAAAGTTGGCCTTAATTTTTTATGATCATATAGGCATTTAGCTCGCCTTATGGTCTCCTCCAATGTAAATTTGGGATCATCATATTGTAATTTGTTACTGATGAATGATCACAATCCACTCAAATGCCTCTAAATATTAACTGTCTCATCCTTGATGAAAGAACCATACTTCAACAGTTCTAAAAACATTCTTTCATATTCATCTATGGTCATACTCCTAAGTTTGAGTCCAAAGAACTCTTTCATTTTACTGTCATAGTATCTCTTAGTTAAATATTTCTTTCCAAAATATTTCTTGAATTCCTTCCAAGTAACATTTTTCTCTTTACTATGTTACACCTGCACAAGTTTATCCCACCACATGGATGCCTTTCCCTTGAATTGATAGATGGAAATTCTTCCTTCTACATGAGAAGAGTAATTATGCAATTGGAAATACTTTCTCATGCCCAACAACCATGTCTTTTCATCTTCATCCTTCTTGTGTTCACCATAAACTACAGGAGTTTTGATTTTGTTCATTTCTCCTCGTAGCTCATCCACCCCAAACATCTTAAGCTTCCTGACAGGGGATGGACTTGAGATACTGTATTCTCTCTTATTGGAATGCCTTGGGGAGTGATGGTGATGTCTGCTAACACTTCTTGTTCTTCTTTTCTCATCAGGATACCTATGACTTCCTGATTTTCTTGAGCCACTCTCCTTATCCAATTTCTTTTCTATTTGGTTCAAGCTCCACATTAAATTCATGTTGAAATCCTCCTAGTTCTCCTTGGCTCTCATAATCCTTTCATTATAATATTTATGGATTTGGAAATCCTTCTGCAAATTTTTAATGGTCTCTACCATATTCATGTTTTTATCCCTTCCTTCTCCATGTCCATTGGAGTTTGTTCCTTTAATGCTCATATGGAAATCCATCCCTCTGGTCTCATCTTCCTGGGTGTAAGCCCCCTGTGTATATTACATTCCTCTACACTATGTTTTTGTCTTGATATTATCTTGTTGTTGTTAACTCTACAAAGTGTGCAACCAACATAACTTTGTCAGGCTAACTATTTCAACAATTTCATGAAAATATGAACCATTCTAGTTCAACAATGCATCGAAATTATTTTTTCTGATTTCCTGAAAATTGAATGCCCATATCAATATTTTGGGTGAATAATTTTATTCTATTGTCCAAGACCTTTCCAACACCTCCTTCCATGCTCAATTCTGAGTCTTGAGTAGAAATTTATGGTTATTTGAACATTGTCCATTAATTTTTCCGTTCACTCTTCAACTTGGTGCAATTATGCATTTTTGCACCTACTCCATTGGATTTTTAGTAGGATCTCAATTGGGTTTCTTAATATACATATTTTGGATAGTTTGTCCAAGTTTCACCTCTTTCTGGGTTCCGAAATGCTAGTTACAGCCTGTTGAAGTTCTAGGCCAATTAGTGTTTTTGATATAGAATGCTACAGGTACCTTCTTTGCCATCTTAAACATTTTTTAACATGCCCATAATTTTAATTCAGCTCTAGAAATATTTTCTATGGTTCAATAGCTTTCCATAGACTGCTCCTAGGCCTCAATTTGACTCCAGAACATAAATTTATGGCCCTTTGAAGTTAGTTGGGTCTTAAAATTTACCCTCCATTGTTTGTCCTATAACTTTCTCATAAAAGCTTCATTTGACGAACAATTTACACCATTAGAAATATCTCTTCGGGCTCTTTCATTTAGGCTATCGAGACAGAGTGTACCTTGGTACACTCTAGGTTTACTCTGTTCTCGAGGTTTTTGAGTAGCTAACAACGTTGTTTAGGGCCTCAAAAACACGCTGCAAAAAGATGACCTTTAAACATTATAAAATTTCACATAAATTTGTTGGTTTTCAACTATTGTACACCATCCAAACGAATTCGCGCATACAAATTTGAACATGTACGCCCATATTTAGCATGTGTAGCAACACCATAAGGTAGCACATCCTTCACGCACCTATAACCAATGTGGATCACTTCTTTGTCGCGCAAATAATTGGTGCGCACTACTTTTGTGTTGCGCGCCAATATCAACCACGCACAATTTTGGTTCATGCACTAATACTTGTTGCGCACAATTTTTGTGTCACATGCTAATATTCCGAGCACATTGCACTCTACATATTGCACCATGCCAAATTTTAGTACGCCCCCACCGTGCACCATTACTCCATGCACACCCTTAATTAAATTGTCACGTGACAACATATACCCACATTGCGAGTGCACCAACAAAATTCCTATGTGCTCTGTCAATACTGCACACACCACGTGCACCATTATTATGCGTGCGTGCCAATATTATGTATGCACCACTTAATCTACACCACACAATGTTAAATTTAGTGTGCACACCTACACACAAATATTTTTCGTGCATTACCACTTTGCACCACGTAGTGCCAAATTTAAGTGTGCACACTCACACGCCAATATTTTTCATGCATTGCCACTCTACACCGCGCAATGCCAAATTTAAGTGCATAGACCCGCACACCAATATTTTCTGTGCAATACACTTTGCACCGCGCAATGTCAAATTTAAGTGTGCACACCCTCACGCCAATTTTTTTCACGCATTACCACTCTGCACCGCACATAGCCAAATTTAAGTGTGCACACCCATGCGCCAATATTTTCCACACATCTCAAGATTTTCATTACACATCATGCATTTTTAGTGCACACATTCCTTTTTTTTATGCGCATCAATTCCTCGTGAATTTCGCTGTAGAAATTGGGCTTCTGCCAAAAGAATTCCCCAATTTTCACCATAGACATTCTGCAACTATGAAATTCGTTCAATTTCACCCCGATACCACCAATTCAACCTATGCAACAACAAATCGTTGCTGATTGACATTCCTGAAACATTTTTTTCCCAAACTCAATTCACGAATTGAGAATTTTAATCAACTAATCTCGTTCCATCTGTCATGGCTTCCCCGTAACTTCAAATTCGACCAATTCCAGGTCTGAATTTGCTAGAACATATACTAAATTAAGAATATCTCACAACTTGGCCAAATTTCTCAAATTTCCCATGAATTTAACAACAAAAATTAGGGCTTCTCCCAATTCCATGCAATTGCTTCTAATTTTTACCATGGATGCTCTGTACCTTGAAATTTGGCCACTTCGAAATCAATTCTTTGTGAAAGTTCACTTCAATTAAACCTTCTCAGACCATCCAGGATCAGTGTTGAAAACAGGAGCTCTGATACGATATTGTAACATCCCCAACATCCAACTGGGCTATGGCACATACAAATTTTCGAACCGTATACATAATTAAAATATATACACACATAAACTCTTGCAGAACTTTAAATATAAAACTTAAAACAAACAAATACATTCTGCAAATGTACAGATTCATACAGAATAATAATAAAAATACACATGCACCACACACAGGAAAAGCCCATAAAAATAAACACATAAATAATAATGCAACATGTAATTTAGCACACAATTAACACTTATCTTGGTAAAAATATCACCAACTATGCGTAGACCTTCCACGAAACTCCCAACCTTAGACCATGTTGCTCATCACTCTCAACAGTGAGTCACCCGAGCTGGGACTAAACTCCACACATGTAAAAGAGATTCCTAACCAAGATGTTGTATCTCAGACAACATGAAAGACTCTATCACAGGTACCAACTCAAACTAACAACCTACAATCCATCATTCCCCACATGCCTGTCCCACACCAAGAAGTGTGCCCCTTCTCCACTCAACAGTCCTTCTATTGCCCCACTTCCTTTCTGGGCGTCAACAATAGGATATACATGAAGTCTTAGATCCATGTAGCTATAGTTTAGCACCTTCGGGAATTAATTCCCAATAATTCTCTCACCTAGAGATATTTTCTCACGGGCCTGACAACCTACCTCTTCAATCTTCCATGGGCCTGACAACCCACTTCTTCAATCCAGCTTCTAAGCTAACCAGGTACATGTATGGGTACTAGTACGGGTACAGGTACAGTGATAGTAATAGAATGGTACAAAGGAAAGCTCAATTAGTGAGTGAATGATGATGGAATGAATGAGAAAATAAACTAATTTCAAACTATATGTATGCATGTTTCCAACTTGACACTTGTCATTTTGGGAGCTACTTTGGCCCACTTGTCCCCATCCTTATAACTTAGGATAAAATAATTATCCATACTTTATAATTTAAGGAATATTAATATAATATTTCTTTTTGGCTTAAGCTCCCTAGCTTATCCCTTTTCCTTAACTTTTATCCCCCCCCCCCCTCCCTAACTAGTGGAGTTTAGTCCCCCATACTCTTTTATCATGGTCGGTCTACATGCAACAATATATTATATTAATGATAAGACATATACAAAAATAGGCTCATAGGCCTTTAGCATCTAGGCTCTCCAGATTAATTCAATACATAAGCCTCCTAGCTTATAATAACTGGCTCACTAGCCTATACAACACAACATATACACAAAGGATCTCTGGCCTCAAAATCACGTGCACTTAAGTTTGTTGCATGTGGTATCTTGGAATGTGCACACTTCATCATTTTAGTGTGCAATACATGTGCGCACTATGCCATTGAAGGTGCATACAAAAATGATATCAAACATCTCACTAGCTTAAGTACATTTGCATTTACATTTACAGTTGGGGTTCAGCCTAGGGGTATCACATTTGCTGATGTGATGCTCTTCTTGCAGGCTGTGAGAATGCCCATCTTCGAAAATCAATCAACCACCACAAATAAGAAATCATTTCATTTCTTAGTGGACGGAAGGCTAGAAATGTAATCCATCGAGATGGATTCCCAAGGTCTCTCGGGGGTAGGAAGAGGGGTGTATAATCCTTTATTCTTGATGGTTGGATTGGAAATGGCACAGGCAGTGCAAGATCTGATATACTTGCTGACGTCTTGTCAAATTTTTGGCCAATGAAAATATTTCTATAGAATGGCCAAAATTTTTCCATGCCAAAATTTTCTGCCATCCGAATATAGTGAGCCTCCCAAATCAGCTTTGCACGTTCGCTTGCAGCAACATAGAGGTGGCCCAGATGGCATAAAAATCAATTTTGAATGTGAAAATCGGTGACATTCATGCATGTACCCAATAGCTGATAGGTGGTGGTGAAGTTAGGATCTTGTTGATAAAGTTGGGGCCACTTAGATGCCTCATTCCCACATGAATGGAGCATGGTGGTGAGTGCAGCAACGAGAGGTTGAATAAGGCAGTAAGTGACACGATTTGTGCTCCCTGTCTTATACTTGATGTTGAGATGGAACTGTTGCAGGTATGTGGACCACTTTTGATAGTGGTAATTCTGCAACTTCCCATGTGTCTGTATGAACTACATAGGCTTGTGATCAGTGTGGATGATTGTATCCTTTCCTAGAATGTAATTTTTCCATTGACGATAGGATTGCATAATGGAATACATTTCCTTGTCATATGTGGGGTATTTCTGGACAGTATCTGAGAGTGCCTCACTATGGTATTCTAATGGATGACCATGTTGAGTGAGAACTGCGCCTATAACATAGTCGAATGCATCAGTCTCAATCTCGAATGATTATTGCAAATCGGGTAAGGAGGGTACTAGAGATGAGTGCAAGCGATGCTTCAGATAATCAAATGATAGTTGTTGTGCCTTCCCCCATCTGAAATTTTCCTTTCCACCTCCTTTGGTCACTTGGATGAGGGCCCATGTAATATGGGAGAATCCCAACACGAACCATCAGTAGAAGTTGGCAAGTTTCAAGAAGATCTGAAGCTCTGTTAGTGTGGTCGGGGTTGGCCAATCATGAATGACTTGGATCTTAGCTGGATCCACATGTACCCGATTCTCATCAACAATGTAGCCCAAATATTGGACCACGTTGATGCCAAAGGAGAATTTTTCCAATTTGGCATATAGCTTGTGTTGTCGCAGAGTGCTCAAAAATTACTGAATATGCTGCATGTGCTCCTCCCAAGTTCTTTTGAAGATGAGGATGTCATTCAGATATACCATCATAAAAGAGTTGATGAAGAATCTCAATACATCATCCATCAACCTCATGAAAATTGTTGGTTCATTTTTTAAGCCAAAGGGCATGACCAACCATTCGAAGAGACCTTCTTTAGATTTGAAAGATGTCTTCCATACATCAATCAGTTCGATGGAAATTCAGTGGTAGCCATACTTTAGGTCAATCTTGTTGAAGAAATTTTTCCTCCTTGAGTTGGTCAATAAAGTCATCAATTTGTGGAATTGGGTATCAGTTCCTGACTGTGATTTTTTTTAATGCTCTGTAATCAATGCAAAGCCGCCAGGTCCTATATTTATTCTGCACCAGTACAATCGAGCTTTCGAAAGGGGGGGAGTTGGGTATGACCTTCTCTTTTTGAAGAAAATCTTGTATCTGATGCTTGATTTCATCATTTTCCATTAGCGAGCGATGATAGACTGGTCCATTAGGAAGTGGTGCGTTGGGTGTTAGATCAATTGGTTTCTTGTCTTGGCAGTGTGTCACTACCCTGGTGGGTGAGGAGAAGATGTCTCTGTACTCTTCCACAATCCTGTGCGCTTGTTTCTGCTACAAAGAGAGGCTCTATGTAGAGGTCACAGATGTGGCAGCGACCTTCTTCTTACTGCAAGCACATATCACAAAGAAGACAAACTTCCCGGTCTTTTAAATGACCTTACTGCATTGCTTAGAAGATATTAAATAAATAGTGGTAGGCGGAGCTACCTATGGTATCCTGTACAATTGTCTACCCAAAGTAATAATAACACAAAGGGTTCTAGACTCATACACAACATGTCGCTTCCACAAATATGGCTGGCCTAAAATAAAATTACAAACTTTAAGGGGAGCAATATCACACAATACCTCGTCTTTGAAGGGATTGATGTCATAGGAAAGACAAAACTATTGGTTGATGTAGAGATCTCTTCCTTAGCGAAGCCAACCGATGGTGTAGAGTTGTAGGTGTAGTTTCATCGGCAAGTCTAGCTGCTTGATTACCTCTGTTGAGATTAGGTTCTTCTGATTCCCGCTATCGACAATGAAATGAAGTGAAGCCCCCTTTACGCACATTTGTGAGTGAAAGAGGCATTTTGCTTCCTCTGGTTCACCTGGCTGGACTTTGGTGGTAGTGACAGTGACGCTGGGTTTGACATCGATAATCCTCTTCCCTCCTTTTGTATTTTATTCAGAGTCAAAATATTCCTCTGACTTGGAATCTTTAAGCTCAACCACCAGTGACTGCTTGGAGCGATATTCTTCGGTGTTGTGCCAAGGGATTTTATGGTATTCACACCACTTAACTGTGTCCTTCTTCGAATTCTCATTACCCTTCTTGGTTTGCATCTTGGACTGGTTGTCTTAAGAGTGACCATGTTTTCTCTGTCCCTTGTTTTGTGGGTTGGGGTCACCTTTTCCCTGGTTCGGTTGTGAGGAGTTTGCAAATCCAAACTCTCTCCTCTTCTTCTTAAACTTTTGCTCGATAGTGATAAAAAATCTATAAGCCACACCTAATGATGTAATGTATAGAAAATCCATTTTTGTTTGAATGTATCTATGCAGACAACTGTGATATTTGGGCACCGAATGTCATTCAAAGTCATTGATACCCGTCTTGGTGCACAGGGTATGGAAAATATTGGTGAAATTTGATACTGTCTGGTCCCTTCCCTAACGCAGGGTGGTCCATCTTGTGCACTGGTCCTCGTAGCTTCCAACAAGGTAGTATTGTTCTTTAATCACATCCCTGAAGGAATCCCATGTGGGGGAGACCACAAATATTGCATATTCTTCTATTTCCCTTTGATCAAAGTAAGTATCCCACCAGTTTGTAACATGGGGAACGACCTTGAGGAGTGAAAAAACAATATTTTTTGTAATATCCCTCAGCCGAACCCAATTGTAAATTTCATGTAAGTGTACTTAATTTGGTGAGTTGTTTTGACATCATTTTGTAGTGCACCTTTCATGGCATAGTGCACACATGTACTGCACAGTAAAATGATGTAGTGTGCACATTCTCGGATACCACGCGTACTAACTAAAGTGCACGCAGTATGGAGGTTAGCGAGCCTTGTATATATGATATGTGTTATAGGTTGGTGAGCCAGTTATTATAAGTTGGGATGCTTATGTTTTGGAATTAGGCTAGAGTGCCTAGATGTTAAAGGCCAGAGCGCATAGATGTTAAAGGCCAGTGAGCCTATTTTGTATATGTCTCATGATTAATATAAAATACATCGTTGTGCGCAAACTGACCACGATAAAATATATGGGGGAATGAAATCCACCAGTTAGGGAAAGGGAGGGCCAAAAGTTAAGAGAAAGGGATAAGCTAGAGAGCTTAAGCCAAAAAGGAATATTACATTAATATTTCTTAAAACATAAAGTATGGATAATTATTTTATCCTAAGTTCTAAAGTTGGGGACAAGTGGACCAAAGTAGCTTCCAACATGAAAAGTGTCAAGTTGGGGACATGCATACATATCGTCGGGACTTAGCTCATTTTGACACCTTCACCATCATTCTTATGAGCATCTCTCCCTTGATTCCTTCCATCATTCAGTCATCCAGTCAATGATTCCATGACCATTTTCACTCACGCAGTCAGTTATCTTTTAGACATTCATTTCAATGCATCCGAGCCTATTTCCATAACCATTTCTGGTTGGTGTACTTGGTTAGCTTGGAAGTGGGATTGAAGAAGCGGGTTGTCAGGCCCATGGGAAATTGAAGAGGCGGGTTGTTAGGCCCGTGAGCAGTTCTCTGAGTGAGATAATTGTTGGGAATTAATTTCCTGAAGGTGCTAAATTGCATCTAACATGCTCTGAGACTTCCTGTCCGGCATGTTGCTGAAGCCCTGGAAGGGAAGTGGGGCAACTGAAGGACTGTTGAGCAGAGAAGGGACACACTTCCTTGGGTAGGACAAGCATGTGGGGAATGAGAGGTTGTAGGCTATTAGTTGAGTGAGCACCTGAGACAGAGTCTTTCCTGTTGTCTATGAGCATTTAGCTTGGTTAGGAATCCCTTTACCCGGGTGGAGTTTAGTCCTAGCTCAGGGGTGACTCACTATTGAGAGTGATGAATAGTGTAGTCTAAGGCTGGGAGGTTCGTGGATGGTATGTACGCAGTTGGTTAAAATCTTTCCAAGATAAGTACCAATCATATGATAAATTTACATGTTGCATTGTTATTTACGTGCTTATGTTACGATTTATCATATATGTGATTAAAATTGTCTGTATGTTTATGGGTATTTCCCTATATATGTTTCATATTTCTGTTTACTGTTATTTCCGTATGAAATCGTATATTTACAAAATGTAATTGTTTGTTTACGTTTATATGTAAAGCTTCCTCAAGAGTGTTGTATGTATATGTTATAATTGCATGCAGTTTGAAGAGAAAATTTATGTGGCATAGCTGAGTTGAATATTGGGTATGTTACAGTATGTTCTGCAGTGAGAGAACGAAAGTGTTCCCTCGTGTAACAT
Source organism: Picea engelmannii (assembly GCA_009831015.1). NCBI lineage: Eukaryota > Viridiplantae > Streptophyta > Pinopsida > Pinales > Pinaceae > Picea > Picea engelmannii. Next base: position 923,939 of record ML781812.1, read on the forward strand.
GGCCCGGTCATGGGTGGTCGGGGACATTACAATATGGTATCAGAGCTTCATTTCCAACATTGAGCCTGGATGGGCCGGAAAGGTTCAGTTGAAGTGAATATTCACAGAAGATTAATTTCAAAGTGACCAAATTTCAAGTCACAGAGCATCCATGGAAAAATTTTGGCACTGCACGGAAAATGTTGGCATGCAGGTGTGTGCGGTAAATTGTGGCACCATGCGGAAGAATATTCTGTGCAAATTCATGTGCTGCATTTAACATTGCGCAGTAAGCACACACATAGTAATGTTCACCTGGGGTGTGCAAGTATTGCAAAACACAGAGGAGTTTGGTTGGTGTGCACATAGTATGAGTGTAAGTTATCTTGCGACAATGTATTCAATGGTGCGCACAGATTATTGTGCATGGTGGGGCATACTGAACTTTGGCATGGTGCAATGCATAGGGCAAAATGCATGTGGAATATCAATGCACAATACCAAAACTGTGTGCAATGGATATTGGCGCACAACACAAAAGTAGTGCACACAAGTTATTGGCGCGACAGAGAAGAAATGCATAGTGGATATAGGTGTGTAGAAGCACGATTTACCTTTTGGTGTTGCTGTACACGATAAATATGGGTGTACAGGTTGAAATTTTTGTGGACGCAAAGTCGTTTGGAAGGCGATGAGTATGAGTTTAATAGAAAATTTTCATGGTATTAGAGGAAAAAGAAACACACAACCACATCGGAGCATTATTTAAAATGAATTCAAAGTTGGTTTGAGAAGAAATAAATATAGTCTAAATTGCTAAGCCGAGATCATCTCATAAATGAATTCTGAGTTTTATATTCCTCCAATTCAGACAGATGGAAGTGAAATATAAGCTTATAAGAAAAGCATACTATGAAACAAAACAAAATTCATAACACCACCAGTTAGAATCTTGTAATAAACAGTCCAAAATCTGCTTCTGCATTTATATAATCGTATCAATCCCAAAATTACAAAAGGGGAATGATAACAGTTATCCTATTGTAAAGGGATCATTTAAGAACAAGCCTATCATCTCTGGGGCCCCTTACCTCTACTACCAGTTGTCCAAAATTCACTGAAATATACTTAATTTTAGTTGAGGACTCATTTCATCTTAGCGATCTCCTTCTTTAAAGAATCTAACCAGACTGGTTGATTCTCTCCAACACTTTCAGCCATTTTAGTTGTGGTTTCCTTCTTCTACCCCTTGCTCCTTTTCTTCTTAGCAACTAGCCTATTTATGACTAAATCCTTCATAGTGGGATTCAACCTGATTTCCAACTGCGAGTCTATAGCCGGCTCTGTGTGGAATTTAGTTGCTAGAATGTGAGCAAGTACCCTTTCCTACTTATTCGCAGGAAAGTCTAGCATTTTTCCCGAATAACCAATATCACTAGATTTAGCCTTGTCCATGTACCTTAGTTTGTGGATACCAAAATTATTTTACAGAGAGCAGGAAGTCGAGCAATTTATATATTACTCTGTTTATGGATAAGATGATGCCTCCATACTTGAGGATTGATAGTTATAGTATCCCAATTATGAAGCATAGATAGACTATGTACAAATGTGTTAGGTTGCCATGCTCGGCTAATCCATTTCAAATGATTAGATTTTGAGTTCGTTACATGGCGGCATTCAGCTAACGTCACATGGCTGTGAAGTACCGAACGAGTGAAACAGGGTGATCTGACTAGCCGTCACCCGTTCCACGAGTAGTGGTTTTGATATATTGAAGCAAGTGATACCGCGTCTTGGCGAAAGTGGTTTTGGAAAACCGCCTTTTGCCCAGATGTATCTCTGAAGGTGTCATGCATCTATGTTCTCAAGACTTGGGTCTTATCTAGAATTGTCATGGTGATAACACCAGGAAACCAGAAGAGATAATTCTTATGTATATATTGAACCAAAATGGTTCATATTTTTCATGAATTGTTGAATTGTTAGCCTGATAAGTTTCGATGGCTGCAAGTTTTGTAGAATTAACAACAATTAGATCAGATCAAATCAGTGCAAAGTCCATAGGAATGGAATAAGCACAGGGGAATTATAGTCAACAATATGAGAGTAGAGGGATGGATGTCCATTTGGGAATTGAAGAAACAAACTCCAATGGACATGGAGAAGAAAGGAATGAAAACATGAATATGGAAAAGACCATTAAAAATTTGCAGAAGGATGTCCAAATCCATAAAGATGATAATGAAAGGCTTATGAGAGCCAAGGAGCAACAAGATAACTTCAACATGAATTTATTTGAGGGCTTGAACAAAATATAAAGAAATTGGTTAAGGAGAGTGGCTTAAGAAAATCTGGAAGTCACAAGCCTTCAGATGAGAAAAGAAAAGTAAGAAGTGTTAGAAAACACCACCATCACTCCCCAAGTCATTCCAATAAGAGAACAGGAAGTAAATCAAGTCGATCCCTTGTTAGAAGGCATAAGAGGTTCGAGGTCGATGAGCTACGAGGAGAAATTAAAAAATTAAAACCTCCTACATTTGATGGTGAGCACAAGAAGGATGAAGATGCAAAAACATGGTTGTTGGGCATGAGAATGTATTTTCAATTGCATAATTATTCTTCTCATGCAAAAGGTAGAATTTCTATCTATCAACTCAAGGGAAAGGCCTCCATGTGGTGGGATCATCTTGTGCAGGTGCAACACATTAAAGAGAAAAGTGTTACTTGGAGGGAATTCAAGAAGTATTTTGAGAAGAAATACTTGACTAAGAGATACTGTGACAAGAAAATGAAATATTTCTTTGAACTCAAGCTTGGAAGTGTGACCATAAATGAATATGAGAGAAGGTTTCTAGAACTGTTGAAGTATGTCTCTTTCATCAAGGATGAGACAGTAAAAATTCAAAGGTATTTGAGTGGATTTCCATCATTATTCAGTGAAAAAATACAGTATGATGATCCCAAGAAATTGGAAGAGACCATAAGGCGAGCTAAATGCCTATATGATTAGCAGAAAGCAAGGCCAACTTTCCAAAAGGCTTGGGAAGACAAAAATAAATTCAATATGGATCAGAGGAAGAAGGGAGCTAAGCCACCATTCTTCAGAAATAATCCACAGGGACAACAAACACCTAAACAACCCAGAACGATTGACACGGGGAGTCAAAGGCCAAAGTAGCCACCTATTCAATGTTGGGGTTGTAAAGGATATCATAGGTTCAGAGATTGTCCTCACAGAGGTGAAAAATGTAGGGTTGTTCACAATGTATAGCAAGATGAAATAGTGGAGGACATGGTCAGATATGTGCCAAGGATCTATGCATCCCTGGACAACAAGCAAGTAGAGTATCAGTCCCACAGGTTGCAGCAACCATGATGGGTGCCTATGATCAACTTTAACTTTCTGGCATTCCATACATTTAGCGATGTATTCAACGATCTCTCTCTTCATACCTGGCCAAAAGTAACGGGTCTTGATTCCTGCCATGGTTTTCTGATATCCAGGGTGCCCTACGTAAGGGACATTATGCATTTCATGCAAAATCATACGTTTCAAGTCCTAGACATTTGGAACAAAAATTATGTTCTTGTGCAGTAGTATTCCATCTATTCCCAAATTATAATTATCCACCTTTTGTGGTATCTTACCCTGTTGTAGCTTTGCTACCAATTCTCTGTATTGCAGATTTTCATTTGCAGCCTCCAGAACTTTGCTTTTAATATTAGTCTGATACATGATAATGGTTGTAGCATGTAGTTCATGCATCGTCCTGTTGAAATCCTAGAGAGGATTGGTCTAATTGCTTATATGATTGCATTGTCTGCATTTATGTCTTTTCATAATGTATTCCATGTATCATTGCTAAAGAAATATATACTTGATGCTAATCATGTTATTGATTGGAATGTGATTCAGGTGGAGCAAGAAGGCACTTTTCAAGTGCATCTGGTGTGCATTTTGGACCGCAAAATCAAGCAGCTCTGGAATCGAGCCATAGGGCTTGTAAAGGTCCAATGGACTTGGTACGGTCCTGAGGACGCTACTTGGGAGCATGAGGATGCAATATGGACATAATACCCGCATCTTTTTGAGGATTTTTGAAAATTTTGTTGTATAAGGGTATATGATGCACTGAGGAAAGTACATAAATAAGGGGAGGGGATTGTAATATCCCTCGGTCAAACCCAATTGTAAATGTAATGTAAGTGTACTTAATCTTGTGAGTTGTTTTGACATCATTTTGTAATGCACCTTTCATGGCATAGTGCGTGCATGTACTGCATAGTAAAATGATGTTGGCACATTCCCGGATACCGCGCACAGTATGGAGGATAGTGAGCCTTGTGTATATGATATGTGTTATAGGTTGGTGAGCCAATTATTATAAGCTAGAATGCTTATGTTTTGGAATTAGGCCAGAGAGCCTAGATGTTAAAGGCCAGTGCGCCTATTTTGTATATGTCTCATGATTAATATAAAATACATCGTTGCATGCAGACTAACCACGATAAAAGAGATGGGGGACTGACCTTCACCAGTTAGGGAAAGGGAGGGCCAAAAGTTAAAGGAAAGGGCTAAGATAGAGAGCTTAAGCCAAAAAGGAATATTATATTGATATTTCTTAAAACATAAAGTATGGATAATTATTTTATCCTAAGTTCTAAAATTGGGGGCAAGTGGACCAAAGTAGCTTCCAACATGACAAGTGTCAAGTTAGGGACATGCATACATATCGTGGGGACTTATCTCATTTTGACACCTTCACCATCATTCTTACGATCATCTCTCCCATGATTCCTTCCATCATTCAGTCATCCAATCAATGATTCCATGACCATTTTCACTCACGTAGTCAGTTATCCTTTAGACATACTGACTACGTAGTCAGTTATATAATTTCCATAACCATTTATGATTGGTGTACCTGGTTAGCTTGGGAGCGGGATTGAAGAAGCGGGTTGTCAAGCCCATGGGAAATTGAAGAGGCAGGTTGTCAGGCCCATGAGATTTTCTCTGAGTGAGAGAATTGCTAGGAATTGATTTCCTAAAGGTGTTAAACTACAACTATAGTGCTCTGAGACTTCATGTCCAGCCTGTTGTTGAAGCCTTGGAAGGGAAGTGGGGCAGTCGAAGGATTGTTGAGCAGAGAAGGGGCACACTTCCTTGGGAGGGGCAGGCATGTGGGGAATGAGAGGTTGTAGGTTTTTAGTTGAGTGAGAACCTAAGACAAAGTCTTTCCTGTTGTTTATGAGCCTTTAGCCTAGTTAGGAATCCCTTTACTCAGGTGGATTTTAGTCCCATCTCGGGGGTGACTCACTATTGAGAGTGATGAATAATGTAGTCTAAGGCTAAGAGGTTCGTGGACGGTCTATATGCAGTTGGTGACAATCTTTCCAAGATAAGTACCAATCGTATGATAAATTTACATGCTACATTGTTATTTACGTGCTTGTGTTACAGTTTATCATATATGTGATTATAACTGTCTGTATGTTTATGGGTATTTACCTATATATGCTGCATATCTGTGTTTACTGTTATTTCCGTATGAATTCATATATTTACATACTGTAATTGTTTGTTTACGTTTATAGTAAAGCTTCCGCAAGAGTGTTGTATGTATATGTTATAATTGCATGCAGTTTGAAGAGAAAATTTATCTGGCATAGCTCAGTTGAATACTGGGTATGTTACAGTATGTTCTGCAGTGAGAGAATGAAAGTGTTCCCTCATGTAGCGTGGCCCGATCATGGGTGGTCGGGGATGTTACATTTTCCCTATCAGAAAAATTATGGACCAAAAAATACACTTTGAGAATATTCAACCATTTATCTCCAACATCTGCATCTATCAGTCCTTCAAATAATGGAATATCAAAATTTACTTGTACCTTGAAGGGGATTGCATGGCTGCTTGATGAAGATGCATCTCCTGTGGGAAGCCACCGAAGGATCTGTGCAAAGTTGTCCATCATTTTGTTCCTTTGTCGCACAAGGGCTTCCTTGAGCAATGGTTTAAAAGGATCTCTTTCTCCATCATCTTTCTTATTGTTCCCCATGAGTTGTTTTCAGGATCAACACGAACGATCATGCAAAGTATCATCTGGTTCAAGTCCCAACTTCTTGTACCTAGATCTTGTTAGGGACATGCACAAAAAAAAACAAATGAAGAGAAGACCACTCTGATACCACTGATCCAGATTTATGTGAAGAACGAAATGAGTAAAAAATTGAATACAATAACACCTAGATACAAAGAACAACAACAGATATCCAATGAACAATAACTTCTATTAAATACAAAAAATAGGCTAAAACTGCAAAACTGCAGAACTGAAAACAACTTGCTCGAATGGTGGTAGCTATCTCTGAGAAGAGATGTGGCTACTATGCTCATCTGTTTGAATATAATGATTACAATGAGGCTCGAGAGGCCTTGAATTCCTAAAACCCTAGACATCCAAAAATGCCAAAAGTTATGGGGGCCCCAATCGGTAAGTTGGTACCTCAAATTCTTGAGGTCGTAAATTTTGCATACGACCTCTATTTTAGGCATGTGATAGCCCATTGGAAAGGTATTTTCGAGAACTACACATTATGGTGTCAAAATTTGGCTCCACTTACAATTTGACTGTTAAAAAAAAAAAAAAAAAAACATTGTTTNTAAAAAAAAAAAAAAAAAAAACATTGTTTAGGTCTCTAAAATGGCCTTGGAATTACAAAAAGATGTACTGACATGAAAACTTCCAAAATAAGCCAGTTGGAATAGGTGGGAGGCCACCAATATCCTCTTAATTGTTGTGTAGGGCTTCAGGATAGCCTTGGAAGTGCAGAACCCACAATTACAAAGAAATTTTATCATTACAAAGAAACTTGCTGAACTAAAAAATGTCAAGAGGAGCGAGTTGGAATAGGTGGGTGACCACCAATATCCACCTGGATCAATGAGTTTGGCATATTCTTGGCTTATATACTCATTTTCATTCCATTTTCTTCTATTCTATTGTCCATTAAGTATCTAGTTATCAACATGAATGCCCTTGATTATATGAAGTATTGTTGATCATTTGATTTCATGTTGAAAAGATTTACCAGATCCTCAACTTACCTAACCTACCTAATCCACCTTCCAATAAAAAGAACTATTGTTATTATTGAGATGCCCTAGCTCTGTCTATTTATGGTCTAGTGAATATTTTAGGGATAACATCTTTTGGCGCCATTGTCGGGGATGGAGAAATGAAGAAATCATTCCCTGGGTTGTACGATAATGAATACAACCAGTTATTGATGGTGAACAAGGATTGGTGATAGAAGTGACTGCGATATTTCACCTAACGAGTCCATGAAGGAAGAATCCACTAGTTACTCCAATGATTCAGAATGTCGAAGGGAATGGATGTTATCTTAGCTCGGAGGTTTGTACCTATTGATTTCACAATTGTTCCTAGTTATCCAAATCCAGTTCCTCATGTATATGGATGGCAATATCATCTTCCCAAGTTTAAATAAGGTACATATGATAATCCTGCTGAACATTTTCTAGAATTTCATGAACTAATGCATAATTTGGATATCTCTCATGAGGATGTACTCATGAATATGTTCATGTACTCAATGGAGGGATATGCTCATGAGTGGTATAGATCCCTTCCTCCTTCTATCATTTCTTCATTGTAGGAGTTTCATCGGTAGTTGCAGCAAATCATCCTTTTCTCTTCAAGAGAGTTAGATCAGTGGTTTCAAGGATTCAATGTACCCATATGTGACAGTTATGAATCTGATTCTCTGGAGAACATTGAAGTAGGAATTTTGTTTGATGTACAAAATGAGGTGTTTCTACCAGGGTTTATTGAGAGTGGAGGATTTCTTGATATTTACCATGAATTTGATATAAAACTGTTGAAATTATGCACTTTCATGAATGAAATGGACAACACATAAGAACAATTGAGCCATGAAAACCAAGTTGAAGAATGCATTATAGATCATCAATTAAGGTATGGTTTTCATGTTCTTGAAGATCATGTGTCCTTTTATATGGAGGATTCTATCACTTTAAAGTTCCAACCATTGTTTCTCTATTAAGATCTAGACGATTATGAGTTTCCATTTCATTTTCCAGTCTTTATTTTGTTGAAGCATAATCAAGGAATCTGGTTAGTTGATGACATATTTGAATGTTTACAATGGAAATTTTCTTACACTTAAGTAGAGGTATGGGTGTACATAAATAAGCTTGTTGTACAAGAATTTGTATACAATTTATTTTATATTTTTGGAATAAGACTCCATAGCCCAATGGAGAACTGGTACCAAGCAATTTCAGTTTGCAGATTGGTTTTTCAACGTGTTAGATTTCAATTCCAAAGCAGGGCTACAAGTTGCATGGATTGAATGAATAAGGCACGGGCCTTCTTGTTCTCGATGCCTCACAAGGAGGACATCATACCCTATGGAGCCAATATAAGCACCTAAAACCACCGTATCAAAATTTTTAACTCCTTGCTATTTCACACCAATTTTTCTAACCTACTATCCTTTGCATCAATGTTTGCTAAGTTTCCCATCTTTTTAAACCCCATCTACTTAATATCACCATGTATCCATTATATTCATGATTTTCATAAGTTGGGTCTAGTTTGCGGTTTCTTTGAGTTCATTTGAAAAACAAACCTAAACTTTCCTTTTCCTTGATCTTCACCAAAGTCAAGAAAATTAAAAAAAAGTTATTATGAAATCATTTTATGGTTTTATAATAGTTTTTATTAAAAATAATTAAAATATATTAGCTCATTGCTATTTCACACTAATTTTTCTAACCTACTATCCTTTGCATCAATGTTGGCTAAGTTTCTCATCTTTTTAAACCCCATCTGCTTAATATCGCCATGTATCCATTATTATATTCATGATTTTCATAAGTTGGATCCATGTATCCATTATATTCATGATTTTCATAAGTTGGGTCTAATTTAAGGTTTCTTTGAATTCATTTGAAAAACCAAAACTTTCCTTTTCCTTGATCTTCACCTAAGTCACCAAAGTCAAGAAAATTAAAAAAAGTTATTATGAAATAATTTTATGATTTTATAATAGTTTTATTAAAAATAATTAAAATATATTATTATATTGTTAAACAAATCTTTTTAAACCCCATTGGTTCTAGTTTGCGTTTCTTTGAGTTCATTTGAAAAACCTAAACTTTTCCTTTCCTTGATCTTCACCTAGGTCACCAAAGTCCAGAAAATTTTAAAAAGTTATAAAATAATTTCATTTTTATTAAAAATAATTAAAATATATTATTATATTGTTTAAAAAAAATTATTATGAAATAATTTCATGGTTTTATAATAGTTTTTATTAAAAATGAATTAAAATATATTATTATATTGTTAAACGAAAAATATTGGGTCGTTATCCAAGATTTGTCTCTAAACCAAATCTTAAGCTAAGGGCAAAATCTCCAAGGTCGATTTTGAAAACAACCACCAAACAGAATCACAATCATCACACAAGATTCCAGAAGATATGGTAGCGCAAAGGGAGGATCCCAAGATGGAGCTTTCTGTGCACAATACGTCATAAATACGTTGAAACACTTGTTATGCTGAAAGGTGTACACTTATTGACAATGGGCACAATTAATGATCTTTTAACCTTACTTAACCATAAACCCTAATCTGATGGCTATGCATTGAAGATGCTGGCATATTCTTAGTCGTCCTCCAAAATCAATGGATCAGACTTATTGTTCATAACTTTCTTGCATTTATCAAGGCATCCGTTAACGTGTTTACTTTTTAACATTTACCTAATCACATTAAAAAATTACTGTAAGGATATGTCATTGCCAAGTTCCATTTATCAACCTAATGCAGCCAAACGTTTCATATTACTTTAGAGAGATTACCACAAACGTTTTATATTGAAGACATATGTTCTCAGTATATTGGGAACACGCATTCTCAGCCACTACCTTTCGGCGTTCTCAGCAGCGAGTTAGCAGCTGTGCTAGTGTATATAAACATATGAAAACATTTTGTACCTATGCATGATAATTCTCACTAGTGCCAAAAGGAACACGTGCATAGCGTCAAAGGAAGGTACGTCCAATCTTCATGATGATAATACTAGGTGCCAACATGTGTCCATGCAAAGGCTCACCAAAGTGCCAGGGGAAGGATTCGTAGTCAAATGCGTGGGAGACAATGGTGGAAGGTGGATTTGCATGCATGATTCAGATAGATAAGTGTTCAACTTCCCAATGCATTATGCCCGAGCCTAAGCTCTAGTGTCACGAGCAATTAAAGGAGAATTTAGAACTCACCAAATATTTACCTTTAGTTGTTTCGACCATCAAATATCATCAGTTAAGAACCAAGTGTCAACTCTAAGAAGTACATGAAATTCAAGTATCGAAGGTTAATGTTTTCAAATGCATTTCACCTGTTGGGTTTTTCACAATATCGTTTCACAGATCCTGGAGAAGGATAGGGTTATGAACACCTAATTCCATCAAGCATCCACGACACTGCTTCTGTGACAACAACAAGAATGAGGCTCTGATTTATACTTCTGAATTTTTCTCTTACAAGTCCCCCATTTGCAATTTCAGTTGGATATCTCAATGTTATCTGTGATGAATAATAAAAGTGAGGATATTAGTTCTTTTTCGATGCTACTGTGAAAAAGGTTTATCGGTCTGAGCGTGAATCTTGGTAGAATAGAAAATGATGTTGAAGACACAGAAAATCATTCTGGATGAGGATGTAGACAATGCAAGAGAACCCATATTTCATAGTGGAATGCTCTGTCCAAAATTGCATTGACTATTTGGATCATACATTTGTTGCAAAATTTGTGTAAGATATGGATGCTTTCGATCATCAGTTGTATGCTTTGGGATTTGTCCAATAGACCCAAAATGGATCTTGATAGTAGCATTGAAGATGTATTTATAGAAATGCACCAGAATATGGGTGATACTCTTGCAATTTAATATGGAGGTTCCGCAACTCATAACCCTGTTTTCGCAGAGAGGTAAAAGAGACGAATTCAGTGTCCAGAATGTGACATATGCTATGAGAGATGCATCCTTCAGTATTATTATTTTTTTTTTAAGTAAAAAGTGGGACCTTTCATATTAAAGCTTCATCCAAAAAAGGAGGATACATGACACATAGGAGCCAGGTGTCCTGCCTGTGTAGGAAACCAGGACACTGGCTTTCTCACTGTAACATGGCAAAAATTATAGAGAACATAGAGCCACCCTGCCCGTAGGAAACCAGGGGGTATATTCGTGACTAACAGCAGTTTGATGATATAGTTTCTAAGGCTATCCAGACTAACACCTGGAGGACTACTGTCCTGAGAAAATACAACAACAAACATAAAGAAAAGCATGCAGACTCTAAGACCTGTTAACCCATGCTCTCCTTGTCGTCCTTCGCTTCTGCTGCATGGACTGGTATTGAAAATGGTTGTGCACAGGTAGGACATAGGCGTTTGGGCGTGTCGTTGGAATAAGCCGCATAAAGCATATCCAGGCGCTGGCTTGCGCAAACCGCTCGGAAGATTTGGTCTTCAACCAGACTTCTCACTTCAAATATGCGCTGCAACTGCTCCGGGAGTAAAAGAGGTGGCGAGGGCGGCCTCGGCTGCTTGTCATCACGTCCCAGACATCCTGTGTCCTTAGCTGCACCAGTGTCCACCCACGACTCCTCTTCAATGATGCAAGTTTCTGCACAGGGGTCTGAGGAGTCTTTAGCGCAGGAGTCGGAGGAGTTCCTGCCGAGGGGAGTTGTTCCAGAACTGAAGATACAGGTGTGGGGGTCCCAATTATCAGGAAAAGTAACCATTTTATTTTCCAAAAAATCCAGTGGGAGTTGTATGCTCAAGTCTTCTTCCACAATTGTGCCAGGAGGTGAGCCTGCTGCCGGAGTTGCCTGTCGCCATCGCTGCCTGGCTAGAGTCACTGCGCATTTGAATTCTTGGTGTCGTTTCCTTCTGGAGGCGGCTGCATACCAGCCAACCCCTCTGCGTGGTCACCCCCTCAATCGCGGCATGACTGGAACGAAAGTTAGAGCCAAGTCGCCGAGAGCTTGATGGCAGGCTCGTTGCGCAAGAAACTGCTTGAACACAATAGAACTCCCGAGAAGGTTGATGGGTGAATGAGCCACTATAAACGCCATTAAAGCCATGAGCTTAATGCTCTGGCTGGCCGGATCGAAGGCGCTTGTGCCGAGTTGCATCAGGTTACAGAGGTGGTAAGAGCTGATGCTCAAATTAAATCGCGGAGTGTGTGGGGAGGACTGGTATTAAAGGCCCCCCACCTCCCCTCGCCACCTCCCCTTACCACCTCCCCTCGCCATCCTCGACGCGTGTCACCCCATCCGGGGGCATCCTTCAGTATTATTAATTGTACCAATGAATGCCGAATTCTATCAAGAGATTTCAATAGCCAACTAGAGCAATTTTTAAAAGGGTTATGAGATTTCAAATTCTATCAAGAGATTTAATCAGCCAAACAAAGCAATTTTTAAAAGGGTTATGTCTCCAACAATGTTTTGAAGACTGATAGTGTAGTTGTAGAAATTTTACTTGTTTGGAGAATTCAATTAAAATAATGAGGAGGCTTTCAAAACATTGATAGTGACAGTGACTAATTGTTTGAAATCAGCAAGTCCAGAAGATCTGGTAGTGTTTCTCACAGTGAAAAAACGCAGAAACTCTACTAGAAATCATGTAGGTTTCAAAAATATAGTTTTTGTTAAAATCAAAGGTTTCAATCCGATGGATGGTTCGAGAAGATTTGTGCAAGAATATTTATCATCTTCAACACATGTTCGAGCCATCCCGCAGCTGGAGATTGGAGGGAGAATGAAGATATTGTTTTGTCAAAGAAGTTTCCATGAAAATAGGATCTATAATAGATTTTCTATTTTTTAGATACATATCATTTTATGTTATTTCTATCTTTGGAAAAGAGGATTTTTTATCCTTTTCTGTTGTAACTAATTATGCTGCTTGTAATTGTAATCCTATCTCTTATATATGAGGAAAGCATTGAGAAGCGGGGGGACGGGGGTGACTTCCTCGAAGACGGAAGGGGGGTTCAATTATTGAAGAGGTATGAGAAATTTTAGGAGCTTCATACCCTGAAACACTTTGCACTCAAGGATTCATACACAGTGATAATTAGATTGTATTCTTATTGTAAACCTACTCATTTTTTTTTCTTGCTTGAATACACTGGAAATTTCAGTTAGAAATAATGCTTATTTGGGGGGTTCAGTCTGTTCAGATCTGCTTATTGCGAGAATCG
>ML781812.1:938577-968975 GCA_009831015.1 Picea engelmannii
TCCATTGTACAAGTTCATGAATGATGGTCTGAAGCATTTATGCTTTAAATGAGTTGAATGGTAAGCTCGAAGAAGAGGAAGAGAAAGAGCGCAGTCCAGAGGCATCAGAGTGGGTGTAGGAGCTGATGAAGACCAGACAGACAGATGAAAGTTCAAGTGTTGTAATTTTTTAATTGTGATTAAATATTGTAATTTGCAAAGTAAGCATTAAAGAGGGGAGTTAGAAATAATGCTTATTTGGGGGGTTCAGTCTGTTTAGATCCACTTATTGCGAGAATCGGTTACACTTTCTACGGATCTAGCCTAGGTGAAGCGGTGATGCTTACCTATAAATGTATCTCGTTTTTTATCAATAAACAGTGTGTGATTTGTGAGCTTAATTCTTCCAATTCTTTCTATTTCTGTGATGCATTAATATCTACAAAACGCAGTTTCGATTAAAGTGATGTTTAATTGATAATTACCTATCTTTCACAAGTTGTGTTCAAGTATTTGTTTTAGATTTGAAATGACATTTTTAATTTGAAAATACTTCTCGTGGATGTATGAGTTTATCATATTGTTGTTTTAAATATTCATTTTCTTTCCATTTTCTTTTATGCTATTGTCCATTAAGTATCTAGTTATCAACATGAATGCCCCTGATTATATGAAGTTCCGCTGATCATTTGATTTCATGTTGAAAAGATTTACTAGATCCTCAACTTACCTAACCTACCTGATCCACCTTTCAATCAAACAAACTATTGCAATAATAGAGGTGCCCTAGCTTTGTCTATTTGTGGTCTAGTGCAAATTTTAGGGATAACAAGAGGGACTTTGCATACCATTTGATTAGGAGTTTATCCATAATCTGGGTTTTGATCATCCTACATCTTTGTCTCCACTCCTACATATTTGTCTCCACTCATGTATATGATCAAAAATGTGGGTGGACGTATCCTGGCGTAGAGACTTCAAGATCTTTGTTCCAATCTCATACTATATGAGAAAATGGTAATGCGTTAGAAATTCCATTGCCAAGTTGTTAAAATTTTTAAAGGAAGAACCTTCTAATTCAATATACCATTTTGCAAGACTTTCGGTTAGGTATATTTGGAAAAGACATAACCTCATACTGTCATCCATCAATGAATTGGATGAGCACCACACATGATATTTCCACACATGATATTTCATGATGTGTGTGGAGGGATCTTTTCTCGGCTTTCCATTGAATTTGGGTATGTCTAATGGTAGCTTAGCAGACATGACCAACCATGAAGGGTTATGGGAAATAGGGTCATTTGTCAAATGCCAAAAATGAGGTAAGTCTAATTTTGTGAGGAAAGGAAACGCTGTATGAGGAAATGAATATTGGGAGGAAGAGGAAGTTCTCGAAGTCCTAGATGAACCTTGTGTCCCCCTACGTTTGTGCTACCATAGGGTTGTGGTGTTCTAGAAGAGTGAGTTCCCCCAGGGACAGTGGAAATTCGAGGAGCTTGGATTCTCCCAGGACTAGATGTTCCCTCGAGGGAATTACCCCATAGGTAGGTGTAGACCCTAAAGGAAATGTGTTCCCAAAAATAGTCTCAGAGAAGAACCCCCCAAGACCGAAGGTATGAATAAAGGGAAATCCTCCTGATTATGGAAATTTTCCTCCAAGGGATGTGCCCCTTGGGAATGGTGTGCTAACACATTGGAAATTAAACCCTCATGACATATTATTGCCATCAAATTTAATAGGGAAACCCCGAAACCATTAGGAATGTTCCATCCAAAAGGTAAACTAGCACCTAACAATGTCGGGCCACTCATAGGAATGGTGGAGGTGGAAGGAATTCCACCCACCATGCTGAAACCAAGGCTCGACTGCCCACCAAATGTATCTAACTATGGGAATCAAAATTGATGGGATGGGAATAATAATGCTAAGTACACTAATGGATGGAAAATAGGACACGATCGATATCCCCCAGATAGAGGATTCCATAGAAAAAGGAAAAAAATGACGTAGGTCCAATGGAACTCATGGATGGTAATGTGGACATCATGGGGATTCCATAAGTCCCACTTGTGGATGGGCTTGATGGATCAACAAAACTGGAAGAAGCACTTGGGCCTGACATGGTGTAAGGATTGCTAAACAAAGAAAAAGGTTCATGAAAAAGTATCCTTACCTGGATAAGTATAGATGATTCAAAATTAGTCAAAGTGACGCAGAGCCCCACATTAGCAGAGTCTGCTGACCTCCCGGACTATGGATCTTCAACTCCTCTGAGCCAAAATGGATCCTTGGTCCACACTGGAACCTTCAACACATATTAACCATAGGTCCTTTTACGAACTCCACCTATGCGAGCAAGCACTAGGCACAAGCTCCTCCCATGCGACCACCGACGGTGACCATGCTCCTCACCAAAAGGTGCTTCGCATTTCGTGATTTCGGGACTTCTATTGTGAGTCACCCCAACTCCTCCAATTCCTGAACTCCAAAATAGGGCTTAACAGTCCCTAACTCCTCCCTTAAATTCTCCAACCATATGACCTCCAGTTATGACCTGGGGCTCAGCTTTTGAACTTTTGGGATTTCGTGTATAAGGGATTTTCGAAGTGGTTCTATACCCTTTCTCATGAAATGTGTAATCACGATGACCACTATGCCAGATCGACGGTCTTTAGTTCCCATGATTCGACTCTCCAGATTCTTCCTTCGCGAATCGAAATTTTGCGACTTGCGACTTCCGAAAGTAGCTTCCTCCACTCTTTTGATTCTCGACTTCCCGATATTCCAGAGTGACAAATCAAAGGCTCACACTCCTTTAGATATGATGGCTACTATCTCTCCTGATCTTGTGAGTGTTGAAAGACTCTCTCCCTTATCCTCCCCGTAGATCTATTGGATCCAACAACCATGAAAATCAATGTTTTCTCCCTTCAGGAATTTCTACCGTCTGTCAAGATTCTCGATGGTTTCTCTCCAAATGAGTTGGCGTCAACCCTCCTGAGCTTGATTCTATGAGGTGACTTCAACCCTCGTCTTTCCCCTGAACTTCCCTCAACTCTATCCTTCTTGAGCTTGATCCTTGCTGCAAACTCAAGGATTCTAAGGAATCCTACACGCACTCCTTGCGGCCTTTGCGATAACCTCTGGTTATCTGACAACTCTAACTCTGTGCACTCCTTGCGACAAAATTTCTTCAACCACTCACTTGGGTTGGAAAAGTTTAAGACTCAACCTAGCTTGCGCACACCTTGCAGGACTCTATGTTATACTTGCACTTCTACTAGTATAAGTTAACTCTATCTCTCCAAATCTTTCTGAGATAAACTCAGAACTTGTCAACGCACTCCTTGCGGACTTTCACTGCACTCCTTGCAGGAATTCTCATGAAGAGAAACAATTGAAACTTATACTTTTCTCACGGACTTCATACATTCAACATGAAATCACATACATATGGCATTGAAGCAAATGCATAATAGAGAATATAAACAACCTGTAAACATACCATTCAATAGATGCATATAGGAACCAAAATACACCATAAAATTGGATCAAAGCATTCTTATATTAATTCAAGTGCTTTTGTATATGTTCTACAACAACAACAACTATCTGCTCATACAACTTCTAAAATCCATGTTCTTCTCTGCTCTCCTATACCCTCTCTTTCTCTACTTCTCATACAATGAGAATGACAATACCATACATCTACGAGGGAGTCTTCCTTAGTTTTCCCTCCTACAACCTTAATCTATCTTATCGAAATTAAAGACTACCATCTACTTTACATTTATTACAATAAATGTCCACAATGGACAGATGAGAGCAAATGCTCAAGATCTCTATTACAATCCCCAAAACATTAAAAGAAATTACATCCTTCCAGCTATTACATTAATGTTTTTTCTTTCGAAATTTCAAAATGTATTCAAAATGCGCGCTCGTGTATATCTAGCTTCCCTCCACTCGTGCTTCCTGATGATGCTCCTACATCACAAAGGAGGGTTAAACTTTGGTGGAGGAATTTTCTCGACCACTTCCACTTCAACCAAACCAGTCTCCTCAAACCAAAGAATGGACTCTTCAAATTCATGGTCACCTATCTCATGCCACGCGAGAGGTGGTTGTACCATTGTGATTGGTTCTAGTCCTCATAATCGATGGGACCAACATGGTGATTCATCCATAGTGAAAGTAATATGTTTAAATCAAACACAAATAAACCTTAAGGCATATCTAGACTTGGAATCAAAGAGCACACCCCTATGTACAAATATAGGATAACAACAAGAAAACCAATGGCTTAGGGGGGCTTCCTAAAACCAAATCTATGGGGGAGATGAAGTCCCCATAAGATTGACTAGTGAAGGTATGACGAATAATTATGATGAATGACATGAAACAACCCTGATTGATGCAAGCACCCTTTATTATGGTAGGCACCCTCCGAGGGAACTGACACCATGAATGAACATTTTCGGCAGGTACTACAAGCACATACCACTTACAATCACCTCTATAGGATACCTAGGAAAGGTCACTAAGGTCACCACGTCACAATCAATGAACTGACGAACAGTTGTAGGTCCAACCACACATAAGGGCAGGGTAACTAAGCTTGAATCTTCGAAGGAATTACCTCACAAAGAGGTGTGGTATTATCGAAACCCCCGTATACGTAGTAATTGAAGCAATATTGTAAATGCCGAAACAAGAAAATAGGGTAATCTCCCTACTTGCTTTGATGTGACCTCGTTCTTGAATCCTATGTTGGATGATCTTCTCAACACACTAATAGTAAGAATGGGTGTTACACTCATTAATGACTTCTAGGTTTCATTTTGGTGGCCTTGGAGAGTTCACTCTCCAATCCTAATCCAAGGCCCTAAAACTATCTAAAGTTGGTTTGCTAAGAAAGAAAAGAGTCTAATTGATTTTAATTTACAAATTATTTTCTTATGGCTATTGTTATGTCAAAGGTAAAATTATTAAAACTTTTATGGTGTTTACTCTTGACCTAACCAAAATAATGCAAAAATGCTAATGCACTTGTTCAATTCGATGAATTCTAACTATGGGAGGGAGAAGAAATATTTTTCCTTTGTAAAATTCAAAATGAAACCTCTCAAACACCAAGAAACCATGTGAAACAAATCAGATCCAAAATTTTTCCAAGATCTCAAACCAAACTCTTCCACAATGTACTTTGTTTTTAATTCTTCAAAAAATCATAAGAAAGCAAAGATTTTTTTGTCTTTTCAATTGGAATTCAAAAAGCTTCTTAATATAATCAAGAAAATAGATTTGCAAAACAAAAACTAGTAAAAAAAAGCAAGGGATGTAGGATATTGGTAGTAATGCACAAAAACACACTCCAATGTCTCTACAGGATCAAAAACCCAAAACATGGAAAAATATATAATCGAGATCTAGAGTTTGGGAGGAGAAATTTTCAAGGGTTGTAATGCACTTTGTATTTAATAGAAACATATAATATAATATATATAAAGAAATACCTAGAAATACTTTATATAATGGATTTGGTTTCATTGCAATTTGAATTATCCGTCAAATTATATTATCCGAACAATCCACGCGGTCGTCACGAAAAATATGCAAAATAGTTGATTTTAAATCAACGATAATTTTTCTTACTGAACACCAATTTGGATGATTTTCTTTTAAATGGACAAATTTTTATAAGAATCTAGATATGTATGAATTTCCTTTAGATTCTACACAAAAAGTTACAAAATTTTGTATGAAGGTCGTGACCCTATTTTAAAAGAAAAACTCTTTAAGAGACCCAAGGAAGAAAGCAAAGGCTCTCCCTAGTGGAGTCTCCAATTCTATTATAGATAAATCCATCCTACATATAAGAAAATTTTCCCTTAGATCTTCCCTTGAGCCAAGACAGACAAAATGTATAGATATCTACATGGTTTGCCTAAATCTAATGAGAATAGTTCCTTTTACACAAAGAGAAAGAGAATAACAAAACTCTTTATCGAAGGTTGTCATCGCATGTACTACTGATACAACTCTCGAGATCCCAGCTCCAACTTCTATGATATGCTTCTTGCACACAAGTGACAAACAAACACCAATCTACACACTATTTCTAGTGTTAGGAAATCATAACTAACCCAATCTACTCAAGGGCAAATCATATCTACTACATATAACTGAATGAAACATATTTGTACAAGGAAAAACACATATATCTATACTATAAATCAAATGGATGAATACATCAATGTTTCTTTACCTGGAGTCTTGATGCATTCCTCCTAGTTCCAAGTTCTCAATGCTCCTCCTTTCCCTCTTGAGCTTCTCTCTCTATTTTTCTAGCATAACGACTCTCAAACCCTCCCTCTCCCCATCTCCTTGATTTGGTCTCCTCTTATAAGATTTTAGAAGAGAATGGAGATAGACTTCATGACATGTGAATTAGGTGGTTACAAGTCATAGATAACTTGACGGCATGTGAACTAAGCAATTACAAGTCATAGATAGGCTTGATGGCATGTGAACTAAGCAATTACAAGTCATGCACAAGTTCGATGCTTAATTATGAGCTTTTTCCAACCTATTATGAACTTTTTCCATCTCACTATGAACTTTCTTTTCAATTATAAGTTTTTTTTTTCAATTATGAAATAATGTTTATTTCATAATTATGAAATTGTGACAAAATAACTATTTCCTTGTGAAATAACTATGAGAAGTTTACTCAATTATGTAATTCTAGCCTTATAACATTTAGTAACATACTTGCAAAACTTATGGTTGAAAATATAAGTATAACATGTTGTGTTATAAATTTAAATTATAATGTAATAACTCCTTTCTTATAACTTGAAATTTTTTTAATGAGGTTTACATGTTTTAAAACATTCAATTTAGTATAAAATGACATTAATTTTTTTTAGATGTTATTGCAATTTTGAGTGAAAGTACCTAGCTACTATGGATGTGAATATAAATTTTTACATATGATTTAAGAGGTCTCATAATATTTTATAAACACATATTTTAAGAAAAAAAAATCCCTTTTAAACTAAAACAATAATTTGATTTGTTATAATATTTAATTAAATTGATTCAAATTTTATTAAATTTTATAATTTAATTTGAATTTTAAATTGTTGTCTTAGAAGATAAACTAAGTGTTAATTACCAAATTTAGTTTTAATTTTTAATTTGTATCGATCATCCACCATCATGTCTAACTCTAGTTTTATTGACATCATGTGTAACTTTAGTTTTATTGAGTAGAGTTTAATTTATGTCCTAAATAATTAAATATTATTTATTAATTATTAAAGTTAGTTTAATAAAATGAACACATAAATTTAGATAGAAAGAGAAAAAGATATATTACAAAGAGAAAAGTGATATAGTGAAACCTAAATTTTATGAATTAATAAAATAGGAAAATATTATAAAATACAAAATAATACAAATTTAGCTAAAACGATGGTAGCTTATTGTCAAAGAGAGACATGTTGGAAATACTCATTCACAAGAAGGTATTAGAAGAGGTGAAATGATCCAGATTGCATCATCATATAATTTTTCATCTATCTTGGTACTTTCTGGATGGAAATAACCAGAGGAATCGACTTACAGGACCATTTTAGTGGCAGGTCCAAGTTTGGAAAATTAGGGTTTGGAAACTTCTAGATCCATTTTGAGGCATTAAATGACACTTTTTGGGGTTACAATGTTTAGAAATCATGCTCACACCCTTTTTGGTGTTCTACACTTTGAGATCTTTCTAACAGTGCAAAACTTTTCTCAATCGAAGCTCGTATGTGAAAGTTATGCCTACCACAAGTTGACCTACCTTGTTTACCACCATGATACAAGTGGATGCAACGTCAACCCCCATCACTCAAACGTGTGTGCCTAGTCACATATTTATTTTTAAGAAGATTCTAGAAGGTAGAAACTTGATCACTAATTGAGGGTTGAGGAATTCAAAAACCTAACCCTAGACGACTATTGGGCTATGTTAAATAACAGGCTGCTATGAGGAGAAGGGGTTCCATTCTTTTGTATTGTACTTGTTCTAGAGTTGAACAAAGAATACAGGTATTGGTATTTGAGAGCACAACAGAGGTAGGAAGAATATGATGTGGTATCCATTCAAGACATAAAGTCATAGGAATCTCCATAGTGAGTTCTCCCTTTTCTTTGTACTTGCATTTCATTACTGAATAACATAGAGTAGAGCATAGGCCTTACCTTCTAACTGTTTTTTCTCTTGTATTAGGTTTTCCAAGATTCATCTAGTGCTCATTTGTATAAATGGTGTGTTCTTTTTCTTACTCTTTCATTTTGACATTTCAATTATTTCATTAATTTGAGCATTAAGCTAGTGATTATAAATGTAATATCTAAGAATAACATGCATAGTCAAATATTTCAATATAATAAAATTTATGTTGTGACGAAATTTTCAAGTGGAATATCCATGACAATTTATAGATCATATTGGTATCAAAGAAGTTTTCTTTTGGGTATTTGTGGAAAGTTGTAGGATTCAATAATTTTCTTAAGAAGAAAGTCCTAGAACCCTAGTCATGGTGGACGAGTCTATTCATAACAACCCTCAAGATCCATCAGAAGAGATATTTATAAGGTTGGAAGAGAAAGTCATTCTATCTCTCACAATATGGGCATCCTCATGGAATCTATAACATACAATATCGAGCAATTTAGGGAGGTTGGAGGCTCTAACTCAGAGATCAAATCAAAGAGGAAACTGGGAGAAAATGAAGACCCAGAAAATGAGTCAAGGAAAGATCCTGAGAAAGAGAAGGCAAGTTCTAGTTCCATTACCCCTTCACAATCCCTATTTAAAATGGAAGAAAAAGTGGATATCAAGCCATATAAAGGTGAGATCGATGCATTAAATTTGAATCATTAGTTGAAAAAATTAAAGGTCTATTTTAGTGTTTACAATATATATGAGGAGTAGAAGATTTCATTTTCTCGACTGGAATTAGAGGGCCATGCATTAAATTGGTGGGAAAGCCACATAGAGACACTTAAGATGGAGGGTGATCTACTAGTAACTAAGTGGGAGGATTTCAAAACCCTGATTAAGTCCCAATTCTACCCTATCAGGTATGTATAGGACCAATGGATCCATTAACATTACCTCAAGGAAAGGAAAATGAAGAGTGTGTAGAAGTATACCACCGAATCTAGAAAGATGGTTGTCATGCTGGGTATTTTTCCCAAGAACCTAGATGTAATCCTCAAGTATCTGGGGGGTCTACATAATCATATGAAAAACCAAGTGATTCTCTTCAAACCCAATATAGTTTATCAGGAATCTGTGCAAGAACAATATCTGGAAAGTATAGGCCACAAGAAAGGATATTTTTGACATACTCACCCCCCTAATCCTTTCTTAGGATACCGAGGAGTCTAAATTTCCTCATCATCAACTCATCTATTCTCTAGAAATGAAAACCATAAATGGATTCTACTCGTTGATAGATTTCCAATGACTATAATCAAGCCCAAAATCTAAGCTCTCTATATAAAGTTACAATCTTCTGAAGTTTTATTGGGTTCTCATTATCAAATACAACTCACTACCACATGGAATGCACGTGACCACCTGTCACTTGTGCCATATGATGTGGCACTAACATGGCACCTTCCACCTGCCTCATCAACTCAACAGTTTCGATCCTTCGGGATCTTCATTCATCATTGTCTGGTTTCCCTCTCCTTCACGGAGACATAAATCACCCCCATCCTCAAGCTCTGACGATGAACTATGATGAGTCTAGTATCTATATCTGATGAATCCTGGACCTTGATTCTCAATGGATATCATCTTGTTGGTTCCTTTAAATCACACGACGATTAACTTATATATTATGAAACTATTCTAAAAAAATCAGGTGGTACCTATTAATTCAAATACACCACCTGATTGGCTAAGAAGAGTTTTAGAGGACAAGTGTTAATCAACATGTAAGTTAAAGAGATCAAAGAGATTGTAGTCATTGAGTGTCAAGGTCTGAGATTTGTCGGATATGGAGACTGGACTCATTCGATTTCATCATCAAAGCTTGAGGATGAGGGTGATTTATCTCTCCACGAAGGAGAGGGAACCCAAATGATGATGAAGGAAGGTCCCAAAGGATCAAAACCGTTGAGTCGATGAGCCAGGTGGCAGGTGCCATGTCAATGCCACAACAGATGGCACAAGTGACAAGTGGTTGCATGGATGCCAAATGGAAGTGAGTTGTATTTGATAATGAGAACCCATACAACTTTGGAAGACTCTAACTTTTAATAGAGAGATCAAATTTTGGGCTTGATTATAGTCGTTGGAAAGCTCTCAACGAGTAGAATCCATTTATAGGTTACATTCCCAGAGAAGAGATGAGTTGATGAAGAGGAAATTTAGTTGCCCCATTAGCCTAATAAATGATTAGGGGGTCGGGTGTGTACCAATGTGGTATTAGAGTGGTGTTCAAACTCTAGGTTTGAATGGGCCATTGAGGCCGCTTAAGACTGTTTTAGAAAATTTTGTTGATGCCTGAGATGTGTGTTTTAAAATGCTGATGTAATTGCTAACAAGGGTTATTTTTTTAGCACGCAGGATGTACTCAAAGGAAAGAAGAGGTGAATAGTGCAATGTAGCATGGAAGACACATCACATTTCAAAGATGAGGAATATGATGGCCAGAGGGATAGAGAGACCCCTCCATATTTGATGACCACTGTTAGAAGCATGAAGGCAGATGATGAGAGGATCGTGAGAGCTCAGGCTGAGTAGGAAGGGTTGAATGCAATATTACTGTAGAGTTTGTATGAAATATAGAAGAATCTACAACAAGACACTAGTAACATAGATTTACACCATTTGCAAATGTTGAAGACCCCCTTAGATTCCCAAAGGCATGGATTAAGTCATATCAATGTGGGGAGAAGTTCTTCCAAGAAGAGGCATTGGGATGCCAAGAAAAGAAAATATGGTGGAAGTGTTTCCGTAAAGTTATCCAACATGAAGGCCTATTATGAAGAGTTGTTCAATAATGACATTGGAACAAGTGTTCTAAGGATAAAGAAGAGATGTTCACATAGTTCTGTGACTGAAGAATTCAAGAAGGTTAAGCTACCTACCTGTTTGGTATGAAGAAGTACTTTCAGGTACGCAATTACTCCAAGAATACCAAGGCAAGGATTTCCATTTTCAACTTGAATGGAGGAGCCCCCATTTTGTTATCCTATGTATTACCTTACCAATCACTAAGTTTAATTGTCACCTATATTTGTATTATTCATTTAGGATATTAGTAATATATCCTCAAGTGATGACTAATGAGTTAGTTAAAATTGCCTAGCCTAGTCATCATGCATGATTTTAGGATCTAGAGAAAATCTCTCTATGAGGTGGCATCACCCATTGTACTATATATATGTACCATTGGTGTGAATATGATAGATTTGGCTAGTGAGCCTTTTCCGTCATCTTGTTGTTATTATGCATATTTTATCAATTGGTATCATAGCTTCTTTGTTCTTAAGGGTCTGTTAGTCTTGAGTTCCATGGTAGTCTTCCATGAGAGATGAGGTGCAACAAACGATATTAATATGAGCATCTAGTAAAAGAGAGAAGCAACCAAAATTGGAGTGATTTGGTGTTCAAGCGATGCTCGGGTGTGGCCAACGAGAAATCCAAACAGACGTATGAATGGTGACCTTCCATAATTCATGGGCATGGATCTATGGATATTATTGTGGCCATGATATACCTTTATCAGATCATATCATGCCCTAATGCTGCATGTTCTCTTAGCTAGCGCCATATGGATATCCAATTCAGATTATCCAGGTATTCATTTTTTAAAGCATCAATCTATTTCTTTTAAAAGTTACCAATCGATTTATTGTAGAACTGGAGGTTTGGAGAAGAAGACATAGTGAATAAGTGATAGGAACATTTGCAGGTTCGGTACTTGATATCTGAGGTTTTCTAAATATATATGTATATCATCTCAACGTGAAATGGTAAAGCGATTTCGACAATTTGTGCTGATTTCGTTGAACCATCTTCATTAGATTCTATGTAGAGCGGATCTAAGTATTATTTCTAGTTCTTGCGATAGAAATACAAACACCCAAAATTTTGGGAGGCAAAGGTGTAACGTCCCCGACCATCCATGCCGGGCCACGCCACGCTAGATAACTCTTATTGTTCTTTCTGCGGAACATACTCTAACAGACCCAGTATCTAATTGATCTATGCCACATAACTTTTTCGAACTGCATACAATTAAGATACATACACACATAACTCTTGTGGAAGCATTATATATAAAACATGAACATACAAATACATCTATAAATACACGGATTTACACTGAAATAACAATAAACATATACATGCAACATATACAGGAAATACCCATAAAAATAAACAAAGTTATAACCGCACATATGACAACCCATAAAAATAGGCATGTAAATAACAATGCAACATGTAAATTTATCACACAATTGACACTTATCTTGGTAATAATGTCACCAACTGCGTGCAGACCTTCCACGAACCTCCCAACCTTAGACCACATTGTTCATCACTCTCAATAGTGAGTCACTCCTGAGCTGGGACTAAACTCCACCCGGGTAAAGGGATTCCTGACTAGGCTAAAGATTCATAGACAACAGGAAAGACTCTGTCACATGTGCCAACTCAAACTAATCAGCCTACAGTCTCTCATTCCCCACATGCCTATCCCACCCAGGAAGTGTGCCCCTTCTCTGCTCAACAATCCTTCGACTACCCCACTTCTTTACCGGGCTTCAGGAACAGGCCGGGCAGGAAGTCTCAGAGCATTGTAGCTGTAGTTTAACACCTTCAGGCAATCAATTCCCAACAATTCTCTCACTCAAAGAATTTCTCATGGGCTTGACAACCCGCCTCTTCAATATCCCATAGGTATGACAACCCGCTTCTTCAATCCAGCTCCCAAGCTAACCAGCTACACCCTCACAAAATGGCCATGGATACAGGTTTAGGTACAGTCATGAGGTACGAAAGATAGCTCAATGAGTGTGTGCATGCTCATGGATGATTGATTAGATGACTAAATGATGGAAGGAATCATGGGAAGAATGATGAAAAAGATAATAGGTAATGAACTAAGTCCCAACAATATGTATGCAGGTCCCCAACTTGACACTTGTCATGTTGGGAGTTACTTTGGCCCACTTGTCCCCAACTTTTGAACTTAGGATAAAATAATTATCCATACTTTATGTTTTAAGAAATATTAATATAATATTCTTTTTTGTCTTAAGCTCCCTAGCTTAGCCACTTTCCTTAACTTTTAGCCCTCTCTTTCCCTAACTAGTGGAGTTTAGTCCCCCATCTCTTTTATCATGGTCGGTCTACGCACGACGATGTATTTATATTAAGTATGAGACATATACACAAATAGGTGCACTGGCCTTTAACATCTAGGCTCTCCGGCTTAATCAAAACATAAGCATCCTATCTTATAATAACTGGCTCACTAGCCTATAAAACGCAGTATATACACAAAAGACTACGTGGCCTCAATATCGCGTGCACTTATGTTGCTGCGCACAGTATCCTGGAATGTGCAAACTTCCTCATTTTACTGCGCAACACATGCACACACTATGCCATGAAATGTGCATACAAAAATTATATCAAAACAACTCACCAACTTAAGTACATTTGTATTTACATTTACAATTAGGTTCGGCCTTAAGGATATTACAAAAGGTATAAATTATATCCACAAACTAGAGGTCGTGAGCGCCACCTATCCACTCTATTTCTTGGATGATATTTAAGGTTCAAAGGTAACAACTTTTTAGGTGTTGTGCACTATGAGAAACTGACCAAAAAAATCAACTATTGTTTCTGGCTTTGACCTAACGCCCAAACTTTTCACATCATTTTGGCTTAAAAGTGCAGTGTATCGATGGGTTTCTTCTTCCTTATTAGTCCCATTTGAAATTTTAACCCATGCCCGTGCATTTCCATGAAAATTTTCCTAGGTTTATAGGCCCCATAGTTTGTACGCAAGCAGATCTATCCCTACACTTGCTCTTGCTCTATTGATTCACAGTTCTCGCCCTATGTAACAGCGATGGGAAGGAAGCAGATCCTATGTCAACGCTTGACCTCAATGAAATGATTGAATATGAGGAGGAAGACAAGATCTGTGGATCGTTCATGATCTGGGCAGATCGTGGTTCTGTGGAGTTGTTGTATGTGCAATCTATCGTCCAGGCAGCCAAAAATTCTCGTGTGATCGATTGATCGGATCTCCACATGGTAACAACGATATACGGAGGGTGATGTATAACCCCACTGTCGCGGAAATAACTCATGTTGTGCATAACAAGCACGAGTTTCCGTTGGTGGGAGGCGTGGAGATATATTACAAAGAATCACAACATGATATTCTCCTCAAGAAAATCATAACTAGCGCTGCCTGATTTTCTATATTCACTATATAGGATAAAATCACCTGTGCAATTTCAGTGCCTTGGTGCTCTTGCTCTCTCCACAATGATAAAAAAAATCCTCACGATCACGTTAACACCGGAATCAAGGGGATCCTGTTTTCTGCTCATTGTGGCTCTCGGTTTCAGGACAAAGCTGCCAACTGTTCTGTTGCTTCCTAGATTGAATGCTTTTGATATTACGAAAGATCAAGCGTTTAATCCACTCTGTGTAGCTCAAAGTTCAATGAGGATCGGCTCTTCATGGGACCTTTACAGCCTAAGGTGACCATCAAAGCGTTTCCAAGTGAATGCAGTGGTTTGCGGATTATGGCCACGTAGTCTCAACGACCTCCAACGTATTCAACATTCGTGGCTGCATGGTAAGAGATACGTAAGGTTTGAAATTTTAGTCATAAAATGTGCTAGACATATAAAAGACAAATACATGCACAAGATTTTAACAACAAAAATCACTTCTTTTAACTTTATAAGTGGCAAAGATACACATATTTTAATAAGTTTTGGTGGTATCGTTTTAAGCCATATTTCTAAATACTTATTTAGAGTATGACTTTATGTAATGCTTTCTAAAACAAATGGAAATTTTTTCAAATCTTTTGGTAAAAAGTGAAAAGTTCTATTTTGTAAAAGGAGATTTCTTATTGAGCCAAGAGTGAGGGATGATATTTTTTTAAACATCAAAAAGTTTTGAAAGTTTCTATTGTTGTCATCAAGGGAGTTGAAGGCTAGGTGAGAGTAAAATAGTCAAAATATCTGTAATAAAAACCTCTATTGACTATGGGAATCTCTCTTGAAAAGGAAAAACTCCATGTGACAAATATTTTAATAAAAGCATTATTTTTCGTGGTGGATGTGTCTTAGACCTAGTCTAAAATCAAATAAGGAGGTCTAATGATGATTGTGCTTGTGTGATGGTAGTTTTCATATGGTTTCTTTATATGGTGGTTTTGTGTTTAGTTTTGACTCTCGTAACCTATTGTATACCGCAACACACACAAAGTACTAAGTCAAGCACTTATAATCAAGAGCATATGTTCGAGCAATTACAAGCAATCAAATCATATCGATGAAGGAAATGCAATCAAATTAATAAAATGAAAATTTTCTCAAATCATTGCAACAATGGACACATCAAGCTTATAATTAAGGAATCAAAGCATCAACAACAAATTAAAATTTGAAGATCAATTCAACTTTGGAATCAACATTCATTGCAACCATTTTTTGTAAGTGTCAAATCAAATCAAGTCGAATTACATTGTAATTTTTGGGTGCATTCTCGGTTGAACCCGACATCCTCTATTTTTTGAGTCAAATTTTCAATTGTTGTGCATGAATATGAATCATTATAAACATCAATGTTTGGGTGAATTTTCGGTGGTATGTGACACCCTCAACTTGCTAGAGACAAGTACAAGCGAGCATGAATTTCAAGCAAGTGTGAAGATCAAGCGAGTGATTCAAGTGAGGAAGTACAAGCGAGTGTGAAGAGAAAGTGAACGAGAAGTTCAAACGCGCGCGTTCAAATGGAGCGAAATCTATAATTATTAGAGTTACTGAACACTCTAATAAACACCACTGGAGGAAACACAGTGATATTGAACAAAACAAGTGTTCAATTAGTGTTGACTTGTTTGCAAGAGATAGAAGCAAAAGTTAGGTTTCTTCAAGATCAATCCCAGCTATTGAATGATGAGTTGATAGATCTCAAAAATCAATAGCCAGTGAAGTGTTTTGAAATAGTTTTTGTTCAGCACAATCCTCTCTATGATGATGATGATGATGTTTTTGATCAACAATCAGTGAGGGAGAAACTCAGTAAGACAGATGCATATACAAAAAAAGACAAAGCTATTCATGAACCTACATTTCAAGAGTTTTCTTTTGAGTTTAATAAAGAAAAACTTTAAATGATGCACCAACATGGAGTGAATCAACTTTCACAGATGCAAAGCAACAGATTCAGAACACTCTTTCCAAGCCCATCATCAGATCTTGGGAAGAAATCAACTACAACAAGAATAGAACAAGACTTGGATATGACAAGGAAGTTACCTTTCATATTCTCGATTATTCCAAACCAATCGAATTCCAAGGTGATGGATTCCTTCAAGAAGTTTCAACTTCACATGTTCAAGTTCAACATCATAAGGCAAAGTGCCAATATTGCAATTGAGTTGGTCACATGGAGAATCATTGTTTTGATCTCCACCCTTGCTAGCATTGCGCCAAACATAACCATTCCTCAGAAAGATGTTCAACACTGAAGAAACATGCAAGATTGAAGATTCACTATGAGTGGATCGATCCTTGGAAGTGGCCATCAACAACCAAGTGATTATATAATTCTTATCGTATAATTCAATCTCGAGTAAATACCAATCTTGCAACACATAGCCTTTTTGTACCTTACATAAGTGGTCCCCTTATGGAATAGATTTCGATCATGGCCCTCACGGGATGAGACAACATGTGGTTTTTTCCACATGCCCACTTTGTGTTGTATACAAATAGAACAAGTATGGTACTCTCTTGATCCTAGAGGGGGGGTACAATGATGTAACTCTTTTGAACCTTAAGGGGGGGAGTTCAAAAATCAAATGATGACGGTTCATGAAACTACTTGTGGTATCTCCTTTCAGTTGAAAAAGGGGGGAATTGATGATGGAATTGAAGATGGTTCTCAAAACGAAAGTTTTGACAACAAATATGCCAGATGAGCATGGAATTTTCTAAATGGGAAACTGCAGTTTGTAGATGGTAGAATTTGACAGGATTATGGTTCAATGACTTGCAATTGAATCATACACATTATACATTAGGATGTTGTTGGACACCTAAAAGTGTCAAAATTGGTTAGTGGTCATCCAAAACCACCAGATACATGGTATCAATTGGTCAGTGGTTATCCCATACCACAGATTCAGAGAGCACTTCAATGATACACTGATAGTAGAGTGGTGATACTACATGTTCACCAATTAACATAAGACATCAGATTCTTCTAAGCTCAAATACTTGGAAAAATGATTGAATTGTCAAGCAATCATGGAATGTTCAGATATTGCAACTATTCACCTCCATATCTCAACTCTCTTCCACTTCATTTCAGATGAACCATTCAACATCAAGATTGGTGGTTTTTTAGGAAGTTCTTCATTGAGGCTCAGCTTTGGAGTTTCAGTATGAAGACTTGGAAATGATATCAATTTTTTTATGCTTCATTGTTGGTATTATTGATCAAACTTGTGATTGAGGGGGGGAATGTTAGCCTATGACTTACCTTACCAATCACTAAATTTAATTGTCACCTATATTTTTATTATTCATTTAGGATATTAGTAATATATTCTCAAGTGATGACTAATGAGTTAGTTAAGATTTCCTATCGTAGTCATCATGCATGATTTTAGGATCTACAGAAAATCTCTCTATGAGGTGGCATCACCCATTGTACTATAAATATGTACCCTTGGTGTGAATATGGTAGAGTTGGCTAGTGAGCCTTTTCCATCATGTTGTTGTTATTATGCATATTTTATCACATTTGGTGGGAGGACCTCAAAGAAATCAAAGGATTGAAGGAAAACATACTGACTTGGAAGCGGTTTGAGAGGTACTTCAGAAAAGCATACTATGATAGCAATTTTTTCCATAGTCCATGCATCTTGATTTGATGGCATTCCATTTCCCTATATAGACCCACATGACCCCATTTTGTTCACTCAAGAGATAAAAATACAATTTTTTGTCCATATACATGGGTCACAATTAGACAACTCCTGTATGCGCATGTTTCTCCATTACAGAGTGTGTACATTAAGTTTTGTGCTCAAAAATTAAAAATATGTCAGGTTTCCATGCCATGTCACAAGATCCATGATCCTTAACCTTCCATATATGGAAACTCTCTGACCCGATGCTTTAGTTTCATTTGGAGGCTATAAATCGAGCCATATATGAGCCTTGAACACACATCATT
The DNA here is from genome assembly GCA_009831015.1 of Picea engelmannii. Classification (NCBI taxonomy): domain Eukaryota; kingdom Viridiplantae; phylum Streptophyta; class Pinopsida; order Pinales; family Pinaceae; genus Picea; species Picea engelmannii. The sequence continues at coordinate 957,087 of ML781812.1, forward strand.
GAGAGAAAAGACACTCTGGAGAAATTTCACTTCATATTGAGTCTACATCCCTTTTTCCTTGAAATTCTGAACTCTTTATGTTTTGCCCCCCAATCTCTTCATATCTTGAGATGGAGAACCTCATTGACTCCTACTACTTGTGATCTTGCCTTTGTGGAGGATTGAATTGGTGAAGGCCCAGCTGGATTGACTTGGTTTCTCGGTTCTGACATGCGCCATTACAAAAGTTTGTCACCTATGTACTTATGTTGATTATATTAATAGAAATACTTCTTTATCATCAAATTATATGTCACAAATATTTACATTACTTTCCATGGGCATATTTGTTATACATTTTAATGGATTATGCTAGTTTATATGCTAGTTTTTCATATAATTTCTACATGTTTGTATATCTTGATTGTTGAAGACAAGTTAAAGGAATTAAGCTTTTGGTCAGGTGCTCAACTTCTTTAGATGTTTGGACGAGGTAGACACTTAGCCTTCTCTTGTTAACATTTCCATTTATCTAGCATACTTGAGTTTAGAGTTGATTTATGGGTGTCGTTATGTCTTTTGTGGTTTACCTCTTTCCATAGAGATTTTCCTCATAACAGAATTGGCGGCTCCAGTGGGGAAGATCTCCCTTTTGGGGTATTGGGTGATTTTTCTCCTTTACTGCTCTATGTTTCCCTGTGTTTCTATGTTGCATGTTTCTTAACAACCTTTATTTTTCTTGGTAACTTAGTTTCTTGGATTAATCCTTTCCTGGTTACTATTTTTCTTGGCATACGCGATTTTTCCCTTAATAGTCACATACATACGTGGGTTGTCTGTGTTTAGGGTGCATAAATACGTGGGTTGTATATTTTTAGGGTGTGTACATACTCGGGTTGTTTGTGTTTAGGGTGCATACATACTTGAGTTGTCTATGTTTAGGGTGTGTACATACGTAGGCTGTCTATGTCTAGGGTGCATACATACTTGAGTTGTTTGTGTTTAGGGTGCGTACATACGTGCGATATCTATGTTTAGGGAGCGTACACATGCCTATGTTCCCTTAACAATGGCGTACACCATTTTCTAAGCCTTTTTGGCTTAGTTTTATGTTTGCTTGGTGGGTTCTGTGTGTTGCTGAGTCTTCTTGGGTCTCTGTCCATTCTGTTGAGTGTTTGCAGAGTGATAGGAAGTTGCTTCATTGTTGAATTTTTTGGATGAACTCATTTCTTGTCATTTTTTGTCCTTGCATTTTTGTCTAGGTATATAACAACCTTCTTTTCACCGAACATTATTTAGTAAGTGAATACAGTGTAAGTAGCATTTTTTTAAACCAAATTTAACGTAACATAACACAACTAATTTCCATCAGTATAGAATACAATAAACAACACCTTACCTACGCAAACACAATTCCATTGCTCAAAAAATTATTGTCAGTCTAACACTAGTTCTAAGTGATTCAATCTAAGGAGAAAAATGGTGTTCATGTAAAATAATCTTATTACTTCACTTGAGGTTGCGCACCTTGGGCAATTAATTTATTTATGTCAATAGGCTAGTTATAGTTATTTATTAAATATGAATTCATTAATACATTACCATTAAAATTAACTATTGCTAATAATTAATTGAACATGCAAAGATATATAAATCATTATAGTTCACTAACAACAATCACTAATCACAATGATATATATAAGTTTTCACTACAACATATATATATTATTAACAATAATATCATTTAATAAATAAATAGCATAATCATTTATAAATCATTAATAGCACAATAACAGTAGACATTCTGCAAAATGCTATGCATGTAGTTGGGTTGGATTTATTTTCTTTACTCAGAGCTCGAACACCGTCGAATGATATGGTTCGCTCTTCGACAATTATGGTAGACGAATCAAAACTCTATCGGGTGCTAAGGTAAATATTTTTCACTGGACATGGTTTGAATTCAAGGCAGTAACACTACGAACTGGAGTTCTCACCTAGAAATTCCAACTAAGTGCATTTCAGTGACCAATTGCAGGGTTAAACTTTGATATCTTACTGGTGCAATAAAAACTTGCGACGAGCAGAACACAAGGAAAATACTCCATAAGAGATTGTGAGAGAGGACCTAAGAAATATTTAGTCTAAAAACGAGTGTTAGTGGTAAGATAGATATAGAAAATATTTATATCAATAAGTTGTGATTATATTTGCAAAAAAAAGTTCACATTGATCCTTCCATATGTGATTCCCATCTCGTCTAAGGTATCGAAACAGTCAATTAGTAAGTTTTAATTCTTCTAAAAAAAATTCTGAAGTTAGAGGTGGATGGCTTGAAGAAACTTTTTGTAATAGTTGACTGTTGAAAATTCACTATAAAGATAGCCAGGGTCAAGTCTGTACGCCTCGGTCATGGGAAGAAACATTAAGAAATCTAAACCATTTTTACAATCTTTAGGATCAATCCACTAATTAAAAAGTGTTTTATCTTAGTGAACCAAATTACAATTACATGAAGGTAACGCCTTATTCCTCCATCCATTCAGGCATAAATATTTATAACAATGAAAATAATTTAGAAGGATAATTTATCCATTTAACATTCGATTAATGCATATAAAATCAATACATAAACATTAGAAGGCAAATATCGATGTGACCCTTCAATCCATGCATTTTATTTTAAAAGAGAAAATATTGAAATTGACAAATGATATCTATTAGGGTCCTACACTTTATCAACAATTTAGAGATGATATACATGTCCAATGTAAAATTGTTAATTCAATAATCTATCAAAACACAAATGCGGAAATAAAACACAGAAGATACACAATACAATAGAGACACAGATATGCGTGGTTCACCTAGTGTGGGCTATTTCTACCATAGAAATTTCTAGGTCCTTCATTTTCATTATACAACAAAATAAAGGGATGCAACCTACAAGACACCCGCTGTAACTTCCTCTTCTTTCTCTCAGAATACAACAATCACACTCATACAAAGCTGCCATATGATTCCCTCATAAAAGAGGGTTTACTTCTAGGGAAAAAAACCCTAGCATAACTTCTACTGTTATATTTGCGAACTTATAATCAACAATGCATATTGACTACGAAATTACAATATTTTATAAGGAAAATTTTTCCAATATTTCTCTTTGGGGGTGTTTCCCCGAATCCCTCACTTGGGGGGGGGGGATACAAAAAGGGGCTAATGTCTCCTCCCCCCCCCAAACCCCCCTAGTGACATTTGTGGGGGGGAACCCCCCCCCCACACCTCCCCGTTAGGGAATGGGGCCCAAGCATGGCTGAAACAAACCTCTGAATCAAGAAGATAATCAAGCTTTGTAACCAACAATTTCTCACTTGTAGATTGATCGCAACAACTCCATTGTTGTTGTACCTGCCGGACTATGCTCCAATTTGGACCTAGAAAATTTCTCATCTTGACCTTCATGCTTGAAGACCAACTGAAACTGAGCAAGAACTCAGTTTCTCCCTGGTTTCTCCCTTTGTTAACATGTCTGGAGGATTCTGTCTAGTATGTATCTTTTCCAATTTCAAATGTCCGTCTTCCAAGTATGACATGGTACCTGAGCTGTATATTCTTAGTCTTCGAATGGAAGGTTGATTTATTTGAAAGATGAATGCCACTCTCCTTATCAAAATACAACCTGCTATTCTTCTCCTTCTTTCCCGATTCCTCCATAAACCTCTGTAACCAGATCATCTCTTTACTAGCATCTGTAGTAGAAACATACTCTGCTTCCGTTGTTGAAAGTGCAATAACCTTTTACAGTTTCGAAATCCAACTTATTGTTGTTCCACCTACAGTAAAAACATACCATGTGGTGCTCCCCCTTCTATCTTTATCACATGCCATATCTCAATCAACATATCCTTGTAGAAAAGTGTATGAACCTCCAAAACATAATGCATGAGTAGCAATACCTCTCAAATACATGAGAATCCACTTTACTACCTCCCAATGTTCTTTACCTAGATTGTTCATATACCTGTTCACAACTCCCATTGCATGTGCAATATTTGGTCTTGTGAAAATCATTGCATACATCAAGCTGTAAATTGTTGATGAATAAGGGACCCTGAACATGTTTTCTATCTCCTCGTGTGTCTTGGGTCACATTTCCTTAGTTAATTTGAAACAGTTGGCCAAAGATGTACTAATTGGTTTTGCATTTTGCATTCTAAACCTCTCCAACACATTCTCTTTGTACTCACTTTGAGACAATGTCAATTTGCGATTTTTCATTTCTCTTGTTATTCTCATACCAAGGATTTTATTTGCATCACCCAAATCCTTCATCCCAAATTAATTAGCTAATTTATTCTCGAGCACATTTATATCTTGCATATTAGACCTTACAACAAGCATGTCATCTACATACAATAGAAAGATAATATAGCTTCCATTTTCTATTCATTTGAAATAAACACAATGATCAGAATGACATCTACTATGACCTTGTTCTGTCATAAACATGTCAAATTTCAAATACCACTTCCTTGGAGCTTTCTTTAGTCCATACAAGCTCTTCTTCAAATTGCATACAAAATTCTCTTTTCCTTTGACCTCATACCCCTGTGGCTGCTGCATATAAAACTCTTCATTCAAATCCCCATGGAGAAAAAGGTGTTTTTACATATAACTATTCAAGATGCAAATCTTCTACTGCCACAAGACTTAAAATAGTCCTAATTGAAGTGATATTATCAACAGGGGGAAATATTTAATCAAAATATATACCTTTCTTTTGTAAAAAACCCTTTACAACAAGTCTAGCCTTGTACCATTTTTTTCCTCCATCTTCTTCCTTCAACTTGTAAACCCATTTATTCTGCAATGCTCTTTTTCCTGTAGAAAACTGAACGAAGTCCCAAGTCTGGCTATTTGCCAAGGAATCCATTTCCTCTTTCATGCTTTTCTCCCACTTCTTTTTAGTGTTTACTTGCATTCCCTCTTCATAACGTTCTGGTTCACCAGAATCAATAAAAAATAAATAATACAATGAAGGAGTGTATCGTTCAGGGGGTCTACTTAACCTGGTAGATCTTATATCAAAACTTGCAGGAGTTTGAGGTACCTACTACTCCTGTTGTTATACATTTTGATTTTCAGGTACCTTTGGAATTTCTTTTTCAGTGATCTCATCAAGCACTTTGTATTCTGGTTTTTATTCTTCCTGTTTCTTTCCCTGCAACTAATCTTTATTTTTATAGCTCTAAAATGCCCTACTCATGCATACATGGCCTTGGCCCTCTTACTTGCATTTTTTTCCAAAGAACTACTGAGAAGTTCTTCTTAGAAAGCCATTTTTTAGAAGATGTGCATTCCTTGCACCATTACATCTCACATATATACACTTGTTGCACCACTAAAACTCACGTACATATGCCTGTTACACCATTACAACCTACATATACATGCAAAAATTGCAAAAATTAAAGCGTTGCAAGGAATTCATTGAAATTCACGGGCTATTGGAAGATTCCCAACTAATCCGCCTGCTATAGCTAGTCACCCAACCGAATAACCATCATTTTGTCATATAAAAGGATGTGTTGGGGTCTCATTTCACATCCAAACATAAGAACAGTGAAATTCTGCCCAATTTGACTTCCCCTCCTTGCCCAAGATATTGCTTCCTTTTGTGAGATATTGCCTCAACATTCCCTCATCAACCCCTTGTTCCTCCATTCAACCCATCCTCTTCCATAGAGGTGATCAGAAGGTTGAGAGAAGAAGTCCATTCAAGGTGCACTTGGAGCATGGTAAAGAGGAGCCTGGACCAGGTTCGTGGAACGTTGACTGACATAGTTTGTAAGGTATAATCTTTGTATGATGAATAAAAGAATCACATTTTCCTGTCCCAAATGATGGTGTTTTGAGTATTTTTATTGATTTATACTTAACATTTAATATCTAACCCTAATTCATGGATATAATAACATGCTTGTAGTTCTTGTTTGCCTATCTTTGGATGCAGTCAGTGGAACTTCCAAGCTTGAGGAGATCATCACCAGACGTGGGATTAAAGGTATAGTTACTTGATCTCTTCTCTCATTTGATTTATTTACATTAGTTTTGGTATGTTTGGGGTATAATAGAGAATTGATTATATTGTAGACGGTTATTCTCTATGTCTACATCTTAAACCCTAGTGTAGTTAAAGGGGGGGGGGGTTTCCTGTTAGCATAAATGATGACCATACTGGGGAAGCCTCTAGGGTTTTTTCAGGGGATTTTGGGTTGATTGATTGGTTTGTTTTACTTTCAAGATTCTTTCAAGTTTGTTGAATCTGTCAAGGGGTTCTGGTCACCTCCAGTGTGCATACTAGTTGTCCTTGCCCTGTAATACTACCTGGTCTTTTTCATTTTTGAAAATACATAGAGGTTTACAGTAAATAGCCCACGTACATACGTAGGTTGTTGATGCAACAACCTGCGTCTCTGTTTCATGAAAGTTTTTTGAAAAAGAGGGATTTTGCCTCTTTCCTGATTGAATTTATCACTTCTCAGGGCTTTCTTGGATCATTTCAGAGTCTCTGTTTGTGTCCATAGCCTGGGTATAGGTTTCATTTTACTTGTTCCTTAATATTCTTGTGTTTCATAACATTTTTAGCTTATATTTAGCTTGAATTTTAAGAAAAATGAGTTGCATTTTAATTATGTGTCATTAGTTTCTTTTAGAATCGCATGTTCATTAGTTTCTTTTGGGGGGCCATGAATCGTGTGTTCATTAGTTTCTTTTAGCATATTTTTTTAGTTATTCTTTGATTGGAACAAAATATATAAAAAAAAAAACAATTGTTTTAGGTTTCTTTCTCTATTTGCATTTTCTTTGCGTTGTTATTTGAAAAAGAAAAAGAAATTAATATAGTGTTGTGTTTTCTTCTCATCTTGAAAGAATTTAAAAAGAAGAATAAGAAAGTTAATCCTTCTTTGCCAGTGTTCTTTTAAGTTTCATTTTTTGCAAGAGTCTTAACAACATCAGTTGTACTACCACACCCTTTGTTTAAATCAAGCCTTGAAAACAACTCTTAACTCAAAATACATTAGACTTTTCTGTTTGTAGGGTTCACAAACTAGTTTAGGGTTTTAGGGCCTTGAATTAGGTTTGGAGAGGAAACTCTTCAAGGCCACTTTAATCAAACATTGTAGTCTAGGTTAGGTAGTTCTTTAAGTCCAGTGTCATAAAACTTATTCGGAACCCCCTCTCTAACATAGGGGATAAACACGTGGTTGCATGAGGAAAGGCAACGGAGATAACCCCTCCAAAGCCAAACTGAACGTAGTGTGGAACACATATTGAGGGTCTGTCTCAGGAGTAATACCAACTGCATTTTCCTATGGAGCTTCGTGGACCTCGAATCTATTCGATATCCTCCGTTTTCTTTCGGACCATTTGATTTCGATACCCTTTATAGGCTTCAGACTTGTTATCTTACTCATTGCGATCAACCCGACTATCGACTGTACCCGCCTAGTGACTAACTGCGAGCTGGCAACTTAGTTGTCCATATTCTAGAGACTTACACAGGTGACTGCGGGGGTATACCATGGTACCTGGGGTAGACATCGGATCATGCTTCAGAGAGTATACCCAAAGGGTGATTCCGTGTTCGATTTTCACTTACACTGGTTATTTTCTCTAGTGTCGATTGGCGTAATTGTCCTTCCTACTAGTTAGTCATCTACTTGATTTTCCTTTAGGATCTTTTAGTGTATGCTCTATGCTCCTTAGTTTTCTATAGTGAGTTATTCAGTCATTTCTTTGGGTATTTGACGTAAGGTGGTAGACCACCCACTCTGTCGGCCATGAAGAATTTTTGGTCTTCCACTTAAAAACGTGGAGATGCCTCTTTATAGGCATTGTTTTTTCTACCACTGGTTCGCTAGAGTCAGTGTCTGAGACTTTTACGGACTTGAACGATACCACAAGGGGAGAACCTATGCACAATATCTTCATGGCTAAATTTCCCAACGATACCAACCAAGGAACCCCTTCAAAAGGGGATTCTTTTGCTTTTCCTTTTTTCGGAAACGTTGGTGTCCCTTTCATGGCCACTTTGTACATTCTTAGATTGAATGTGGGACTACCGGTTTGGTTGGGTACCATTCCAAATGTCCTGAATGCTCTTGACACTTCTCAGTTCAACACCTTATGTCATGGGAATCATGTTGATGTTCCTTCGTCAACAAAGCCTTCTCCTCCTCCTTCTTCCTTCCCTGGTGAAAGTATAATTACTAGTAACTGGAAGTCTAAACGAAATAGAAAGAGGAAGAATATGAAGAGGAAATCACCAACCTCTGCGAGTCATGTTGGAGATAGGTCATCAACCTATGAAAGTCATGTTGAATACCAACACCCATCCTCTACAAGTCATGCTAGGGGAATGAAACTAGTCCCTACAAGTCATACTGGAGTTCAATCACCAACCTTTGCAAGTCCTGTTGGAGATAGTTCCTCAACCTATGGAATTCATTCTGGGGGCAAGCACCCAACCTCTATAAGTCATGTTGGGGGAAAAGTTCCAATCACTACTAGTCATACTGGTAATAGGTATGCAGCCTTTGCGAGTCATCTTATCGACCAATCACTAACCTCTTTAAGTCATGTTGGAGATGTGAAACCAGCTACTACTAGTCATGTTGGGGGCATTGATTCTATTGAGAAACCTAGGCGAATAGGATGTAAGCCTAATTTCCATTGTAAGATTTGCAAGGGATATCACCTTACTCATATGTGCTCTAACATTCCAGAGGTACAAATATTGTGGTCCCTGTCTGCAATATATTATGATTCTGAGTCTTTTGAGGTTTGCTCATAATATATTCAACCTTTGCTTAATGAAGTGGTCGTGCTGATGTGATCTTTGGCTGATCCCACTCCTCTTTGGGGAGGTGATGTGCCTATATACCATGTTGTCTTGCAACCTTTTCAACCATTGGCTGAGAAAGTGGTCATGCCAATGCAATATTCATCTTATCCCACTCTTCTCTTGGAGAGTGTCGAGTCTACCAAATTGGTCATGCCGATGCAATCTTCGACTAATCCCACTCTTCTCTTAGAGAGTGTCGAGTCTACCAAAGTGGTCATGCCGATGAAATATTCGGTTGATCCCATTCTTCTATTAGGGAGTGATGTGTCTATCAACTATGTTTTTATCATTTCGAGTTCAGTACTTTCAGAACAAGGGGGCATTTTTCTTACTTCGAGCACACCCCCTCCAAGCCCTAGGATGGTTTCCTTTGATTGGAATGACCTTGTTGAGCCTCGTCTTCCTTCTTCTGCACCCTTTCAAATAAGTGTTGAAGTTAATTCAAATAACATTTATCGATGTATTGTATATGAAGGAGCCTCCACAAGTATTTTATCCTCCTCGGATTGGCAAGCTTTGTGTTCTCCCTAGCTTGTGTCTTCTTCGCATGAGCTGTTGGATTTTGGCACATGTCCTAGTGAATATTTGGGGGTTATTCCTCAGTTGCCTATCTCATTAGGTGGGAATATTGTCCTTGTCGATGTTATAGTGGTGCAAGGCCCTCTATATTTCAATATTCTTCTCAGGCGTCATTATGTATATGCTATGAATGCAGTGGCATCTACGCTCATTCAGGTGATGCATTTCCCTCACAATGGAAGAATTGTCACTGTCGACCAAATGGCATATGATAATCACCATCCTAATTCAACGTTACTTCAAGAGGTCCCTTTATATGTTCTTAGTGATTGTGTAGACTCTACCCCACGGGACTCCCTCATGAGGATGCTTTGTTATCTTTCAAGATCGCTTTGAAATTCGAAAGAAACATCCGATGAGACTGCATTTATTCTTTTCGATCCCGTCTGGATTAAATAAGAAAATTATCTCCTTGGAGTCTTATTTAATCCCTTTTTAGACTCTCTAAACACAAAAATATTACAGAGCGATCCTGTTTCCCTTCACGCTCGCCAAACTCAAATTTGAAGGCACATCTTTCTGGTGGTAGTGTTAGAAAAATAGGACCGTGGAGAAATAAAATAAAACAAATGCAGAAACAAAACACAAAAGTACACAATACAATGGAGACACAGATTTACGTGGTTCACCCCGTGTGGGTTACGTCCACCAGAGAAATTGCCAGGTCCTTTCTTTATTATTATCCAGCATATGAAGGGATACAACCTACAACAAACCCGATGTAACTTCCTCTTCTTTCTCTCACAGTCTCCTATCTCAAAATACAATATTCACCATCAACCATAACTGCAATACATTTCTCTCAAAAAAGAGGGTTGTATTTTAGGGAAAAAAACCCTAACATAATATCTACCATTAGATCTGTGACCTTATAATGAACGGTCCAGATTTACAATGAAATTACAATATACATTTACAAGGCAATTTTTCCTTTGGGGGCTTCGCCCCCAAAACCCTCTCTGGGGCCCGCTTGCCCCTGGACCCCGTAGAGGGGGTACCCCCCCCTTGCACTCCCCCACGTGGAAGAGTGTACATAATTCTAGGGTGTAAATACTTCATGGGGTATAAACACAACTGAAAGCAATGACCTCTGAACCAGGAAGATAATCAGGCTCCACAACCAACAATCTCCCACTTGGAGACTGATCTCAACAACTCCATCGTTGCTGTATATGATGGAATCTGAACCTTCTTGGACCTGGAAAATTTCTCATTTTCATATTCATTCTTGAAGACCAACTGAAACTGAGCAGGAACTCAGTTTCTCCTTGGTTACTCCCCTTGTTAACATGTCTACAAGATTCTAGCTAGTGTGTATCTTTTCCAACTTTAAATGTCCATCTTCCAAGGTGTATCATATGAAGTGGTACCTCAAATGTATATTCTTAGTCTTTGAATGGAAGGTTGAGTTCTTTGCAAGGTGAATGGCACTCTGACTGTCACAGTACAACCTGCTATTCTCCTGCTTCTTTCCCAATTCCTCCATAAACCTCTGTAACCAAATCATCTCTTTACTAGACTTTGTAGCAGTAACATACTCTGCCTTTGTTGTTGAAAGTGAAACAACCTTTTGCAGTTTCAAAATCCGAATTACTGCTATTCCACCTATAGTAAAAACATACCCTCTGGTGCTCCTCCTGTTGTCCTTATCACCTGCCATATTTGAATCAACATATCTCCGTAGAAAATTGTCTGAACCTCCAAAACATAATGCATGAGTAGTAGTACCTCTCAAATACCTGAGAATCCACTTTACTGACTCCCAATGTTCTTTACCTGGATTGTTCATATACCTACTCACAACTCCCACTGCATGTGCAATATCTAGTCTTGTGCAAACCATTGCATACATCAAGATGCCAACTGCTGATGAATAAGGGACCCTGGACATGTATTATATCTCCTCCTATGTCTTGGGACAAATTTCCTTAGTTAATTTGAAATGGCTGGTCAAAGGTGTGCTAACTGGTTTTGCATTCTACATTCTAAACCTCTCCAACACCTTCTCTGTGTAGTCACCCTGAGACAATGTCAATTTGCGATTTTTTCTGTCTCTTGTTATTCTCATGCCAAGGATTTTCTTTGCAGCACCCAAATCCTTCATCGCAAATGAATTGGCTAATTTCTTCTTGAGCACATTTATATCCTGCATATTAGAACCTATAACAAGCATGTCATATACATACAATAGCAAGATAATAAAGCTTCCATTTTCTATCTTTTTAAAATAAAAAAAGTGATCAAAATGACATCTACTATAACCATGTTCTATCATAAACCTGTCAAACTTCAAATACCACTGCCTTGGAGCTTTCTTTAGTCCATACAAGCTCTTGTTCAACCTGCATACCAAATTCTCCTTCCCTTTGACCTCATACCCCTGTGGCTGCTGCATATAAATCTCTTCCTCCAAATCCCCATGG
>ML781812.1:970072-1070480 GCA_009831015.1 Picea engelmannii
AAAAACATCAATTTTTTGTCGAATGCAATAAACCCAAGTTTTTCTAGTTGCATCATCAATAAAAGTAACATAATAATTAGAGCCACCAAGAGATGATACCTGAGTTGGTCCCCATACATCTGTATGCACAAGCTCTAACCTTTTATTCTTATTTTCTTTTCTGACTCTGAAAAATCTGACTCTCTTTTGTTTTCCATAAACACAATGCTCACAGAAGTCCAAATCAATTTGTTTAAGATTTGACAACAAATTTCTTTCCTGAAGTATCTACATACCCTTCTCACTCATGTGTCCAAGCCTATGATGCCATAGTGCTATATCCACTCCTGTAGAAGCTAAAGAGATAGAAGAGTCAGTATTACCAGTACATAAATACAATGTAACTACCTTTTCTCCTTTCGCTATCAGCAATGATCCTTTGATGAGCTTCCATGTCTTATATGTAAATATGGATATACAACCTTCACTTGCTAACTGCCCTATTGAAATTAGATTTTTCCTTAAATCTGGAACATGTCTTATCTCTTTCAACAACCATTAGTTTCCATTTCGTTGCTTTATTTTTACCTTTCCCATTCCAACAATTTTGCATGGTGCATCATCACCCAAATGAACCTGTCCAAAATCACCTTGAACATAATCTAGATTTTTTTTTCTATGGGGTGTGGCATGAAATGAAGCTCTTGAATCTACTACCCAAGACTCAGAAATATTATCTACAGAAAGAATCAAAGCATCTTGTAACACATCACCTGTTACATTTGCTTCCTGATTTCTCTCTTGTTGTCCATCTCTTTGTTTCTTTGGAGCTCTGCAATATTTCTTCAAATGTCCTTTCTTCCCACAATTCCAACACTCTATCTTTCCAAGTCTGGATTTGGATCTTCCCTTCCTAGAATTCCTGCAGTTCCCTGAGCCCTTTCCTCTATCCTTTTGTCTTCCCATGTTTTCCATGTTCAATGCATTACCTGATGTCTCACCTGTTCTTTTCCGTCGCATTTCCTCAATAAGGATAACACCAACAACATCATCAAATTTTAAAGTATTTGAACTAGAGACAGAGTTACTTACAACCATGACTAAGCTATTCCAGCTTTCTAGAAATGAGCACAAGATTAGAAGAGCCATGACCTCATCATCAAAGTCCACTTTTACAAAACTTAGTTGATTAGTAACCGTATTAAATTCATTTAAATGATCTGCAACAGACCCACCTTCTGACATCTTCATATTAAATAATCTCTTCATTATAAATACCTTATTGGACGCTGAGGGTTTTTCATACAATTTGGCCAATGTGTCCATCAAACCCTTCGTTGTCTTTTCTTTGGAAATATTGAAAGCCACCGACGCTGCCAAGCTCAGTTGTATCGTTCCTAGAGCCTTTCTGTCAAGAATCTCCCTTTCTTCATCCTTCATGGCCGTCGACTTCTTTGTTATTCCGCCCAATGGTAGGAATAGATCCTTCTGATATAAATAATCTTCCATCTGCATCTTCCATAACTGGTAGTTTTGGCCGTTAAATTTCTCGACCCTAAACTTTTCATCTTCTGACATTGATCCCACTTGAACCAGGAACACTCTTTTCCTGTGAGTTACCTTTCACTCTGATACCAGTTGTTAGAAAAACAGGACCGTGGAGAAATAAAATAAAACAAATGCAGAAACAAAACACATAAGATACACAATACAATAGAGACATAGATTTACGTGGTTCACCCAGTGTGGGCTACGTCCACTAGAGAAATTGTTAGGTCCTTCCTTTATTATTATCCATTATATGAAGGGATACAACCTACAACATACCCGTTGTAACTTCCTCTTCTTTATCTCACAGTATCCTATCTCAGAATACAATATTCACCATCAACCATAGCTTCACTTCCCAACTGCATAGTTGAAATTAGATTTTTCCTTACACATGGAACATGTCTTACCTCTTTAAAAAAACATTGGTTTCCATTCTTTTTCTTTATTTGTACCTTTTCCATTCCAACAATTTTGCATGGTACATCATCACCCAAATGAACCTGTCCAAAATCACCTTGAACATAATCTAGAAAATGTTTCCTATGGGATGTGGCATGAAACGAAGCCCCTAAATATACTACCCAAGACTCATAAATATTATCCATAGAAATAATCAAAGCATCTTGTAACACATCACCTGTTACATTTGCTTCCTGATTTTTCTCTTGTTGTCCATCTCTTTGTTTCTTTGGAGATCTTGAATTTTTCTTTATATTCCCTTTCTTTCCACAATTCCATCACTCTATATTTTGTAGTATGGATTTGGATATTCCCTTTCTATAATTTCCATGGTTCCCTAAGCCCTTTCCTATGCTTTTCCATCGCATTTCCTCACTAAGGATAACACCAACAACATCATCAAATTTTAGAGTGTTTGAACTAGAGACAGAGTTACTTACAACCATGACCAAGCCATTCCATCTTTCTGGCAATGAGCACATGATTATAAGAGCCCTAACCTCATCATCAAAGTTCACTTTTACATAACTTAGTTGATTAGTAACCGTATTAAATTCATTTAAATGATATGCAATAGACCCGCCTTATGATATATTCATATTAAATAATATCTTCATTAGAAATACCTTATTGGATGTCAAGGGTTTTTTTATACAATTTAGACAATGTGTCCATCAACTCCTTCGTTGTCTTTTATTTTGACATATTGAAATCCACTGACGCTGCTAGGATCAACCATATCATTCCTAGTGCCTTTCTGTCAATAGCCTCCCATTATTCATCCTTCATGGATGTCATCTTCTTTGCTATTCCTCCCAATGGTAGGAATAGATACTTTTGATATAAATATTCTTCCATTGGCATCTTCCATAACTGGTAGTTTCTACCTTAAAATTTCCATCTTCTGTCATTGCTCCCACTCGGACCGGGAACCCTCTTTTCCTACGAGTTACCTTTCGCTCAAATATTAGTTGCTAGAAAAAAAGGATCACAAAACAATAAAATAAAACAAATGAGTAAATAAAACACAAAAAATACATAATACAATAGAGACACAGATATACGTGGTTCACCAAGTGTGGCCTAAATCCACCAAAGAAATTTTCAGGTCCTTCCTTTTCATTATCCAATAAAATGAAGTGATACAACCTACAACACACCCACTACAACTTCCTCTTCCTTCTCTCATAGTCTCTTCTATCATAATACAATAATCACACTCATACATAGCTACAATACAATTCCCTCATAAAAGAGGGTTTCCTTCTAGGAAAAAAAACCCTAACATAACTTCTACCATTAGATCTTGGACCTTATAATGAACGGTCCAGACTGAATATGAAATTACAATATTTTACAAGAATTTTTTTTCCAATATTTCACTTCAGGGGTGTTGCCCCCGAATCACCCGCCTGAGGGGGTGGGGGGGTGGGGGGGTGGAGGCCAGAGTTGTTGGGGGGGAATTCCCCCCACACCGCCCCATTAGGGAATGGGGTCCAAGAATGACTGAAACAAAACTCTGAATTAGGAAGATAATCAGGCTCCACAACCAACATGAAGTACCTCATTTCTAGCCACTTCTTCTTTGAATATATTCTGGCTTGAATCCACATGTGGTGTCTTGAATCCTTAAAGTTAGCAATTCCTTTGTTTTTCTTGACTAATTAATTTGGGATTCTTCACACGTTAGTTATATTTTGTTGCATAACTTCTAGGAACATTGCAAACACTACATTGTTCTCCTATTTGTTCTTGGTGTCTTTTACATTCCATAAGGTTGTATACCACTCTGTGCAGAACTTCCCTTTTCTGTCTAGAAAGGATATGAATTTGGGTTCCTACAAGACTACCAATGCTACCAATATCAATAGCCAATAGTAGTGGAATTTTGTCCCATTATCCTATGCATCCCTGCAGTCTATCAAAAACTGGTTCAATAAATAGGGTGCCCACCTTAATACTATACCCTTTGCGCATTGCATAGCTACTACTATGACTCATGTCGGGGCCTCTTTCTTTCTACACTTCCTCAAGAGTTTACATGACATAAGATTTGTGTAAAATCTCATCGCAAGATCATTGATGTCCTTTATCACTATGCCCCTATTTCCCCCATCTGTCCCTAACTGTGCTTTAACCTCTTCTGCAAACCCCTTGTCCAGGGCTTTGTTCTCCAAGTAATACTCTGGTTTTACATTGTTGGTTGGAAACCTTGTTATTTTTTCTATGAGGTCAACATCTATATGGATTGGCCTGTCCATCTATAGGATACCTCCATGTACCCCTTCCAGTAGTTTCTTCACACAATTTCCCATGTCCTTACCATGCCTGAAATGCAGTATTTCTAGCAAATTCATTATACCTGAATTATATAATCCTGTGATCCACTCCAGGGGCTCCAAAATTGGATTTCCTGAGGGTCCTACCTCCTCTTTTTTCTCTAAATATATTTCCCGTGCAAGTTCAAGAAACTTTGTTGTGTCTGTTACATCATGATTTGCATGCTTCAATTTTTTCTACTTTTCCTAGCATGTCTTCAACTACAATTACAACGTCTCAGATATGAGGTAGCATGATCTCCACCAAGGTTTATTTTCTTGGAGAACCTAGTGTTTTCCTTTTCTGGACAACGGCTCGATTTTCTTCTGTAAGTTCTTTATCGTCTTCTTCTTGTTCGCCCTCTGTTTCTTGCTGCCTTGTAATGTCTTCGACTAGGACTTCTTCTATGATGAATTCCCTTTTTAGGGTTCCCTCATTCTATTTTTCCATCTCCTCCATTTCTATAGAGTTTTATGAATTGGGGTTTGCCTTACCATTAGGGTTTTCTGATTTTTGTTGTCCTACACTTTGATCCACTTCCATCTCTTTTGCGACTGATTTTTATTCTTCTACCCTTGTTGGACTAATGGATTCAACCTTCGGCGTTGTAACATCCTCCACCTCCATGATATTTTTTTTCTACTATTCTTTCCTTTTTCTTCCTTGTTTGTCGTGTCACCCTTGTGAATTTTCCAGGACCGCCAACTTTGGGAGGTGCCATCTTGCTTTCTTTGCACGTGAATTATTGTCTCTATTTCTCAATTACCCTCTACTTGTTCTCTTAAGTTATCTATTGCTAAAAAATATCTACGTGTTGAACGTTTCCAATATTTTCCCTTTTAATAGTTGTGTTTATTAAAGTTTTTGTTCGTTTTCGGTTTCCTGGTCATCGTTTTACTTTTTCCAGTCTTTTTCCATTTTCCCTATGTGTTGTGTTTTCCTTTCTTTAGCGTGATGTTTATCCTCAGTTTTATTTTTTGTGTGCAAAGTATCTTCATTTCTCGTCTCCTTGAATTTCTTTCTGATGCTCACTGTCTAGTTCTTTTTATTTTTTTCTTCGTTTTTCTAGTTTTTTTCTTCATTTTTCTTCTTTTAACTCCTACTATTTACAATATGTACAAGTATACTTGTTGCATTGTAACTACTTAGGGTTAGTGGGTTGACTGTCCCTATACATTTTTAGTCAACTACCATTCACTAGTCCTTGAATTCCTTTCCTACTAAATCTTGTAGTTGTTGATTATTTGGGTTGGTTGTCATTGATGTCAACCCTTGAAGAAAGTCCGCTAGTGAATTCCAGTAGCACAAAGGTTTGGGTATTGGACCCAAGTTTGTTTGATTTATAATGGTATGAGTTTTAATATATTTGAAGGTAATACTATTCTAGATGGATAGTACATGTCATGTCATTTCTGGTGGTATGTGGAACGTCACATAACTGCTCACTATTAGAGATATATGGCCTTTTGAAGTTGGAGAACCCTTATGAGTCATCTAGAAGCCCCAAAAGGTCAAAGTAGTCAAAGTGGTTGCAAAGAAGAAATTATTTAAATAATAAAGTGAAATGATGAGTGTACTATAAGTCAAAGTGGATACAAAAGAAATTCTTTAAATAATAAAGTTAATGGAGAAATTACTAAGTGGACAAGTGGTTAGAAGTGGGTTAGCCCTAAAATAAGGAAAGTGGTTTAGTGGTTGCAAAGAAGAAATTATTTAAATAATAAAGTGAAGTGATGAGTGTACTATAAGTCAAAGTGGATAAAAAATAAATTATTTAAATAGTAAATTTAATGGAAAAATTACTAAGTGGACAAGTGGTTAGAAGTGGGTTAGCCCTAAAATAAGGAAAGTGCTTTAAGATGGTTAAAAGGTAACCCCTTGAGGAAGCTACATAAAAGTATAAAAAAGAGGAAAGGGTCTCTCATTTTAATGACACTTGAGCATATTGAATAGCTACAAGTGACTGAGGTAACCAAAGGATATCAAATCTAAATTTCATAGGGAAGGTGAAGTAAAGAAGGCCGAAATTCAAGGGAGGATAAATTATTTTGATGATGCTTTCTAAGGTATGTTATTTACAGGTCATCTCACCATTTTCACAATAACCTTTTTTTCTAGAATGATTCAGACCATGAAATTGGGAGGCCATTGAGAAAAAATATCCAAGTAGCTGTGATAAACATTTCATCTTGTGGGTCATTGTATTTTTGGAGTTACACTCCATGGAAAATAGGGTTTGTGGCTAGTCCCAAAACTAGTTTAAAACAAGTGTTTCGGGTAAAAACGTCATAACTTCTTCATAACAGATCCAAATTCTGTAAGACCAAATGTATTGGTTAGAGTATAGTCCTTAGTATGTTTTATACCATTTTCAACTATACAAAAAAAGTATTCCATGCAGGGCATTCTCTACAAGTTCGATCTCTAGAATAAGCCAAAATTCAACAAGGTATGCCATTTTTTCTATAAATCATTTTCTAAGAGGTTCCAAGTAGTGAAATCTGAAGGAATTGCATAAAACACACTAAAGAAAAATGTGTACCATTTTCAGATCTTTAATCATTACAGGTCCATAGTTATGATGATTTCATGTTAGGGTTGTTGACTAATCCAAAATTAGTCATGTGAGACTAAAGTAAAGTTTGATAAAATGCTAGTCTCTTGTTGTTAAAGTTAAGGAAGGTTTGCATGTATGTGATCATATACATCATGTCTATTACAGAGTTATAAATGGGATTTGGATGATGAAATTGATGAGTTAGTTTGGATGAGGTATGTTACAGATAGAGGTTGTATAACAATGAGGTTGTGGCACATGGTTTGATGTAATAGTTTATGGAATTTGGTTATGGATAGTGTGATGTATTGCTAAAGAAATTTTGATGGTTATATTGGTATATGTATTTGGTATATGGTTGAGGTACATGTTGGGTACATGATTGAGACAAGTAGTTGATGAGTTGGCACACACATGCGGTGTATAGTTGATGATGTTGGTACATATTGATGAATCATAGTTTATGTGTATTTGATGCATAATTGGTACATATTTGGTGCATGGTTGATGCACTCATTGATGGTACATGTTGAGGTACAGATTGGTGCATGGTTGATGCACTTTTTTATGGTACATGATGATTACAGGTTGAGGTACAGGTTGGTGCATGGTTGATTCACTTGTTTATGATACAGGCTGATTACAAGTTGTTTGGTACAGGTTGGTGCATGGTTGATGCACTTATTTATGGTATAGGTTGATTACAGGTTGATTGAAACAGGTTTACAACAATATATCTCACAATGATAGTGTGACAACGGTTCCATCATTCTACTTATATTTCAGTGCAGTTGGACGAGGCAAGGATAGGTGGTTGTAGCCATCTTCCGGTTGTAGCCAAAGAACATAGGGGGGTTGTATCCTGCTTCTAGTTGTAGCCAGGGTATTATGGAGTTGGAGTTTCCTTCAGGTTGTAACATGATAAACTAGGGGGTTGGAGCCTCCTTCTGGTTGTAGCCAGAGAATTGGGGAGTTGGAGCTTCCCTTATGTTGTATCCTGAGAAACTAGGGGGTTGGAGCTTCCTTCTAGTTGCAGCTAGAAAACAAAGGAAGCTGGTGCTTCTAATGAATGTATTTCTTAAAGACATATAAGAAAAATATTTATGAGGTTTTCTCCTACTTTGGGTTTCCACGTAAAACACTAGTGTACTGTGTATGTGTATGATTGCTCATTTGTTCATTGTTTATTTACTCTGCAACTATTAGATGATAATGCTACATTGATATAACACTTGCATTTTATGGTGAAAAAGAATTAAATTTCTCTATTATTGATTCACCCCCCCTCTCAGTAATCCAACAATTCGTATCAGAGAAGTTTCCTTCAGTAAATAGTTTAATCACTGGAAGGAGATCATGGATTATTTTGAGAATGTAGTACCAATTTTTAATGGACAGAATGGTTTAAAGTATGAGATGTGGATCAGAAGGATGAAAGTATTTTTGCAGGCATGGGGACATTATATTTGGCTATCAGTTGTTACAGGATATGATAGTTTAGAAAGAGAAAAGACTGTAGCCAAGAATGAATTGAATAAAAATAAAAAATAGCAATGGATTTCATCTGGGAAGGATTACCTAATCTGGTAAGAGAAAAGGTTGGTAAATGTTCATCCGCCAAAGAAATTTGGGATAAGTTACATGACATATATTCTTCACCCATCGTAGATTCAGAAAATCCCAAAAAAAATGCAGATAGAGATCAAGAAGAATTGTGTTCACCATGTCAAACAGATTTAGAAGTTGAAGAGTACATAATCACCAATTGTATGTTGTTTTTCTTTAATTGTGAAAAACAAGGACATCTTGAAATAGAATGCCATGAAGGAAATTAGACAGAAAAACTAATTGAAAAGGAAGACAATTATGAAGTAGAATTGACTATTGCTTTATATGAACTAAGATAAGAAAATAAGTCACTTAAGAAATAATTGATGAAACAAAAGGAAAGCGTTCACATTTTTGAAGAAGTGCAACAAGTCATCGAGAACTTAAGAACTCAGGTAGAAGAAGCTAGAAAGATCGAAGAAAATATTGAATATCAAAAGCAGTATTTGGAAGCCAACATAGTAGCACATAAAGAAGAAGTAGAAATGAGAGAGAAGATATCGATAGATCATCTTAAGGAAACAACTAATGATCTAAACCAGCTTGAGGCAGAGTTTGTTCAAGAAGAGAAAGGACTCGAAGAAGGAATAATCACATTAAAAATTTAGCTTGAAGAAGCGAAAAGAACAAAAGAAGTCATGAAGTCTGAGATAATGAAGAAAGAAGAAGAAGTTGAGAAGCTTGAAGAAGAAGTTGTCACATTGAGAAATAAAATTGTCAAACTCAACAAGAACGTTGAAGAGACAAAAACACCCACATTAGTTATAGAGAATGAAGAGAAGCACTCTAGGTTGCTAGAAAAGAAGAATGAAGAAAATAAAAAGAGTTATGCAGAAGTACTCAAAGGAAAGAATCATGGTGAACCATAATCTAAGAAAAGTATTGAAGATAAATCTTCAAGAAGACCATCCATGTTCAAGCCACAAAGAAGCTTCAATCATGATCATGATCAGTCAATGCATAAATTCAGAAGGACTACACCACAAATAAGATCACTCACTCCCAGGTATGCAAATTTCTTTTATGGTCATTTTTTTATTGTACTAATTTTGGACATAAGGTTGCAGATTGTAGGGATTATAAAAGAAATGTTCAAGAAAGAAATACCTATGTGGCCCCACATGACATTGAATGTCACAAATGTCATAACTATGGAAACATAGCTAGTGATTGTAGAAGCATGAGAAATACTTCCATGAAAGAGAACATTGATATTATATATAATAAAGTATGGATAAGAAAACACGAAGAACAAGTGAAAAAATACTAGGTCCCATAGATCACAAGATTGGTAATAAAACATGATGAAGAAAATTCTACAGAGAAAAAGAAAGATGTCAGATACATAAAGGTTTGGAAAATAACTGAAAGAAAAGAAGGACGAGTAAATGAGGAACATGTTCAAGAGATTGTACTTTCAGGAATTGTAGTGAAATATGAATCCACGGAAATAAATAAAGAAGTTAGAGCTCGGAGAGATCATGAATCTACTAATGAAGATGATGATAAATACACTTCAGAGTATGAATTGTTCTGAGCCATCTGGCTTAGAGACTCCCAAGTAATATGAATATTAGACAGGGGGAGTCTATGTAATAGTTGTGACAGACCAACGAACCATCCTTCGAGTAACTTGTAGAGTCTGAGAAGACAGATCCAAAGAAGTCAGTTAACAAAAGTATAGTTTGATAGATTAATCAAGAATTCATGATAGTATAGTGATAAATGGGTTAGCATTATGGACAGTTGCACAAGTAGAGCCTTGGACAGTATGGAAATATATGGATTCATAATAACACGTAGTAGGTTTGGACATATATATGAAAATGGACAAAAGAATGGATTCATATATTGGTTCAGAGATAAAGGAACATTATCATAATCGATGATAATTACACAATAAATGGCTCAAACAATGCTAATGGATTCCAAATTGATAGATATTTTTTGGACACATGCAGTGCATACATTAGTTCACATTCAAAAAAAAGTAATTCTTAGAAACAACAATGACAAAACTCCCTACGAACTATAGAAAGGAAGCCCATACAACAACTTCTACATCAAGGTAACTCAAGGTAGTATTTTATTAATTGAAATTTATGTTGATGATATTGTTTTTGGAAGTAATAATGACAGGTTAAGACATAAATTTTCAAAGGACATGCATAATGAATTTGAAATGTCATTACTCGGAGAATTATCCTTCTTTCTGGGTCTTCAGATACATCAAAGAAACCAAGGAATTTTTATTTCTCAAACTAAGTATATCAGAGAAATGATAAAGAGATTCGGAATGGAAGATTGCAAACCAGTTACCACTCCTATGCAAACTAGTTTCAAGTTGAGAAAATATGATGATTCAAAGTCTACAGACTAGAGGCAATAGAGGTCAATGGCTGGTAGCTTACTATATGTGACAACATTCGTACCAGATGTAATGCAGGAATTTAGACAGGTGGCATGATTTCAAGAAACACCAAAGGAATCACATATCTTAACAGTGAAGAGGATTTTCATATATCTCAAAGGAACAAAAGAGTTTGGATTATGGTATCCAAAAGGAAAGGACCTATCACTTATTTCTTACACAGATGCAGATTGGGCAGGTTTCATTGATGACCAAGGAAGCACTAATGGGCAATGTTCTACTTGGGTGAGTGATTACTATCTTGGATAACCAAAAAATAATCATTATTATCTTTATCTACAACCGAAGAAGAGTACATTGCAGTAGTAGGATGTTGTACTTAGGTTCTATGGATGAAACAAACTTTGACAGATATATGGGTTGAGTATAATATGCCCATTCAAATATATTGTAATAATAAAAACACCATCAATATCTCAAAGAACCCAGTGATGCAATCCAAGACAAAGAACATTCCAATAAATTATCAATTTCTACGGGAACATGTTGCAGAGAAGAACATCAGAGTTGAATATGTGGGCACAAAAGAACAAGTGGCACACATATTTACAAAACCACTTCCATGGGAAGCCTTTGAGTATATTCGCCATAGAATCAGAGTAATTTCTACTCCAAAATGAATGCTTTTGAATGCTTATCTTATATGTATTAGATTTACACGTGGAAGCACCATAAAGAGGACAGTTCAGGTTGGGAGATCAGTTTCAAAAAGAGTTCATTCAGGGGGAGCAACCTTGGATGGAAAGATACATTTTCCATTGATGACAAAGGGGGAGAGATTTATCATATGCAAAGATAGAATTGCTTGGAGAAAGAGAACAGAGGCATGGCTCCAGGGGGAGCAATGGTAATAGGGGGAGAATGAGTGATATGACTTCAGTATTGCATCAGAGTGTTTCCATCAATGCCAAAGGGGGAGATTGTTTATTATTTGGGTTGGTTGTCATTGATGTCAACCCTTGAAGAAAGTCTGGTAGCGAATTTCAGTAGCACAAAGGTTTGGGTAATGGACCCAAGTTTGTTTGATGTATAATTGTTTTAGTTTTAATATATTTAAGGTAAGACTATTCTAGATGGATAGCACATGTCATTCCATTTCCGGTGGTATGTGGAACGTCACATAACTCCTCACGGTTAGAGAGTTATGGCCATGTGAAGTTGGAGAACCCTCATGAGTCATCTAGAAGCCCCAAAAGGTCAAAGTAGTCAAAGTGGTTGAAAAGAAGAAATTATTTAAATAATAAAGTGAAGTAATGAGTGCACTATAATTCAAAGTTGATACAAAATAATTTTTTTAAATAATAATGTTAATGGAGAAATTACTAAGTGGACAAGTGGTTAGAAGTGGGTTAGCCCTAAAATAAGGAAAGTGGTTTAGTGGTTGCAAAGAAGAAATTATTTAAATAATAAAGTGAAGTGATGAGTTTACTATAAGTCAAAGTGGATACAAAATAAATTATTTAAATAATAAAGTTAATGGAAAAATTACTAAGTGAACAAGTGGTTAGAAGTGGGTTAGCCCTAAAATAAGGAAAGTGCTTAAAGATGGTTAAAAGGTAACCCCTTGAGGAAGCTACATAAAAGTATAAATAAGAGGCAAGGGTCTCTCATTTTAATGACACTTGAGCATATTGAATATCTACAAGTGATTTAGGTAACCAAAGGATATATAAGCCAAATTTCAGAGGGAAGGTGAAGTAAAGAAGGCCGAAATTCAAGGGAGGATAAATTATTTTGATGATGCTTTCTAAGGTATGTTATTTATAGGTCATCTCACCATTCTCACAATAAATGTTTTTATAGAATAATTCAGAAGATGAAATTGGTAGGCCATTGCGTAAACATATCCAAGTAGTTTTGATAAAAATTACAGCTTGTGGGTCGTTGTATTTTTGGAGTTACACTCCGTGGAAAATAGGGTTTGTGGCTAGTCCTAGAACTAGTCTAAAACATGTTTTTTGGGTAAAAATGTCATTGCGTATTCATAATAGATCCAAATTCCATAAGAACAAATGTATTGTTTAGAGTACATTCTGTAGTATGTTTTGTACCATTTTCAGATCTATACAGAAAATATTATGTGCATGGAATTCTCTACAAGTTCGATCGCTAGAATAAGCCAAAATTCAACAAGGTATGCCATTTTTGCTATAACTCCTTTTCTGAGAGGTTCCAAGGAGTGAAATTTGGAGGAATTGCATAAAAGACACTGAAGAACAGTGTATACCATTTTCATATCTTTATTCATTAGAGGTACATAGTTATGATTATTGCAAGTTAGGGTTGTTGACTAATCCAAAATTAGTCATGTGAGACTAAAGTAAAGTTTGATAAAATTCTAGTCTCTTGTTTCTAAAGTTAATGAAGGTTTGTAGGTATGTGATCATATACATCAGGTCTATTACAGATTTATAAATGAGATTTGGATGATGAAATTGATGAGGTCTTTTGGTTGAGGTATGTTATAGATAGAGGTTGTATTACAGTGAGGTTGTGACACATGGTTTGATGTAATGGTTTATGGTATTTGGTTATGGATAGTGTGATGTATTTCTAGATAACTTTTGATGGTTATGTTGGTATATGTATTTGGTATATGTTTGAGGTACATGTTGGGTACATGGTTGAGATAAGTAATTGATGAGTTGGCACACACATGCGATGTATAGTTTATGATGTTGGTACATCTTGATGAGTCATAGTTTATGTGTATTTGATGCATCATTGGTACATATTTGGTGCATAGATGATGCACTTATTGATGGTACAGGTTGAGGTATAGGTTGGTGCATGGTTGATGCATTTGTTTATGGTACAAGATGATTACAGGTTGAGGTACAGGTTGGTGCATGGTTGATGCACTTGTTTATTGTACATAATGATTACAGGTTGTTTGGTACAGGTTGGTGCATGGTTGATGCACTTGTTTATGGTATAGGTTGATTATAGATTGATTGGTACAATTTTATAGAAGTATATCTCACAGTGATAGTGTGATAGTGGTTCCATCATTCTACTTATATTTCAAGGTGGTTGGACAGGGAAAGGACAGGTGGTTGTAGCCACCTTCCAGTTGTAGCCGGAGAACATGGGGGGTTGTAGCCTCCTTCTGGTTGTAGCCCAAGAATTGTGGATTTTGATCTTCCTTAATATTGTAGCCTGAGAAACTAGGGGATTGGAGCATCCTTCTAGTTGTAGACAGAGAATTGGGGAGTTGGAGTTTCCCTCAGGCTGTAGCCTGAGAAACTAGGGGGTTGGAGCCTCCTTCCAGTTGCAGCTAGAAAACTAAGGAAGTTGGTGCTTCCAATGAATGTAATTCTTAAATACATATAATACAAATCATTATGTGGTTTTCTCTCGCTTTGTGTTTCCACGTAAAACATTGGTGTATTGTGTATGTGTATGATTGCTCATATGTTCATTGTTTATTTACTCTGCAACTATTGGATATAATGCTACATTGATATAACACTTTCATTTTATGGTGAAAATGATTAAATTGCTCTATTACTGATTCAACCCCCCTCTCAGTAATCCAACAATAGTTGTACAACACCTCTATATATGACATACTTTATCTGATATGGCCCTAGCCAATGCATTGTAAGATTCCCTGGGTGCTGCAAATACTTACTTTCATAGAGGAGAGCCAAATATCCTTCCTTAAAATTCTTCGTCTTGATATGTATGTCATGCCATTATTTATCCTTTGTTTTTTGTACCTCCTAACAAAAAGCTTCTATGATTATTTCCTCTTCTAATTCCATCAGTTGATCCAATATTTATTGCATTGGGCCCCTTTCTATCATGTTTGTAATTGCTGCAATGCATAAACTTGGTATTAGATAATCTAAGGGAACTATTGTTTCCTGTCCATACACCAATCTAAAGGGTGTTTTCCTTGTTAGTTTCTTGCATGTAGTCCTATAAGCCTAAAGTGTTGTTGGTACATTCAAATCCCAATCATCTATTCACATTAAAAATCTTTGTCAAGGCATTCTCCAAAATCTTGTTGAATTCTTCCACTGTTTCATTTGCTTGAGGGTTATAAGGAGTTCTCTTTTGATGATTTATCTTAAACTCTTCAAGCATTTACTCAATTGTACTATTAATAAAATGAGTCCCCTGATCACTCATCAATATTCTTGGACATCCAAATATTGTCACTACATGTTGAAATAAAAAGCGTTCTACAGCCTCTGCATTGCAATCCTTTAGTATTTTTTCCCCATCCCACCCAGTCAAGTATATTTTCGTTGTAATAATATATTTGGCTCTTGATCTTCTGGCTGGTGGATTAATTGGACCTACAAAATATACTTCCCACTTATCAAAAACATGTAACATTACTTGAGGTCTCAATGAAATTTCATCCCTCGTGGATGGTTTCCCAACTCTTTGACAAACATCGCACTTCTGACAATATTCCTTTGAATCCTTCTGAACTGTTGCCCACTATAAACCTTCTTGCAATACCATCTATGTGGTATCTTTTCCTGTGTAATGTTCTCCAACAATCCCTTCATGTGCCTCTAGTAAAATCATAGGCCTTTCATGTTCCATCACACATCTTCTCAAGATGTTATCTTCTCCCATTTTGTATAAATGACCTCCAATCAATTGATAATATACAACTCTCACCACCAAATTTTTCTTCTATGTAGTAGTAAATTATATTGGTGCAAATAATGTAATCAAAAACTCAATAATTTCGTAAAAATACTCATGATCTATCTATACTGAAAATAATTGTGCATCTGGAAAGTTTTCTTTGAAGTTATTGGGTTCTTCTCCATTAGTTATCCTGGATAAGTGATTTGGTCCTACATTCAATCTTCCAGGCTTCACCACAACTTCAATGTAAAATTCTTGGAACAAAAGTAGCCATCTACATATCCCTCCCCCCAACATTGGCTTATTGAATAAATATCTTAGAGAAAAATGATCTGTAAACATCTTGAAATGTTTCCCTAACAAGTTATGTTTGTATTTTTTCAAAGCATACACCATAGCTAATCCTTCCCTTTCGGTAGTGTCATAGTTATGTTCTGAATATGATAAGCTTCTGCTAGAAAAGGTTATAGGGTGATCTATATCACCTTCTCCTGTTTGGGTTAATACTGCTCCTAATGCTATTGTAGATGCATCCACATGCACATGAAATTCTTTTTCTTATTATGGAAACACTAAAATCGGCATAATGACCATATTCTCCTTCAAAATATCCAAACTCTGTTGGAATTCCTCATTCCATTGATACTTAGTGTCCTTCTTCAACAACTTCTCCATTAGCGCAATAATCTATGCATATCCCCTTATGAAATTCCCGTAATACCATGTATTCCCCAATGTACTCTTCAACTGGTGCACTGACTTCAGTGGTGGTAAGTTAACTATGACAACAATTTTAGTAGGATCAACCAACAAACCCTTTTTACACACCACATGCCCTAAAAAAATCCCAAAAGGTGTGCTAAAAATACATTTCTTGATATTTAATGATGTCTGACACTGCCTACATCTATCTAACATCATCCTTAATACTTTGACATGGTCCTTCAATAGACTAAACATTGTATAGTCATCCAAGTAAATTTATAAAAACTTATGAATAAAGTCCTTAAAGGCTGCTACTACTACTCTTTAAAACCAATTTGGTGCATTCTTCAACCCAATTGGATTAATTCTATATTGAAATGACCCCCATTATATCGTAAATGTGGCCTTATGTCTATATTCTGATGCAATCCTTATCTGATGATATCCTGAAAAACCCATATGTGAATGAATAAGCTTCTTGACCACCTACATTCTCCAAAACTTCATCTGTAAATGGGGTAGGAAAATGATCATGTAGGAAATCATCATTCAATTTTCTCAAATCTACACAAATCGTGATCCCTCCTTACTTCCTTTTTTGCACTACTATAGGACTGATCCATTTTGACTCTTCCACAGGTTCTATAACACCAACTTCTAGCATCTTGTCAATTTATTCCTTCACTTTATCTTTATATATTGGATTCAATCTGTAAGGTCTCTGTCTGATAGGTCTGGATTCTGGCTTCAAAGGGATCTTCATGTCTCCTATCTCTCCTACTAATCCCTTAATCTCTGAGAATTTTGTTGGAAATAAGTCGATGTATTCATGCAGTAATTATGTGATCCTTTCTACTGTCTGATTATCCCAATAATATCCAATAATTTCCATCTTTGGGTTTTCTATAGTTCCAATGTTTACCTTCTTGATATTTAATGGTGCATAATAATCTTCTAAATCAATCTTGGGACCTTGTACTTCCCTTTCACCTTCCACTTATGGGATCTGTATATTGCGCGGGTTATCTTCTCTTGGATCTTCTTCTTCTACGACTTGATAACAATGTAGCAATTGATTAATTGTCTTTCTAGCCTACTTCTAATATTATAGGATTATTTCAAACTCTGGTTTTTAAAATATCCTATATCTTACTACTTTCATTGTTGTATCTATCTTTGGATTATCATGCTCAAAGGAAAATGTGACTACAAAATTATGTTGTATCTCTTCCCAATTTGTAGTTTCTCTTCATTGTTCTTATTTTGTGTACCAACTCTTTGGAATACCTTATAATGTGTGAATAAAATTGTCTGGCCATTCTTCTAGTGGTAGTGATATCCATTGAACCATGCACTTATCTACATGTTCTTGAGGTTGTCCAAATCACTCATATTTCTCCTCATATCTATGCTCTTGCTTTGTGCCAAATCTGATGTGCAGTAACCTTTTGCACTGAAACTAATTGTTGATCTTCTCCTTGTGTGTACCCCACCAAAAGGAAGGTGTAGATTTTAAGGAAATATATAATACTATTAATCTCTAACTTTCTACTACTTCTAGTTAAAATTTCATCAAAAACTCTTCTAAGTCATTCATACCATAAAAATTAGGAGGCCCTCTTACCTCTAAACTAATCCATCTCAGTGCACGCATCATTCTGGCACATATTCTGCTAGATAATTCATGTATTTGTTGTTTCCAGTTCTCCAGTCCTATGTCAGAGTCTGAAGCACGAGAACTGATACTCCTCCAATTGAGCATTCCATTTGCAGTTAGGTTGATATAATCCTCTTCGCGCATGGTTGTTTTCTATAAATGATTCACATATTCTATAATAATATTGTTTGTCGCAGGTTCCACATACCTTCCTACTTCTAAGGGATCTAATGGTGTAATAAATATGTATTCTCCATATTCAAAGATAATCTTTCTGGACTTCAAATTGATAATATCCTGGTTATCAAAATCCCAATCCAAACTCAACAATGTTGGATATTGCAAAGTGTTGTCCACTATGTCAATGAATTCAAAGTCTTCCATGATGTGCACACCATATAGATCTACTGGAATCCCGTTCAACCTACCAATTGGCACCACTTTGTGTTGATTTTCCAACTTCAACTAAATAGGTGAATACCCCAGTTGAGGTTCTCCCATAGCTTCCCAAGTCTTCTTTGGCAGAACATTGACTTTAGACCCTAAGTCTAGTATAATATCCCCCATATTGAAATATACTATGTTGGCATTCAATTTGAATTCCCTATTGGTTATTATCTTCTTACGGACTTGATTTACTATTTTTACCCCTTCTTCCCCAAAATTACACTTTTCTAACAAATTCTGCAGTACTTGTAAGGACTTTTTACCATTCAACAATTTGACACAGGCTCCCAAAATTTTTATTTAGTTTTTTACTTGTTCTGAAGAATCCTCTTGATTGGTATGATAAAATAATGAAGGCATGTCATACATCGGTATATCATCTTTTAGTTTTTTCCCTGAAGTAGATACAATATTTTCTTTCAGAATCTCCTACCTAGCCTCTTTGAATATTTCTTTCTCTTTGAGTGCATCAAACTTCTGTTTAGGCATTGTATTCTTCCTAACCCACCAGTACTAGTATTGATCCTTCTTTTACTCATATTCTCTTGTCTTAGATCCACCTCTAGTAAATATGTTAATCTTATTCATATCCTCTTCTCTATTTTCCACTCTGATCCATTGTACATTCTGATTGGTATGGTTCCTCTTGTCCTGTATTTTTATCAAAAGTGTGGGATAGCCTTTTGTTTCATGTTCTACTACGCGAAAATAAATACATTCCACAGGTGGCTATGGGAAGTCTCTTGCATAATTCCCTGGTTTCTAATAGTTATGATAAATAATTGGTCCTCGACCTCCTCCAAAGCCTCTTCTTCCATTTCCTCCTCCTATGAATCCTCCTCTGTTTCCCTGATTATCTTCATGTGATGTATTATACTGGGGTCCTTGATTATAATGTGATCGCATGTTATTGTACTATAGTGGTGTTGCACACTATTGCACGGGATTATAATGTTGTTTCCCCTGAAATTGTTGCGCATTATATTGTGGTTGTGTTGCATACTGTTGCGCGAGATTATACTGTGGCTATTACACATTGTTATACTACGACTAGTGTGCATATTTCCCTGTTACATGTTCATCCTACACCCCATATGTATTTGCAATCATTTCTTTCATCATCTCCAAGGTTCTACAGTCCTTGTCTTCATCTCCAACTAACTTGCAAAAATTATAAAATGTTCTCTTCAGTACTGTCTAATACTTATGCATCAGGGGGCAGTGACAGGGATCATGCCCATGTGTTTTTCAAATATAACACCATGGTCCTCATGAAGATAAAGGGTTTGGCATACCCACTCCAATATATTGCACAAATAATGGACACTCATTCTTGTGATGGCCTTGTGTCCTACACACTGTACACTAGACATATTCTCTTTTCTTATTTCCTTTGTTTTGATTCAACTAGAATGTTAATTTATTCAAATATTTCTTCAACTCTTCCATAGTTGGATCTGTATTCTTGTACGAGTTTTCCTCTAGCTGTAAGGTTTCCTACAGAGACTCAACCTGACTTTGGAATTTTTGTTGTCTCAAAGGATACTTCAAGTGTGGAAATAGAGAATAAAAAAACAAATCTCTATGTTGCGTATAAGTAATAATGTACTTTAACTTACCTTTTAGCCTCTTGAACTTCTGGTCCACTTCCCAAACTAATTCTCCTGGTTTCTTCTTAATCTCTATCATTTCATTCATAAATGGGACTTCTGAGCTTGGTTTCTGAAATTCATTTATTAATTGCCTCTTCACCTTTGCTATAGTTTTACGCATTCCCATTGAGTTATTTGTTGCGAGACCCATGTACCAATCTAATGCAAGGTCTCTAAATGTGATTCCAACTGCACAACCTTTGTATCTTCATCTGTAATCTACTTTTCTTCCCATATCTTCTCACAGATAATCAAATTATTTTATAGATCATCTGACCCATCCCCTCATAACTCTGGTAACCTAATAGTTGGATCTTTTCCTTCCATTGTGAAATTCTTTGAACTTCCACCTTTGCATGGTGTAGATACTTGACTTCTACTTGTTGAACTTGCACTTTTGTTATTGGACCCACATCCTGTACAAATTCTTCTACCGTTAATCACTTGTTAGTTAATTGGTTTTTCTTTTTTAGATGTCTTAGTCGCATATGGGGTTGTGGTTCCACACTGATTCAGATCTGGAATGGAGAGCCTTCTTTTGCACCGGACCCATGACCACTGGTTTTCCTTTCATATGTGGCATACAAGATATCCTCAATCTTCCCTACGGTGCGTAGATCCTCTACTCTTCCTCATCATTGTACAAGGCCTATCGCTTGGCTATTGCCCTCTTCTTGTTATTCATCCTATATTGGTAGGGTCATCCTCTGCACATCACACCTGTTTTCCTTATGATTTCCCTGGCCTATTCATCATCCATCATGATGGGGTCCATTGCTTCCTTTTTCTGACTACTCTCCATAGCCTTCTCCATTTATTAGATATTCCTTAGTGCTTACCCCAACTCCCCCATGCGTTCATAGTGATCTAGATATATGATTCCATGGTCATCACACCTTTATCATGTAATAAGATCTTGATCGATGTGTAAAGAGACCTAATGTACCTTCCTATGGGTCCTTTGAATAAATCTTGCTTTGCAGTAGTATATGACTTTGTTGTATCTACTAAAAACTTAGTGATAAACCTTGTAGTAATAATATCTATCCATAAATCCACCGCGTGCATGAATTTGTTATTAACCGTTTCCAATCACCCAATATTTTCAAGAGTCCACTCTACTAGCCTGATCTAATTATTCAGATGGGTATCTTTCAACCTCAATATTCACTCCCGTAACAACTCTAGAAAATAACAGAAATATGATTCATGCAAATCAGTAAACACAAAACTCTGCAGATACTGGCGCGGTGTGTACCTGGACCCCTTATTATCTTTTTGCATAAACTGTAGTTGCTTTGTCTCCAACCATATTTCAATATCTTGCTTCGTAGGACTGCATGGCCTAAACATCCCTTACTACCACTGCATCTTCTTCACCAAACCCCTTCCAAGTTGTCCTTCTGAGCTCTAGCCATAAATGGAAACATTTGTTGGATGTATGGGTGTTGGGTTATGAAAAAGGTACAAATATCCTCCTTATTCCCATGGTTTATGATATAATCTTGATTGAATTTTCTGTTAACTAGGAATAAATAGGATATGAAATGATTGAAATGTCTTCTAGAAACATTATTGAGTTGTATTTAATAAGTTCTAAAATACGGTTGGAATTATTTGAGTTTGTTACAGGAGTGGATAAATATTGTTAAACCCAGGATAGCTAAAGATATTTTGAAGATACGTAAGCTATTGGAGGTTAAATATATTGGGCGTAAAGCAGTTTTGAGGGAGAATAATTCTCTATTTTGTTAACTTTATAAATAGAAAAAGAAATCCTGAGGATCTCTTGATCCTCATGATTTCTTAATTTACCCATATTATTGTAATATAAAGAGGGTAATGGATCCTAGAAAGGATCACCTAAGAATTTTATCCAAGCATTCAAAATTCAGAATTGCTCTGTGAAAACAGTCTTTTGTAAATGTTGTACCAGTCATGGAATTAATAGAAGTTTTTGTCATTTTTACCATTCTTGCATACTGAATTTCTAGTAGAAGTTCTTATGAGGACCAAGGGCCCAATCTGAAGGAGTTACTGTCTCAATCTGTAATTGTATCAGTGTGATTTTTGTTTTGTGTTTTAAATCTTTTTTGCAATGGTTAAAATAAATGCATAAGTGTGTTAATGATTTTATGATGTTTGATTACAGAAGATAAATGCTTCATTTCAAATGTTATCAATTGTTGTTCCAGTTTCCATTGTTGTAGTTTACTGCTTGACATCTCCTCTTATTTTCACACGTGTTGTTCCTTTTCGCTTAATTTAACATTCGTTGTTCCTTTCACTTAAATTAGCAATTGTTGTTCCTTTCACTTAAATTAACATTTGTTGTTCCTTTCAATTAGATTATGTTGTTGTCCCTTTCGATTAGATAACATTTGTTGTTCCAATTCACAGATATAGTACTTCACTGTTTCTTTTCCAACAAGTTGATTAATAGTTGATAGATCAGTTTATCAAGCTTTTCATAGATTCAATTATTGTTTCTTAATTAGATCAATTCAACAATTCAATTAATGCCTTTAAATTCACAACATGTTATATATTAGATTTCAATTCTGTTAATTAAGATCTTAGTTTTAGAGTTTTAATGAATGTGTGAGGAACATGATTGTTGATGAACTCAGATTTTCTTTAACTACACGATTTTAGTCTTTACAACTACCTGCATAGAATTTGTTGATATTCTTGAGATAAAAGACGAATCCTCAGGTTGATAAATTAATGTTAAACTTAGGCTGTTTTTAGGACATCTTTAGAGCCCTACATTTTGGCATCATTTCTGGGGAGACTATCAAAGGTCGCATAGGTTTTGTCTCTGGAGGATGAGGTATTGAAGACGGAAGGTAGGAACCTACGCAGGCAATAAGCCTTCAGCTAGTATATAGAGGATTTATAGGTGCTTAGAAGTTTTTGTGTGAAGTGTGTATGAATAAGAAGAAAGAACTTGAAAAACCAAAACCCCCACCAAAAACAAAAAAAAATCAGGTCTCGGTGGCCCTTGGAAGAAAAACTTTCATAGACAAAATCACCCGAAAAGATGAATCTCAAGCCTTGGTTAGACCTCAAAAAGGATCCACCCGAATCCCTCAGGAAACAAATTCACCAACTATAGCCCATGCTAAGGTTCATAGCTAAAATTAAGGGACTGAGAAATTTTTTCAAAACACAGATATTCCACCTCTCATCCCTTTAGACGAGGGAAACACTTGTAATCTAGAAGAAGGAGAAGAGGAGACCAGCGGGGTTGCTAAGGAAAACCCATCACCACAACCTGATCCTTGATCTCCTGTGACAGAAGAGGGCATACCTGAAATCCCCGATAGAGGTAGTGCAATCAAATTCCCTAGGGGATCAAATAATCAATCACCCCGAATAGAGCACCCAGGCCAATAAATTCTTGAATATTATTGGCATATTTTCGACCAAATGGCGCAACCAAATCTGTCGCGACCCCAGACTTCCACTTTGGAATATCCTATAGTCAATCTAGTCGGAAATGCCCCAATAAAATCCATCCCACTGTAACATCTGCCAACCTTTCATGGATTGATCTTAGAAGACCCTGATGCATTCCTATTCGAATTTGATGTCCTGTGTAGAGGTTATGACTACACCTCTGAACCCAAAAAACTAAATTTTTTCCCTTCTACTTTGAAAGGAGTATCTTTACACTGGTTTATGGGATTGGGAGGAGGAATTATAAATTTGTGGGATGAAATGAAACAAGCCTTCTTGAAAAAATATCAGGATTACTATAGAACCAGGGATCTAAAAGATGAAAATTTTCAAATGAATGCAAAAGAAAACGAGACATTAGAAGAATATGTTGAAAGGTTTCAATATAATTTGCAAATATCTCCTTATGGTACACTACCAGGTGAGGTCCTTAAAGCAAGTCTTATAAAATGAATGAAATATGAATGGGTAGAAACATTGAATTTAATGGGTAAGGGCGATATTTATCAGGAAACTTATGATAACATTGTCCAATTGTGCATCAGGTGCTCACGTGGAAGCTCATGGACTAGATCAGGGATGCGAGCTTCCCTCATGAGAAATAGAAATATTACCAATGGGGGTGTTACCCGAGCAGAAGTCGATAATCTCTTAGAAAATTTCAAAACAAACATTATGAGCACTCTGACTACACAATTGGATGTCTTGCAGACTATTAAGTAGAAACAAGTAGAAGCAGAGCAGACTTTGGCCATATTTTTCCATCGATGTAGAAAAAAACATGGTCCGAGGGAATTTCCCTTGGATGTGGCTCGGGTGTGTGTTATCTGTGCTAGAGACCACACAACACATCAATGCCCATTGCTCCCAGGATTAAAATTTGTCTTAAAAGAGGCAGAAGAGGAAACATAACCTATATATCTGATGACCTAACATCACCAATGACAAAATTTCCCCCATGGTACACTACAAGATCCTTCCACTTTCTTTTCTGGGCAGTATAATCAACAACCAAATTCTGGAAACACATGGCAAGGTCAACCATTTTCTAACCCCACCTAGAAATCCCTACAATATCCAGCTGCAAATCCTACTTGGCCAAATCAACCAACTATAAATCCCCCTTGGCCAAATCAACCAGCTGCAAATCCTACTTGGCCTAACTCGCAATACCCTACCACATCTTGGAAGAATCCGATCAACAACCCCTATCCTTCACAGTGGTCCAATACAACTGCCCAAAACCCTAATTGGAACCAAAATTGGCAGCGCCCCATGGGAATGACCAATAAAACCATGGGGATGTCTCCTCAAACTCAACCCACTTTTCAATATCCACTCCAATTATACCAGAACCCTCAACCACAATTACGCCCTCAGTTACCAACTCAACCCCATCCAAATCCTAATGATAGACCAGTCCATCTTGTCCATATTATTTAGAATGTGGATGGAGAAATCAACTCTATGGGGTGTAATGAACTCTGGTTGAGGTGAGGGTGCATAATCTCTGTTGAAGAAAGTAACGTTCCCCAAGAATAGGAGAATGAAAATAACATACAACCATCAATAACTCCCTTGACTGTGGTCATAACGGAAGAAACAAATCAAGGAGGAAACATAGTTGAACAACATAATCATGATAATGATGTAACTCCTTCTCCCCCATTCCTCGAAAGGCTGATGATAGAAAAACCCATTGTGTATCCTAACTTCGACATTGTAGGGGAACTAAATAATCTATATGTTAATATCCCACTCTTACAGGCTCTGCAAGACATCCCAATTTATGGAAAGACAATTAAAGAATTATGTGGGAGGAAGCCTGTTAGGAAAGTTAAAAATTCATCATCAACTGTTCATGTGGTAGGAGCCTTGTCTGATCTCATTTTAGGTAGACAAGAAAAAATCAAATATGTAGACCCAGAGAACCCCATAGTAACAGTTCATATATAGGGCTATTCTTTTCCAAATACACTAGTAGATTTGGGGGCAACCATTAATATCCTCACCATCGAAACCTGCAACACCCTGGGTTTCGACTCCTTCGAACCTACCCCAATTATGTTACAATTGGTTGATCGATCAATGGTTAAAACGGTCGGCACATTACACAATATAGAAATTTCAATCCATGCTTGGGAATATCCAGCAGATTTATTCATCATCAGCCCAAGAAGTGGACTCGATGGGCATCCATTAATACTGGGAATACCATGGCTCACAACAATAGATGCATACATAGGATGTCGCACAGGTAACATGACAATTGCTAGAGGAGGTGTTACAAATAAACTCATCCTATATCCTCCAGCTAAACCAAGCTCAACTATCATACATCCACAATTGCCACCACCAAGATATCCAGAAAAGGATCTATGATCCCCTCTCACACTAGAAGAAGATCTCAGTCTCAAGAACCAATTAGAGGATGATGTCATCATAGCTTCGTTAACAACCCAACCATTATAAGTAATCCAACATGTCAAATGATAAAAGTTGTTCTAGATAGTGAAGCATAAGGAGACCCACTGGAAGAATTCATGGAACAAGAAATCCCAACTACTGCTGTCGATAACAACAAATCAGTTGAGATTGCACTAGGGAGGTATCTGAATATTAATGCCAATTTAGATGAGGAACAACAAAAAAAACTGGTTCAAATCCTTTATAAATATCAGCAGGCTTTTGCATGGGAGTATTTTGACATGAAGGGCATTGATCCACAACTCTGCACACATCATATTTACATTGGGATAGATAACCAACCCATCCAACAGCCCCAGAGAAGATTGAATCCCCACCTCAGGGACATCATTAAAGAAGAATTACAAAAGCTGTTGGATGTAGATTTTATATTATTGATCTCAGACAGTCGGTGGGTTTCCCCACTAGTGATCTTGCCCAAGAACAATAGAAAATGGTGAATCTATGTAGACTATAGGGAAGTCAACAAAGCTACCCAAAAGGACCATTTCCCCCTACCTTTTATCGATCAGATCCTGGATACTTTAGCATGGAATAATTTTTTCTCTTTCCTAGATGGTTTTAGTGGCTATAATTAGATCTAGATTGCCCCGTAAGATCAAGATAAAACTACATTCACATGTCCCTGGGGTACCTTTGCATACATATTATTTCCCTTTGGATTATGTAATGCTCCAACTACATTCTAGAGGGCCATTCTGAGCATATTTTCTGATCTAATTAATGAAGGGCTTGAAGTTTACATGGATGATTTCACCCCTTATGGCGATGACTTTGATCAATCTCTAAGAAATCTGGAGAAGGTACTAGAATGATGCATTGCTACCAGGCTATGTTTAAGCCATTAAAAATGTCATATGATGATGACTGAAGGTGTGGTACTAGGGAATTATATTTTTGCAGATGGAAGCAGGGTAGACCCAACAAAAGTAGAGGTAATCCTTAATGTACCTACACCATGTACACAAACTGAGGTATGTAGTTTCCTTGGCGCTTTAGGATACTATCACAGATTTATGGAAACATTTTCAAGAACTGCTGCACCTTTACATGCTTTAACTGGTAATGCGGAATTTCAATGGTCTGATATGTGTGATGTGGCATTCCCAGGACTCAAAAAGCTGATTTCGACAACACCAGTGCTGAGAGGACCAAATTGAAAAATACCATTTCACATTTCCACGGATGCATCGGATATCACCATAGGCATTGTCCTTGGACATGAAGAAGACAAGAAACCCTACACTATTTATTTTATCAACAAAAATCTTACTCCTGTTGAATCAAATTATACAGTAACAAAAAAAGAATTTCTAGTTGTCATACACACCATCAATAAATTTATTCATTATATAACAGGCTATCCAGTTATTCTATATACTGATCATTCTGCTATTAAATATCTAGATAATAAACATATTACTAATGGACAGGTTACTCGATAGTTATTACTATTGCAGGAATTTGACATCACCATAAAATATCGACCCGAAAGAGAGAATCTTGTTGCAGACTTCTTGTCTCACATACCCAAAATAGATGATTCCTTGATAGTTGAAGATCAATTGCTAGACGAACATCTGTTCCCTGTCACTACTAAGCCACCTTGGTACGCTGATGTGGAAAATTATCTGGCAGCCGGGAAACTACCAACACATCTATCATCAAGAGAAAGAAAATTGATTATCCAGTGCAGTGCACGATTCACCAGGATTGGTGGATATCTCTTTCACATAGGGGCTGATCTCCATATCTAAAGATGTGTACAAGATGACAAAATCTATGATATATTGAAGGCAGGTCATGATGAACCCTATGGCGAACATTTTGAAGACTGCAGAACTGGACATAAGATTTTACACATAGGCTATTATTGACCCTCAATATTCAGAGATGAAAAGAAATATGTCTAGAACTGCGATAGTTGTCAATGGATGGGTTGACCAAGACAAGCTGATGAAATGCCCCTTAAAGCACAATAAGTCACATAATTTTTTGAGAGATGGGCACTAGAATTCATTGGCCCCTTCAACCTGAAGTCAAATCAGAAGGCCTATATTCTAGTTGCAGTGGACTACATGACCAAATGGGTAGAGGCAAAATCCTTACCAAACACAATAGAGGAAGTAGTCATTAAATTTCTTTTCAAATTATTTGTATGCTATGGATTACCCAGGGAATTAATGACTGATGGGGGTCCACAATTTACAGCTCATAGAATCATGACCACCTTGAACAATTATCATATTAAACACAAATTTACTTCTCCATACCACCCACAAGAAAACATACTAGTAAAAAGAACCAATAAAGTCTTAGAGGCAATTTTGACAAAAATAGTCTCAACAAACCAATAGAATTGGGCAACTGAGCTTCCAAATGCCTTATGGGCTTATCGTACAACATGGCGTAACACCACTGGCTACTCTCCTTACCATTTAGTCTATGGGAAAGAACCTATATTTCCAATTGAGTTTGAGATCAAGACTCTAAGGATGGCCCAGGATATTGGACTGGATCTTACAGAGGCACATAAACAACACCTACAACAACTCAATGAGTTGGACGAAGCACATCTGTCCACCTTGGAGTGCACAACTGTTATTCATAAATAGAGAGAGATCTCGCACAATAAACATATGAAGAAGAAATCCTTCTAGAAAGGTTATTGGGTGCTTCTCTATGATTCCAGATTTTAGGATTTTCCTTAAAAATTACAAACAAGGTGGTTGGGACCATATGAAATTAATGAAGTTCATGATAATGGCACTGTCACTTTAGTTACCATTGATGATTCTGGTTCTCCCT
The DNA here is from genome assembly GCA_009831015.1 of Picea engelmannii. Lineage (NCBI taxonomy): Eukaryota > Viridiplantae > Streptophyta > Pinopsida > Pinales > Pinaceae > Picea > Picea engelmannii. The sequence continues at coordinate 998,809 of ML781812.1, forward strand.
TTCTGGTAAATGGATACTAGCTACGAATCTACCATCAACCACCTTTAAAAGAATCCTTCTGCCAAGAAGTAAGTAAGGATCCTACTATTCAAATTTTGGTTGGCTAGGAAGGTAACCTAGCAGCCTCAAATCCATAAATGATGATTTTTTTTTTAGCATTTTACATATTGTATATAGCTTTCTTTACAGATTTGATTGATTTTTTAGTTTTTTTCTTTTTATAGGAAAGTCACTTGAGAGAATATGAACTAGAAAAGATGATTGTAATGAATACAATTAAACACTCTTTTATCTTCCTTGCTCCTATCTCACTTTACAAAAACCAAACAAATATAAACCTTGTTTCTACAATAAGACGAACATGCTTATAGACCATCCAATACTTCGATTATCACATAAACTTACCCATAGAAATTGAATGAATTTAGTTGATGACTAATCAATGATAGATTCACTAAAATGTTTGTGGGAGTTTTTTAATCACTTAATGAGATGGGTAAAAATTTGAACATCATCGTTGTTGCTCATTTAAAAATGAAATGATTGTCATTCCTTTGAAATGAACGATTGTTGTTACCTTTTCATGATCGTTGATTCCTTTACAAACGATTTTTGTTCCTTTGAAAAGAACAATTGTTGTCACCTTTGCACGATTGTTGTTCCATTCGTAAGTAATATCACCCATTCAAAATAACGATTGTTGTTCCTTCTGTCACACTATTGTTCCCCTTATAATGCATGTTGTTCCTTTTTTTTAATAGCGTTGTCCATTCGAAAGGAACAACTGTTGTTCCTTTCGCGATTTTTTTTCTTATTTTTGTTCCTTTCTCAAAGTGTGCCATTGTTATGTCAGTCACTCCTTTGGGTGTGATATTCACTGATCCTTTTTTGATCATCACTAGTTCTCATTTTTCATTTTGTGTGGATCATTTAACATACCTTAGTAAACTATTTTTTGGATTAGTTTCTCCGAATTATCTTAAAAAATGTTCACAATTCATTAACCACCATAATTCGTTTCTTTCCTATATATATCTACATATACTTGAATGATAATTGATTTCATATCATAATAAGGAATATTAAATAAATTCTTGCGTGGCATTATTACACTTCTTACACCATCCCTCACTCTTAAGGAGTAGATGAGCCTCCCTTGATAGAGCTTAAAAAAAAAAAAGAAATCAAAATAATTTTTTTAACAAAGTAATAAACTTATTCCATAAAGGATAGGGGGTATCATCACGAGCTAACCTACCACGGTCATCAGATAATAACATAAGTGACATTACCACTATGGCTACCACACTAGGGCAATGGCCTTTGGCATTTTTTTTCGCAAAGGACAAGAGCTCTCATCACGAGCTGACTTGTTCACTTAGGTTACGATCTAGTCAGTGGCATTATCATCATCTGGCTACCAAACTAGGATAATGGTCTTCTTGTGAAAATACAATTCAAACTATTTATTAAGGATACATGCTCATCTATGAGTTAAAATGAAACCCCGTCGAGGCTATGGATGCCTATTGGCAGCAGTGGCTCTGCCTATGGTATCGAAGTTTACTTTAAATACACCAAGTTTTAGTGTGTTCTTAGATTTCCTTTTCTAAACAATGAAGCTATCATTCTGGATATATCCAATAAAAAGGGAAAGTAACAATGTTATGATATGTGAAAAATTTTAAATACGTGAACAAATTTAAAATCATTCAGAATATTTTTCCTCAAAAGGGTTTCTAACATAGCTTTGACAATTCAAATTGTCCACACAAAGTGATGATTATCATAAATACTGTTCAAGTGCTTTTTGAAAAAGTTATTCATGTTTGTCTTTCCAGTGGCGACGATGACATAGTAATAACACCTCGGTGGAACTACCCGCCATTATTACACTTGTACATTTTTACGTTCGAGGTCGACCTTCCATTTATGGGGGGAAGAAGCTTGACACAATTACCGATAGATTACAATGAGTGTAGTAAATAAGAGAAAATTCACATTTTTTTTATATATACACAGTGTTTTTCTATATTTGTTATTTCTGTTTTTTCAAAAACTGGTTGAGTTAAGTTGCAATAAGGAACGATAGTTGTTCTCACCTGCTCACAGAAATATGGGTGGCCGAAGTGTGTGCCGGGAGCCAAAATTACTACAGATAACTAAGCAGGCAAGAGAAATCCTACACCGATTGGGGTGGACAGAGTACTTCAACCGGTTGCAAGGATATGATGCGAACTTTATGCTCAAATTCTTCTAGAACTTGTAGGAAGGGATCTCCATGGTTCGAGATATACGTATTCCATTCACTTAGGAAATCATAGTAGAGGTTACAAGCCTCCCTAACACAGACATAAAATGGACTGGAAGATATACAATGCTCAAAGAAGCTGTAGAATCTTTCTTAGACCCTGGAGAGGAACTTGATAAAAAGGGAAAGGGACTTAACCCAAAAACTCTCAAAGAGCCATGGAAAGAACTAGTGGGTGTAATATAGAGGTATATCACCTACGATGGAAGGTACGATGTGATCCACCCATGCCACCTCAATCTGTTAGCTGCACTCAAACAACGATTAGTGATTAATCTACTATTTTTTCTAAATGCTATGTTACATGAGGTTTCTATAAGAGAACAAAAGGAAAAATGTCATGCTACTATCATCAACCACCATGGATTAGTAAAACTGATAGTAAATAAGGCCCTGAGTAAAACTCAAATAACCTGGGGTGATCTTATTGAGGCTAATAGTCCTCTACAACTTGAACAACCCGAATTACATCATGAAGACCCACCCCAGGGAATTGAAGTAACACTGGAAGAGGAAGCTACTGCCCAAATGGAAGTTCCATCTCCTCAACCTGGAATTGAGGCAGACCCTATCCAATTGGCAGATGCTCAGACCTCACAGGTAGAGGCATCAACAAAAAAGAGAAAAAGGACAATTGTCGACCCTAAAATCCACACTGAGAGGAAAAGAAAAAGAAAACACATAGAACAACCTGAAGAAAACTAGGAAATGATGCAGACAGAGCATCCTTCACAGGAAGATATTTAGGGAATTGAACAAACAAAACAAGCCCCACAAGAAATCATTTAGAAAGATACCCAACAATTACTAGAAATCTTCACAGAACAATTTTTGAAAAGATATGACGTAGAAATGGCTCAGGTTCTAGGGAATTTAGGAACCTCAATTAACAAAGACAAAAATAGGCCAGAAGAATACCAAGCACCTACTTCTTCTTCAAACCTTGTTGAGGACTTCCCTGATATAGATATGTCATTCCCAGAAGATACAACACAGGTAGAACCTCATACTGAGGTAAATATCCCTGTAGTGCAAGAAGAAGAAACAAAGGAACAACTATTGACTGACCAGGGTGAGGAAAACCCTAACAATTCACAAAAATATAAATCAGGCAAAAGCATAGCAAGATTAGAAGGTTAAAACAAGAAAACAAGATTTTCAAGAAAATGATTAAAAGGATTAAAGTGTTAAAGCCAAAAGTTGGAAAACTTAAGGAAATTATCAAAGAATTAAGAAAACAACTAGATCAATCTGACAAGGCCCATGAAAGAAAGAAGACCAAAAGGCCTAGAACACAGGGAAGAAACCCTCTTCCTAGGAGGAAAGTCCAAACAAGTTATGTAAGAACACAGACAAAGCTGCATATCTTTGAAGAGACAACAGAAATGGAAATTTAGACTGAGATTGCAACAGCAGAAGGAGAAGTTGTTCAAAATGAAGAGGATATTCCTTTGGAAGCATATGAAACAAAAGCTGAACCATAAATTCTAGAAGGAGCAGTTGCTCAACCTGAGGAAGTGATTCCCACTCCTCTAGTGACAACAGATGTAGAAACTCAGACAAAATTCCCAACAATAAAAGAAACAACCTGTCAGATGGAAGAAGCATCTCAGTCTTGGGAACAAAGTGCCATCATTGAGAGACTGGAAACAGAGTTGGTGCAAACCCAATAGACCTTAACATAGTGCATAAATGAGATGATCGTTATGGTTGAACATCAAAAGGTTGTTAAAAAAATTAAATCCATGGAGGAAACAAAGCATTAGACTAATGCTGAGCTAACCAGGACCCAAGGAAAAACAAATAAAATATAAATCCAATTAGATAAAGATTTGGTGAAAATCAAGGAAATTTGCTCTGTCTATGCCGATATAGTGGCCTGTAGGGCTCCTGCTACCAATTATCCTTTATTTTTGTTGGAACGTTATTTGAGAATGAGGATAAAAGTTATAAGAGCAGGCAAGACATTTTATTTCACCACTATTTCTAAGTTTGTTGCATGCTTTAGAGAGCAAGAAGAAGAAGTGAAATACTTCTTGTGTGAGTTGTACCTCCACAGCTTCATTATGGGGGAGAACATAACATATAACCCTCTTCCTTTCACTGGAGACATACAGCTTCAAGCATCCATGTCCTTTACTAAAAACCAAATCAGGTGGGCTAAATATCACAAGACCTTCATGACGAGGGAAACTGAGTTAGATCTCTAGATTAGAGGGGAACCTCCAAAATCCTTTCCATCCATCATGTGACACAGAACATTCATGAAGAGAGGAGAGGTTGTAGACTCTTTAGCCCCATATCCACTGACAGGTTATACGATTAGGAACAACATATTTTAGGAAACTTAAAGAAGAAGCTCTGGCTGCTTCCAAGTTAAGATGGGTTGCCTCCCCAAATGAAGTTAAGAGTAGGGAATCCTTTGGTTTCAAACAAAAAATTGCAGCTACCTTCAGAGTGGAAAGGTATGCGAGAATGATCCAGGAGAAAGGACCTTCCTGGATTGGGTGCAGATATAATCCCCCTATCATTTGGTTTCCTCCAGAGGATTACCAAAGGGATTATCAAATTATTAGGAAGAGGGAAGAAGCTTCTTTTGGAGAGCTCAAACGCAATAATGGGTTCAGGGAACCTGGTGAACCAACCTTTCCTCCTTACAACATCACTGCTTTACATGTAAGATCTCATCTTGCATGAGGACATGTAAGAAGGTAACATGGGGGGTATTTTGGGTTATAAAAAAGGTACAAATATCCTCCTTATTCCCATGGTTTATGTTATAATATTGATTGAATTTTTTGTTAACTAGGAATAAATAGGATAGGAAATGATTGAAATGTCATCTAGAAATATTATTGAGTTGTATTTAATAAATTCTAAAATATGTTGGAATTGTTTGATTTTTACATGAGTGGGTAAATATTGCTAAACCCAGTATAGCTAAAGATATTTTGAAGATACGTAAGCTATTGGAGGTTAAAGATATTGGGCGCAAAGTAGTTTCGAGGGAGAATAATTCTCTATTTTGTAAACTTTATAAATAGCAAAAGCAATCCTGAGGATATCTCGATCCTCAGGATATCTTAATTTACCCATATTATTTTAATATATAGAGGGTAATGGATCCTGGAAAGGAACATCTAAGAATTGTATCCAAGTATTCAGAATTCAGAATTGCTCTGCGAAAACAGTCTTTTGTAAATAATGTACCAGTCATGGAATTAATAGAATTTTTTGGCGTTTTTACCATTATTGCATACTAAAGTTCTAGTAGAAGTTCTTCTAAGGACCAAGGGCCCGGTGTGAAGGAGTTACTGTCTCAATCTGTAATTGTATCAATGTGATTTATGTTTTGTGTTTTAAATCTCATTTGCAATGGTTAAAATAAATGCATAAGTGTGTTAATGATTTTATGTTGTTTGCTTACAAAATATAGATGCTTCATTTCAAATGTTATCTATTGTTGTTCTAGTTTCCATTGTTGTAGTTTACTTCTTGACATTTCCTCTCATTTTCACACGCATTGTTCCTTTTCACTTAATTTAGCATTTGATGTTCCTTTCACTTAAATTAGAATTTGTTGTTCCTTTCAGTTAAATTAGCATTTGTTGTTCCTTTCAATTAGATTTCATTGTTATCTCTTTCGATTAGATTACATTTGTTGTTCTAGTTCATAGATATAGTAATTCATTGTTTCTTTTCCAACAAGTTGATTAATAGTTGATAGATCAGTTTATCAAGCTTTTCATAGATTCAATTATTGTTTCTTAATTAGATCAATTCAACAATTCAATTAATGCCTTTAAATTCACAACATGTTGTAGATTAGATTTCAATTCTGTTAAGTAAGATCTTAGTTTCAGAGTTTTAATGAATGTGTGAGGAACTTGATTGTTGATGAACTCAAATTTTCGTTAACTACATGATTTTATCCTTTACAACTACCTGCATAAACTTTGTTGATATTCTTGAGATAAAAGACGAATCCTCGTGTTGATAAATTAATGTTAAACTAAGGTTTTTTTTAGGACATCTTTAAAGTTGAACAACGGGATGACCTGGGTTCTCCAACAAAACCCTTTTCACCATCAACGCTTCTGGTAAACTAGAAGGCTACATAGTGCACAACATGCATAGTGTAGTCTCACCCGAGATGATTTATGGGTGATTGTTTGGACACATATGTCTGCAATCATTGGGGATGTTCTTTTTAACACTGTTCTACTTTAACATGCATAACATTCACCATATTTATCACTTTATCCATTCAACAAATTTCATCATACTAGTGCATCCTGTAAATAAAACCTAACAGATGCATTAATCTAACCATTCATTCATTATAAATAATATAAAAGGAACACATCACACATAAGGAAACCATTTTAACTCGGTTCACCCCCTGGGCTACATCCATAAAGATATTCTATTTATTTCTTATTCTCCATCAAAATAGTTTTGCGTGCATTACATCATAAGGTTTAAGAATAGTACATGTGAGGTTGGCCATCGTTGCACCAAGCTCCACATCTTGCGACCTGACCCTTAGTTACATCTCAACATTGACTCCTTCTGAGCTCTGCAACTCTCAACAATACAAAACCTCAGATTCAAAAAGTACTCTCCAAAAGTAAGTTCTCTCTCTAAAAATGGATACCAAAAGACTCAAAGATATGATACTGACAGATACCTCAATCTACCTCATCCATCCTCTACTTATACTACAAAAAGTGGGTAAAAACACTTACATTGAAAAAAACCCTATCCCTTAGTGAAATCCACTTTCCCACATTCTAAATGCCTTCCATGTGGTTGGTCTTCATCCTTTCTTTAACTTCCTTCTTTCTCAACGCGCTACTTCCTTTTCCCTTTGTTTTTCTCATCTTCCTTATTTTCTAGCATGCACTGCCTCCTTTTGTCCATTCTGCGCTTAACTCCCAAAAATTCCTACTCCAACACCCATTTTGTGCCAATCACATTTTTTTTCTTCGATCTTGGCACAAGTTCCCATGTTTCATTCTTCTCTATATTATGTATTTCTTCGTCCATGTCCTTGACCCAATTTTCATCATTACTAGCTTCTTTAAAGATGCTAGGTTCAACTGTGGATAGTAGTGCAAGGTGTCTCTGCTCTAGTGTATGAAACCTTTTACTTCCTCTGGTCTCTATTCCTGCATTTTTATCCCCAATAATTCGTTTTGGTGGATGATTCTTCTTAACCCGATGGATAAGTGTCTTGGATGGCATCAGAAAGTCATGTTGGTCATTTTCTTCATGTTTTTCTTCTAGTTGTTGTTCTTCTTATTGTTCTTCATCATCTTCTTCTTCTTCTACCTCTTCTTCTTTTAGTTCTTCTTCTCTTTCTTTATCTTTAGTATTTTTGTTTTCTTCTTTGATCTTTTGCACATCTTCTTCATCAATATTTAGATTTATGCTTTCCACTATCTTGTTGAGTTTCATATTGTAACACTTGTATGCCTTGATTTTTCTTGAGTATCCAACCAATATGCCTTTATCAACTCGAGAATCGAACTTTCCAACTCTGACATCTTCTCTTTTTATGTATCACTTGCTTCCAAATACTCTAAAATTTTTGACATTTTTTCATCTTCCCTTCCATAGCTCATATGGATTTTTGTCATTGTTATTTATGAGCTTTCCTTTATTCAAGATATGAATGACAATGTGCACTAATTGTACCCAAAATATGGTACTCAACTTGGAATCCTTCAACATGGTTATTTCCATCTCTATTACAATTTTTGTCTTCCTTTCAACAACTCCATTTTGCTGAGGTGTCATAGTTGCTGAAAACTGCCTCTTTATTCCATGTTCTTCACAGAATTCCATGAATTTGTTTGATATGAATTCACCTCCATTTGTTGGTCTTAATCACTTAATTATAGAATCCATATCATTTTCAACCATCTCCTTGAATACTTTGATATTTTTGAATGCCTCTTATTTCTTTTTGAGAAAATATAATGTAGTCATCCTTGTATAGTCATCAATAAGTAGCATGAAGTATTGTTCGCCATTCATTCTTTTTGTTCTCATTGGTCCACATAGATCAGTATGTACAATTTCTAATGTCTTTTTTGTAGAGTATTCCTTTGATTTGAATTTTTTTCTTCTCTATTTTCCATGTAGACAATGCTTGCGCATAGTACTCGATGGTTTTGAGATTTCAGGCATTTATCTTACTACTTCCTTTTTTCTAACCTTGACTAGATTGTCAAAATTCATGTGTCCCATTTTTCTATGGAAAAGCCAACTATCATTTTCCCTTCCCAACCAACATATTTATTTTCCAATCTCATTTAAGATGTATATGTTTCTTGGAGTTCTTATTGCTATAGCCACAAATTTTCCTATTCCTTCCTTCCTATTTCATACTTCTCAGAGTCAAATATACTTTTATGCCTTTGATCACACATTATACTCACACTCAATAAATTATTCTTTATGTCTTCAACAAGTAGGAAATTTTCTTCCTTGGATTCCTTACTTCCAAGCTTGATTGTGCCTTTCTGGTGCAGACCCCCCCTTCTCTCCAAGGGTTGTGTGACCTCTCGGTCTAGGATCTTCTCAAGACTGAATTGAAACAGTCTTTGATTCCCTGTTGGAACCTCTAAGAAACAATCCACAGGTATTTACAAAATTCCACTCGCGTGTACAAGCGCTAAGCACCAATATTCTCCATGTGACCACGCCTTCTGACCACACGCTTATTCAGAAAGGCATGTTGTGATTTCGTATATCGGGTATTCTCGATGCAATTCACCTCCGTTCTCCCGATCCCCCGATACCCAAAATTGTGAAATATTTGGATCATATCAATGGTCCACAATAGCTCTCCAACCAACGACTGTGATCAAGTGACTATTTTTCACAACTCCTACCTCCAACTTCCCAATTTATGAATCAGTGAAACATTGATCTGTCGCCACGTGTCCTTCCTCAATGAACGACCACGATCATTTCGTGATTTTGGATTTTGCATATTCTCACGACTCCACCCTTTGATCTTTCCACTCTATGAGTCAGCGAAATGTTGATATTTTTCCACATGTCCCCTTTCAACGGATGGTCCTGATGATTTTGGGATTTTGCATTTCGCGATTTTTCGAATTTCCCTCTACTTCTTCCAAATCTTTTGGTTTTGCGAAATTATGATAGCTCCTCATGATTAACCATTGTGCTACTTCTCTAAGATCTAATGGCTTGAAATATTTTGGCTTCTCCTGAGTAAATATTAACCCTCCATCTTATCCAAACTTCAAAATTCTTTTCTAAAGGATTTTTCCCACTTAATCCTCTGTACTTACTCCTTCTTTGAACATTGATTTTTCTGTGCTTCACCTTTTGAGCTCTTCAAATTTTCAAAACTTAGAAATATTTCTAAGTGTTTCCTCTGGAGACTTAAAACCACTAGCCCTCCTGAGCTTCTGGTTATTGAAATTAAATCTCTTCCCTAGCGCACACTTGCACTCTGTGTCTTTTTCAAAAGACCTTTTGATGCCCTTCTGGCATACTCGGTGCTCAACCCCCTGAGATTTCAAACTTTAACACAAGTTTGTTTCTGTACACACTCCTTGTGCTCAATATGAACACTCTGCATATGAAATTTCCCCACTATCTCTTCTGAGATTTAAGTCGAAAAAGACTTCTTCACACACACTCCTTGCGCTCTGCATGCACTCCTTGCATAATATTACAGAAGAGAAACAATTGAACTTATTCAATTATTTATTCATTCACTCACTATTAATATCATACATTCACCAACACATAACAACATAGTCAAATTGTAAACAATATCTACACTGTGTATTTGGGTCAATTTCCTCTGGTCTATTCATTTCAGAAGAAAACATAATTATACTAGTTATTCCTCACCACTATTACAATGAAAACTTGTCTATGGAACCCAAAGTCTCTTTGCTCCTATTCCTCCTATCTAGATACTATTACATTCTATTCAAACGGTTACCTACTCAATTAATGCAAGATACTAACTAATCAAGGCATTTATCCTACACCTATACATTACAGTCGTGTAAAGGACTTACAATTGTTCTGTCATTTCAAACGGTGGCCCGACTTTACATATAGTTAATAAATTAAAGAGAAAATCAAAAAGATCTTCACACTGCTACCAAGTTGATTAAGAATGGTTTGGCTCCTTCAATGTGTTGAGGTGTCGATTCCAATTTCACGTCCGCTTCCTTTTGATGTGATAGTGATGCTCCTGCATCATACTCCTCTGGCCAAAATATTCATGGACTCCTTCCCATGATCTCTCGCATTATTTTCCCATGTTTCAAAATATTAGGTTCAGTTTCCCAACTTGAATCTTCCACAGGGTGATCCTTCCATTTCACTAAATATTCAGGATACATCTTTCTTCTGGTTTTCCTTCCAACTCTCTATTCTAAACTTTTCTCCATCTGAGCTTTTTCTACTATGGGCATCTGTTCTTCCCACTAAATCTCTTCCTGATCATCCAATTCTCCTATGTCATCTCTGTTATAAGGATATAAATCTACAACGTTGAATATCGGTGATATCCCAACATTATCTGGCAACTCAATTTCATAAGAATTTGCTGCAAATTTTCTAAGGATCTTGCATGGTCCTATATTTTTCATCTTCAACTTATTATATGTTCCTCTCAGAAAACTTTCCTTCCTAAAATGAGCTAAAAATTCATATCCCACTTCAAATTGAACTTCCCTTCTTTTTTGATCAACTCTGTCCTTATACTTTTGATTACTATCATGTATCTGTCTCCTAACTTGATCATGAAGTCCTTTCATTTCTATAGAAAAATCTTCTACTCCAACACTCCTGAATTCATCTTGTTTCAATTCTCTCAATTCTACAACCCCTCTCGGACATCTTCCATATACTATCTCGAATGGAATTTTTCCAGTTCTTCTATTAGCTGAATTGTTAAATGAAAATTATGCCTGTGCTAGAATCTGATCCCACTAACGACCTTGTTCAGTGACTAAACTTCTTAACAAATTTCCAAGACTCATGTTCACCACTTCAGTCTATTCATTTGTCTGAGAGTGATATGTTGAACGAAAATATAAATTAGTTCCTAGCCTCTTCCATAGAGTCCTCCAAAAATGTCCCACAAACTTAATATCCCTGTCTGAAACTATGCTTTTGGGCAATCCATGTAATCTTACAAATTATCTAAAAAATAGATTGGCTATGTTTGTAGCATCATTTGTTTTCTAGCATGGTATGAAATGTTCCTTCTTGGAAAATCTATCGACCACAACAAATATGGAATCACTTCCCTTCTGGGTTCTAGGTAATCCCAATACAAAATCCATATTAATTGCATCCCAAGGCCTTTATGGAATAGGCAATGGCTGATACAAACCAATATTTTGTCTCTTCCCTTTTGCATGTTGAGAAATATTACATCGGTCTACAAATTTATTCACATCTGCCCTCATATCTGGCTAATAATACAAACTACTCAGTTGTGAAAATTTTTTGTCATGACCAAAATGTCCAGCTAAACCTCCACTATGATTTTCTTTTAAAAAATTATCTCTCATTGAACATCTTGGTATGCACAATTGGCTTCCTTTAAACAACAATCCATCCTGAATCAAATATTATGACCATGATTTTTTATCCCTCAACAAAGGATTTTAATATTCTTCATAAGCCTCCTTAAAATCTGAATCTTCCAGATACATTTCCGTAAGGTGCTCAAACCCTAAGGTCTTCACTTGAAATTCTTGTATAATCAAAATTCTCTTGCTCAAAGCATCTGCAACTTTGTTAGCACTTCTAGAAATATGTTTAATAACAAAAGTAAATTTTTTCATGAATTCTACCCACTTAGCATGTATCTGATTCAACTTCTCTTGCGAAGTAATAAATTGCAAAGCTTGATTATCACTATACAAGACAAACTCTTTTGGAATTAAGTAATGTATCCATTTTTTCAAATATGGAATCACTGCATAAAATTCCTTATCATATGTAGAATATTTCTCCTTAGCATCATTCAAATTCTCACTGAAATAAGCAACTGGCCTATTATCTTAATTCAAAACTACTCCAATGGCTATCTCGCTTGCATCACACCTCACCTAAAATGTCTTTCCAAAATCTGGTAAAACCAGAACTGGTTGTTTTGTTATCTTCTTTTTCAACACTCTGAAGATTTTCTCAGCCTCCTCTATCCAATTAAAAGGGTTATGTTTCTTCTTCATGCTGTCCATCATAGGTGCACATATAGCACTAAAATTCCTGATAAACTTTCTATAAAAAAATCTAAACCATGGAAACTTCTCACCTCAAATATGCTCTTGGGTGACGACCATTCATTGATTTCTTTCACCTTTTCTAGATCCATATTCAATTCATTTTAAGAGATCAAAAACCCCAAATATATGATCTCTATCTTCATAAAAGAACTTTTCTTCAAGTTTATTAACAACTTTTCTTGCTACAATTTCCTCATCACTAATGTCAAGTGCTTTAAATCTTCTTCCTCTATTTTGCTGAAAACTAATATATCATCTAGATATACAATGACAAATTTACCTATGAAGTCCTTCAGTACTTCATTCATCAACCTCATAAATGTACTTGGAGCATTTGTCAATCCAAATGGCATGACTATCCATTCATACAAACCTTCATTTGTCTTGAATGTTGTTTTCCATTCATCTCCCTCTTTCATTCTTATCTGATGATATCCACTCTTCAAGTCTATTTTTGAAAAACAACTTTCTCCACTCAAACAATCCATAAATTTATCCATCCTGGGTAAAGGAAATCTATACCTGATGGTAATCTTGTTGGTATCTCTACAATCTATACACATTCTACACCCCCCATCTTTCTTCGGACTTAATACAGTTGGCATTGCACATGGGCTTAGACTTTCCCTGACTAAACCTTTATCCAACAACTGTTGAACTTGCTTCTTAACTTATTCATTCTCTCGAGGTGTCAACCTATATGCTTCTTTATTTGGTAAACTAGCTCATGGAATCAAGTCAATATGGTAAATCATCCACAGAAGTATTGGTAAGGATAACTCTTGTCTTCCTTACTACAATAAATTGCATCTCTTGATCTTTCTTGATCTCCTTCAAGAGTTCCTTCCCACTCATGATAAGTTTTCTTGTGTTGGCTTCTTCCTTTTCTTCTGTTGGCAGTAACATGTGGGTTATACCATTTTTTTCTAGAGTATTAGTATTTTTCCTCCCATCTTGAATAACATTCCTATCAAATTGCCATGGTCTCCCCAACAAAATATGACAAACATCCATAGGAATTACATCACACAAAAGCTCATCTTTATAGCCTCCTATTTTAAATTTGACTTTGCATTGTTGACTTACCCTTACTTGATTTCATTTATGCAAACATGATACTTTGTAGGGACTTGGGTGTGCAGTTGTCTCCAAATATAGCTTCTCCACCATCTCTGTCGATACTAAATTTTCAGTGCTCCCACTGTCTATAATCATCTTGCAAACTTTGTCCTTTGTTTTACAAGCAGTCCTGAACAACCTCGTTCGCTGAATTAGGTCTTCTATTTCTTTCTCTGGCTTTAGAAGAACTTTCATCATCATAAGATGTTGTTCTCCTTCTGCTACCTCTGCTTCCACATTCTTCTGATCTTCCAAAATGTTGGATTCTCCCCCTCCTTCTCTCTTTCTCTTGGGACATTCCCAAGACATATGTGTTGTCTTTCCACAGGCATAACATTTAACTCCACCTCCTCTACTTCTTCCTCTTCCTCGAGGGAAATAAGTTCTCCCACCAAACGGTCTTCTTTGAAAACTTCCTCCTCTTTCAAAGAGACCATATGATTTCTCATTCTCATCCTTAGCCTTCGGTGCCTTATCATAGACAACTCCCTTACCTCTATTTAAGCCTCTACTTCTGTTCCCTTGACTTTGGTTTCTGGATAAGTTTTCTTCTTCCTTCAGTGCAAGATGATAAGCATCTTCCACTGTCCTCAAAGTCATCACTCTGATTTCATCCTGAATTTCATACCTCAAACCCTTTATATACCTGACAACTTTTTCATCATCCTTCTCTATTTGTCCAGTCATAATATTCATCTTGTAAAATTCTTCTGTATACTCTTTCACTATCAAACCCCTCTGTCTCAGGTTCTGCAATTTTCTAAACAACTCTATCTGGTAATCTCTAGGTATGAATTTAGCCTTCAATTTGGCTACCATCCTGTCCCAATTATTTATATTTTGTTTTCCTTTGCTCCTTCTTTTTGTCTACAGTTCATCCCACCACATTTCTGCGTGTCCTTTTAATCTAGTGACAACATGTATCACCTTCCTTCCTTCCTCGACATCTTCATATTCAAAATACTTATCCAGGGAAATTATCCAGTCCAATAACTCTTCAACATCCAAGTTACCTTCATACATTGGGACGTCCATCTTTTCTCTAGCTCCCAACTTCACAACAAATTTCAGTAAGCGTTCTTCAGCTGCATCTTCCCCTATAAGTTCTTCAATTTCTATTTCTTCACTTTCTGCATCACTAACATCTTCAATGACAGGTGTTCTCCTTTGCATTACTTCCATCACTTCCAACCTTACGCGAAGTTCTCTTACTTCTCTTCCTACAACACGGTTTTCTATAGGTGGTCTTGTGCGTACCCTCGACAGTATTGCTTCAACTGTTCCTAACACACTGATTTCAAATTCAAACCTTTTTTAGGCTCTGATACCACTTGGTTCATACCCCCCCTTCTCTCCAAGGGCTGCGTGGCCTCCCGGTCTAGGATCTTCTCAAGATTGAATTGAAACGGTCTTTGATTCCCTGTTGGAACCTCTAAGAAACAATCCACAGGTCTTTACAAAATTCCACCCACGTGTACAAGCACTAAGTGCTAGTCTTCTCCATGTGACCACGCCTTATGACCACACGCTTGTTCGAAAAGGCGCATTGTGATTTCATGTATCCATTATTCTCGATGAAATTCAACTTCGTTCTCTCATTCCTATGATACCTGAAATTGCAAAATATTTGGATCAGACCAATGGTCGACAATAGCTCTCTAGTTAATGAATGCGATCAAGTCATGATTTATCATTCCGTGAGTTTTTACAACTCCTACCTCTAACTTCCCAATTCATGAATCAGTGACACGTTGATCTGTTTCCATGTGTCCTACCTCAACAAACTCCCATGATCATTTCAACATTTTGGATTTCGTGGATTCTCACGACTCCACCCTTTGACCTTTCCACTCTGTGAGTCAGCGAAATGCTAATATTTTTCCATGTGTCCCCTTTCAATGAACGATCCTGATGATTTCGGGATTTCATGTTTTGAGATTTCACGAATTTCACTGTGCTTCTTCCAAATATTTTGGTTTTGCGAAATTCCAATAGCTCCTCGCAATTAACCAATGCGCTACTTCTCCAAGATCTAATGGCTTGAAAGATTTCGGCTCCTCCTCAGTAAATATTCACCCTCGATCTTATCCAACCTTCGAAATTCTTTTTTGAAGGATTTTTCCCACTTAATCCTTTGTACTTACTCCTTCTACGAACTTCGATTTTTATGCGCTTCACCTTTTGAACGCTTCAACTTTTCAAAACTTAGAAATGTTTCTAAGTGTTTCCTCTCGATAATTAAAATAACTACTCCTCCTGAGCTTCTGGTTATTGAAATTAAATCTCGTCCTTAGCACACACTTGCACTCCGTGTCTTTTTCAAAAGACCTTTTGATGCCCTTCTGGCATACTCTATGCTCAACCTCCTTAGCTTTCAAACTTTAACAGAAGTTTGTTTATGCACGCACTCCTTGCACTCAATATGCACAATCTGCATACGAAATTTCCCCACTATCTCTTATGATCTTTAAGTCAAAAAAGACTTCTTCACAGACACTCCTTGCGCTCTGCATGCACTCCTTGCATAATCTTACAGAAGAGAAACAATTGAACTTATTCAAGTATTCATTCATTCACTCACTATGAACATCATGCATTCACCAACATATCTACACTGTGTATTTGGGTCAATTTCCTTTGTTCTATTCATTTCAGAAGAAAACATGATTACAGTAGTTATTCCTCACCACTATTACACTAAAAACTTGTCTAAGGAACCCAGAGTCTCTTCGCTCTTCTTCCTCCTATCTAAATACTATTACATTCTATTCAAATGATTACCTACTCAATTAATGCAACTTAACGACTAATCAGGGCATTTATCCTACACTTGTAATACATTACAGTCGTGTAAAGGATTTACAATCGTTCTATCATTTCAAATGGTGGCCTGAATTTACATACAATTAATAAATTAAAGATAAAATAAAAAAGATCTTCACACCACTACCAAGCTGATTAAGGTTGGTTTGGCTCCTTTGATGTGTTGAGGTGTCGATTCCAATTCCATGTCCGCTTCCTTTTTATGTGATAGCGATGCTCCTGCATCAATTTCCCTATATATTTTTTTGAGTTGTCATTACCAAATGAAACTGATCCATCTATTTCTTTCTTAAGAGTTATAATTTTTTTCTTGTCACATGTCATATGTTTTGAACAACCAATGTCAACATACCAATCACTTATTTTTCTTTGCGCCTGTAGTGAAAGGGGGCATTTTTCAAAATTTAGTTTATCCTGCTTCCTTATCCAAGTTATTGATGGCCCCTTTTGATTATTGTTGAATTCATGTTTTGGTTCCTTTGGAGGAACTTTCAATATGCAATATTTGACCATGTGTCCAAAATTTTTGCATTTATAACATTCTACTTAATCATTTAGTGATCCAAAGCTATTATAGTTTATGTTGTATGCTTCATGAGGCTTTCTGGGATGAATAATTATAGAGTAAATTTCATATTTGTTTCTGTTCTTAGCATAAGCCTTGCATTTTATAGCCTTGTGCCCAAAATTATTACAAGAATATCATGAACCAAGAAGGATAGTTTGATACCTGGGAAATATTCTGAATGGTGTTGTTCCTCTTTAGTTTTTTTCTTGATTTTCTTTCCATTCGTGACTGTTGATTCTGAAACCTAGGTCTTCTATATGGTTCCATCCTTTTGTAATCTTCTTCCTAATCATTTTTATGAGAGGGCTTGAATTCTCCCTTCCCGATGAATCCTCTGGTGACTTTTGCATAAGTTCTTTTTTCTTCTTCCTCTTTTGTAGTCATAGAGCTCAAAACCTTATCTGTATGTTTTTGGTTGTATCCCAATCCATACTTGTCATTATACGGCCTTTGAGCACCGATGATTTCATCCAATATTTTGGTGTTGTTTTGTTGCATATCTATTTTCTAAATTTCCTTCCTTAGAGAGGCGATTTCTTTTTCCTTTACTTCCAATTGGATTTTGAGTATTTATTCAATCCTTATGGTCTCTTAAACTTGGAATTTTAGTTTCAAAATCATATAATGATATTCTTCAGAGTTAGGACTTTGAGATATTTCTTTCAGCTTGATTAGTTCTTCCTTGAATAATTTATTTTTCTTATTCTATTTATTTAACTCGCTTAAAGAAATGGTTAGTTCTACTTCAAGATATACCTCACCTTCTTATTCATAATCCTCTTCATAATTTTCATAATACATAAAGAGTAGATTGTTTGAGTCACTTTCGCTATCATTTTCCTCATCGAATGATGAACTATCTTCCTTTGAATCGAGGTTTTTCTTGAAAAAAATATTCTTATTTCTTCTCTTATATCTCTTTTGATATTTCTTTTCTTTCTTGGGAGTTTCTTCTTCATCATTATATTTGTTCTTAGCATATGGAAATTTATCGTCAATATGACCAATTTTACCACTATTACAAAATTTAAAAGGAAACTTACCTTTGTACCTGTCAATTCCTTTTTTCAACTTCCTTACGAAGTTGGCCATCTCTTGATATTCATCAAAATCATCGCTACAACTATAGTATTAATTTAGATTTTTCTTATTCTTCTTTTTCTTCTTGGATTCCTTGAATGTTGCTTCCTTTCTAGATGGATTTTCTTGTTCTGTTCTCATATCATAAGTTGTGAATATTCCATGTAGCTTCTCCATGGTTATCGTACCAAGATATACTCTTTCTCCTAGTGATGAAATTTTAGGTTCAAATCTCATTGAAGGAGACCTTAGTATCTTCTACACAATGAATGGTTCTTTAAATTATTCTCCAAAAACTTTAATGGCGTTCACTATTTCATAAACTTGTAGAAAGTAAGTCACAATTTATTCATCTTCCTTCACCTTCAATTGCTCAAACTTGTTTCTGTAGGTTTGAATCTTGGCCCCCTTTAGTTTAGCATCTCCTTCATAGATATTTTGAATTTTTTCTCAAATGTATTTTGTACAGTGACAATGCATACCTTCACATATATTGGATGCTCTACGCCATTAAAAATCACATTTTTGGCCCTTGAATTATTTTCATTGAGTTTCTTTCTATATTTATCTGTTGGAGTAGTGGCAAGTGTCGTGTATCCATCTACTATTTCTTTCCAAACATCAAATCCATGTTATTGTATATAATTTTTTATTCTTCTGCTCCATAAGTGTAGCATCCCCAACATCCAACTGAGCTATGCCACATAAAAAATTTGAATTGTATACAAAATTAAAGCATATAGAAACTCTACAAATGCACATATTCATACAAAATAATAATAAAAATACACACGCAATACACAATAGAAAAAACCATAAAAATAAACACATAAATAATAATGCAACATGTAATTTAACACACAATTGACACTTATCTTGGTAAAAATATCACCAAATGTGTGCATACCTTCCACATTCCTCCCATCCTTGTACCAAACTGCTCAAAACTCTTAGTAGTGGGTCACCCCCAAGCTGGGACTAAACTCCACCCTAGTAAAGGAATTCCTAACCAGGTTGATGTATCTCAGACAATAGGAAAAACTTCGTCACAGGTGCTAACTCGAACTAACAACCTACAGTTCCTCATTCCCCACATGCCTATCCCACCCCAGTAATGTGCCCCTTCTTTGCTCAACAATCCATCAGCTGCCCCACTTTCTTTTTGGGGCTTCAGGAACAAGCCAGACAGGAAGTCTCAAAGCCCTGTAGCTACAGTTTGGTACCTTCAAAAAATAAATTCCCAACAATTATCTCACCTAGAGAGAATTTCTGATCGTCCTGACAACCCACCTCTACAATATCACACATGCCTGACAACCTACTTCTTCAGTCCAACTCCTAAGCTAACTAGGTACAAGTACATGTACAACTATGGGTATGGTACTGGTTCAGGTACGGTACAAGTACAATGATAGTAGCAAAAATTTATGGAGGACATCTGAAATTAGTGAGTGAAAAAATAGTGGAATGATGGGAAAATGAACTAAGTCCAAACTATATGTATGCATGTTCCCAAATTGGCACTTGTCATGTTAAGAACTACTTTGGCCTACTTTTCCCCATCCTTAGAACTTAGGAATATTAATATAATATTCTTTTTTTGTCTTAAGCTCCCTAGCTTATCCCCTTATCCCTAAATTTTATCCCCCTTTCCCTAACTAGTGGATTTTAGTCCCCCATACTCTTTTACATGGTTGTCCTGCCATAATGATGTGTTTTTCATTAGTATTTGCATGTGAATAAATTTACATTTACATCACAGATATATTGTCCTTTCTGCATCCTGACTCACCATCCTAAGTACATTTGTATTTAAATTTACAATTGGGGTTTAGCCTAGGGGTATTACATTCCCCTCCCCCTTATTTATGCACTATCCTCAATGCAATATATACACATATAAAACCAACATTTAAACAATCCTCAAAAATATGTGAGTACTCAGCCCACATAACATCCTTGTGATCCCAAGTTGCATCTTCAGGACCATACCAGGTCCATTGGACCTTTACTATCTCTATGGCTTGATTCTGGAGCTGCTTGATGTTCCAGTCCAATATGCACATCAGATGCACTTGAAATTCGCCTTCTTTCTCCACCTGAATCACATTCCAATCAATGACATGATTAGCTTCAGGTATATACTTTTTGAGCAACAATACATGGAATACATTATGAATAGACATTGATCCAGGAAAGGAAATCATGTATGCTACATGCCCAAACCTCTCTAGGATTTCAAACGACCCACAATAACGAGCTGCCAACTTTGAATAATTTCCCAACTTCAAGGAACTTTTATTGGCCTTTACTTTCAAGAATACATGGTCACCCAATTTAAATTCCCTGTGAGTTCTTCCCTTATCGACATAGTTTTTTGCCTTTCTTGAGAAACCTTTAAATTATGTTTTATTTTCAACATTTTCTCTTCCATTTCCTTGAGTAATTTAGTCCCAACCACTACTCTATCTACTGGGTTGTCCCAACTTATCGGTGTGTTTCACCTTCTTCCATAAAGTTCCTCAAATGGGCTCATCTTTAAAGATGCTTGATACCCATTGTTATAAGAAAACTCTACTAAGTGTAGGTAGTCTTCCCATTTTGATGGTTTATCCATCACATACATCCTCAACATATCCTCAATCACTTGATTCACCCTCTCTCTTTGTCCATCTGATTTTGGATTATAAGTTGTGCTAAAATTCAAATTTTTTCCAAATCTCTTAAATAATCCTTTCCAAAAATTTGATGTAAATTTTTGATCTCTGTCAGACACAATTGTCTTGGGTATACCATGTAGTCAAGCAATTTCACTCATATAAATTTCAACAATGTTGGCTACCTTGTGAGTGAGCTTTACTGGAATAAAATGGGAAGCCTTAGTAAGCTTATCCACTACTACTCTAATAGAATCATGTTACTTATTTGTTCTGGGCAATTTGGTGGTGAAATCCATTGTTACAGCTTCCCATTTCCACTTAGTAATGGGTAATGGTTGTACCAAACCAATTGGGTCTCTATGCACAACCTTTACTTTTTGACACTCCAAACATTTGGCAATATAATCAACAACTTCTTTCTTCATTCTTGGCCAATAATATTGGCTCTTGACAATTGCAATAGTTTTTGGATAACCTGTGTGCCCAACATAAGGTACATTATGCATTTCTTTTAATATCATATTTTTCAATTCATGGGAATTTGGTACATAAATTTTTCCCCTGTACATGAGAATTTCATCATTTTATATCTTATAGTCTTCAATGTTTTGCTGCAAAATACCTTGCTATAATTTTGTTATTATTTCCATGTATTGCAAATTATATTTTACAGCCTCTAAGATTCTATCTTTCAAATCTGATTGGTACAAGCTAATGGTTGTAGCATGCAACTCATGCACCCTTCTACTAAGTGCATCATCCACCTTGTTCTCTTTCCCTTTGATATGCTTTATATCAAAGTCATATTCACTGAGAAATTATAACCACCTT
This sequence comes from Picea engelmannii, assembly GCA_009831015.1. Lineage (NCBI taxonomy): Eukaryota > Viridiplantae > Streptophyta > Pinopsida > Pinales > Pinaceae > Picea > Picea engelmannii. Next base: position 1,020,502 of record ML781812.1, read on the forward strand.
CTTTTCCTCGCATTTAGAGTTGGTTGTCCAAATAAATATTTCAGACCACTATGGTCTATCCTCAACTCGAAACTTTTCCCCATGAGGTAGTGCCTCCACATCTTCAAGGCATGCACTATGGTTGCCAACTCCAAATCATGAGTAGCATAGTTCCTTTCATGATCCTTCAACTTCCTTGATTCATAGCATATCACATACCCATTTTTACTGAGGACTCCACCAAGCCCTTCTTTACATGCATCAGTGCATACAATGAAGTGTTCATTTGGATCAACAATCCTTAGTATTGGAGCACTTGTTAATAAATGCTTCAAGTGTTGGAAACTGTTTTCACAATACAATGTCCACTGAAACTTCACCCCCTTCTTTTGCAAGGAAGTGATCGGGTGTGCAATCTTTGAGAATCCTTCAATAAATATCCTATAGTAGCTTGGAAAGCCCATGAATGATCTAAAATCTATCACATTCTTTGGTTTTGACCATCCTCTAATGGCCTCAATATTTTCAGGATCCATTGTTATCCCTTCCTCTGAAATGATATGTCCCAAATAATGAATTTTCTTCTGATAAAATGAACACTTGCTCACTTTGTCATACAATTGATGCTCCCTTAATATCTGTAATAACATCCTCAAGTGTTGTTTATTCTCTTCCTCTAACTTAGAACATATAATAATTCCATCTAAAAATACAATGACAAAATTATCTAAGTTTTCTCTGAGAATACCTTTCATTAAACAAATGAAGACAACTGGTGCATTTGATAACCCAAATGGAACCATTGTGAACTCATAATGCCCATACCTTGTTCTGAAAGTAGTCTTGTTAATGTCTTCTTATTTAATTCTTACCTGATGATAACCTGACCTGAGATCAATCTTGGAGAATAGTTTTTCATCTTTCAAGTGATCAAAGAGGTCATCGATCCTTGGCAAAGGATACTTATTCTTCACAGTTACCTTGTTCAACTGCAAAGTCTCAATGTTCCATCCTTTTTCTTCACAAATAATAATTGGGTACCCCAAGGTGACACACTTGGGCATCTATACCCCTTCTTCAAAATCTATTCAAGTTGCATTGCAATACCTTCAATTCTGGTGTACTCATCCTATAAGTGGTATTGGATATTGGGGTTGCTCCAGGCATCATATTGATGGAGAAATCAATGTCTCTTTTAAGGGATAATCCTAGTATTTATTTAAATACATCTTCAAACTCTTTTAAGACTGCATAATATTGAATATTTTCACCTTATATTTAGGTTTCTCTTCCATATGTGTTGCAAATATTTGACACCCTTTTCTGTAAATTTTCTTCAGTTGCAATGTTGAAATTTCTCTAACGGTTACTGCCTTGCTAATTCCTTGTACTATCCTTGGGTTCCCTTCCTCATCCAAGAAATTAAATCCCTTATTATAATATTCTAGGATATCATGGGGTTGTTCCAACCAATACATACCGATTAGGTAGTCATAGGAACCTAAAGGTATGATGTTAAAATATGCCCTAATGCTCAATCCATTCATGTCCAATGGACATGCCTTAACCATGTCATTAATTTTTCTTTTAGCTATTGTAGCCAACTGCACCAACTAAGATTTTCCAAGCTTGCTTCTTAACAAATGCAATCTTTCCACCATCTTAGGATCTATATAACTATGACTAGCTCATGAATCAATTAAAATAGAAATGGTTTGGTTGTTGATCTTACCTTCCACTTCAATCATATGTGACTGAAACGCAACTCGCTTGTTGTCCAGGGTTTCATAGATCCTAGGTACATTTCTTCCCATGTCCTCCACTGTATCAGCTTTTTGTTCATTGTGAATAGTCCTCACTTTTTCACCTCTGTGAGCACAATATCTATACATATGATCTCCCCCACAACACCAACATTGAATAGGTGTTTTCCTTGGTCTTTTCCCCACTGTCTTGGTCATTCTGGGTTCTCTATAAGCTAATTGTTCGTGAGGAATATTTATAAATAATGGTGGCTTAGTCCCCTTTTTCCTCTGTTCCATCTTGTTATTATTCTTGTCTTCCAAAGATTTTTGGAAAGCTGTCCTTCCTTTATGTTGATCATAAAGGAATTTATCTCACCTTATGGTCTCCTCCAATGTTTTGGGATCATCATATTGTATCTATCACTGATAAATGATGGCAACCCACTCAAATCCCTTTGAATCTTAACTGCCTCTTCCTTGATGAAATAAACATACTTTAGCAGTTCTAAAAACATTCTTTCATATTCATCTATGGTCATACTTCCAAGCTTGAGTTCAAAGAAATCCTTCATTTTCTTTTCATAGTATCTCTTAGTCAAGTATTTATTTTGAAAATGCTTCTTCAATTCCCTCCAAGTAACATTTTTCTCATCAATGTGTTGCACATGGAAAAATTGGTCCCACCAGATGGATTCCTTTCCCTTGAGCTAATAGATGGAAATTATTCCTTATGCATGTGAAGAGTAATTATGCAATTGAAAATACTCCCTCATGCCTAGCAACCATGTCTTTGCATCTTCATTCTTCTTGTGCTCACCATAAAATGTAGGAGGCTTTATTTGGTTGATTTCTCCTTGTATCTCATCCACCCCATACCTCCTCTTATGTTTCCTGATAGGGGATGGACTTGAAATAATGTGTTCTCTCCTAGTGGAATGCCTTGAGGAGTGATGGTGATATCTTCCAACACTTCTTGTTCTTCTTCTCTCATCACAAGACCGATGAATTCCTGATTTGATTGGGTCATTCTCCTTATCCATCTTCTTTTCTATTTTGTCCAAGATATGCATTAACTTTATGTTGAATCCCTCACGTTTCTCCTTGTCTTTCATAAGCCTCCCATTATCATATTTATAACTTTGGACTTCCTTTTACAAAATTTTAATGGTCTCTACCAAGTTCATGCTTTCTTCATTTCCTTCTCCATGTCCATTTGAATTTGTACCTTCATTACCCATATTGGAATACATCTCGTTGATCTCATCTTCATGGATGTAATCCCCCTGTGTATCTTCCATGATTATAAAATCTGTGTTGATCCTTTTCTGATCTAATTGTTGTTAACTCTGCAAAATGTGCAACCAACAAAATTTGTTAGGCTAATTAATTTAACAAATTCATGAAATTATGTACACTTCTAGTTCAATAAAGCATCATAATTCTTTCTTCTGGTTTCTTGAAAAATTGATTGCCCAGATCAATTTTCTAGGTAAATAGTTATATTCTGTTGTCTAATACCTTTCCAACGCCTACTTCCATGGTCAATTCTGAGTCTTGAGTAGAAAGTTATGGTTATTTGAAAGTTGTCTATTAATTCTTCCCATGTCTTCTATTGTAGTAGCCTCTTGGATGTTGTGCATGGTATTCACTTTGTCCTTTCTATGAGGTAAATCCTTATACATGTTATCTTCTTTGCATCCCCAACATTGGATTGGTGGTATTCCCCTTTTCCCAAGGAATATTCTCTCTTGGATTCATCCTTAGATATTGGTATTGATGATTTTTATTAGAGCTATTTATATTGAAAGGAGGTTTGAATCCCTTCCTCCTCTGATCAAATTTCTCCTTTTTCTTATCCTTCCAAGATTTCTACATGGATTTTCTACCCTTTCCTTTCTCATACAGGTACTTATCCTTCTTGATTGTCTCAGTCAAAGTTCTGTGATGCAAACCCCCCACACCTACTAGGGGGCTCGTGCGACCTCCAAGTCTTAGGATCTTATTCTAGAGACAAATTAGCTCTCAGATCCATGTTGGATTCTCTCTTAATGTACACAAGCCCTTTTTGTTTTTTTATGAGGGTCCCAAAACCCACAGGTGCTTTAATCTAAGCTCCTTTCACATAGAATAAAAGCCATAGGCGCTAGACCCTTTTCTTCGGCATAAATATCACATGACCACGAGCTAGAACCAAGAGCTCAACTAAAAGGAGCTATCTGGAGCTCCAGGACTTCGACACTCTATGAACATTCACCTTTTCAACACTCCAATATCCTGGAGTGGTTATCGGGTGAATTTGGTCATAAAGTAACTTTTACCAGAGGGTGTAGGTCTTCTCCCTATCCTTCCTCTCTCCAAACTCTTACGGCTAGATCTAACAACTGGCGGGGATTCTTTTCCCTCCTCCACGATATATGGTGGAGATTCACTTCATGACTCCAGGCTTCAGAAGTTTCTGGAATCCAACACATGCTACCTCTTGGATAGCCTAATGCTGAATGGAAATTGATGACTCACACTCCTCCCACAACTAACGACTGTGATTAACTTTGGGCTTCGAGCTTCAGGGATTCTTGCTCCAGACGACCACCACACTCTCAAACTATTGAACGCCAAATTGGAGAAGGGTGGAGATCTACGACTGAGACTCTCATTTTATCAATAGATAGGATTAACTCAGGTATGTCAGATCTTCGAGACTTTTCACACCAAAATAAATTTCACCCACAATCATCGGGATAGATGAATTTCCGAATACTTGGAAATCTACGAACATGTGTACCCAACAACTGACAATCAGTATTTACTCTAGAATTCAGGACTTTGGGGAATTATCCACTCCATGATACCACAACAAATTTCTCCCAGAGTGCCAATTCTCCAAACCACTCGGGGATCCAACATCTCCCACTCTTGAGGTGATCTATGATGTAGATTCACTCCGGTACTTCGTAGCTTTGGGGATTTATCCTCCAGGAGATACAATGGTGAATTTTTCCTGAAGTGTCGAATCTCTGAATTGTGAGATCTATGGCTCATGTTCCATAATGGGATATATGGCTAAGATCTTCTCTTCTTTAGCCAATACTTATGGTCTGAGAACTCCGATCGATGGTTCTCATTCTCCTGCGCTCATATCCAATAGTTGGGATCTGATCTCCTCTTCCATGTGCTCTCCTCTCATCTAGGTTTGATCCAATGACCTAGTCTAATCTTGCAGCCAAAATCAACAATTGTTAAGGTTTCTCTCCTCTGTGGCTCTGCCTCCCTCCAACGAAGGATTTCTCAATATTTCAAAGCCTCGACCTTTGATCTGTCCACTACAAGGTCAACTCCTTGGCCTTTTATTGATTTCTCGAACTACTACATCTCCTGATTATTTGAACATAGTCAAAGTGTTCTCTCAACGCCCTCCTGGAACCTTGTAACTACAAATTCAACCAATTCCAGGTCTGAATTTGCTAGAATAGATATTAAATTAAGAATATCTCACCACTTAGCCAAATTTGTCAAATTTCCCATGAATTTAACAACAGAAATTGGGGCTTTTGCCCAATTCCACTCAGTTGCTTCTGATTTTTACCATGGACATGCTATAACTTGAAATTTGGCCACTTCGAAATCAATTCTCTATGAAATTTCACTTCAATTCAACTTTCTCGGCCCATCAAGGTTGAGTGTTGAAAACTGGATCTTTGATACCATATTATAGCATCCCCATCATCCAAATAGGATATGCCACATAAAAATTTTGAACTGTATACAAAAATAAAGCATATAGAAACTCTGCAAATTCACAAATTCATACAGAATAATAATAAAAATACACATGCAACACACACCGGAAAAACCCATAAAAATAAACGCATAAATAATAATGCAACATGTAATTTAGCACACAATTGACACTTATCTTGGTAAAAATATCACCAACTGCGTGCAGACCTTCCACATTCCTCCCATCCTTAAACCACATTACTCAAAACTCTTAGTAGTGGGTCACCATTGAGCTGGGACTAAAATCCACCCAGGTAAAGGAATTTCTAACCAGGATGATGTACCTTAGACAACAAGAAAAAATCTGTCAAAGGTGTCAACTTGAACTAACATCCTATAATCCCTCATTCCCCGCATTCCTATCCCACCCCAGGAATGTGCCCCTTCTCTTCTCAATAGTCCCTCGACTGCTCCACTTCCTTTTGGGGGCTTCAACAACAGGTCGGACAGGAAGTCTCAAAGCCCTATAGTTACAGTTTGGCACCTTTGGGAAATCAATTCCCAACAATTCTCTCACCTAGAGAGAATTGCTCATGGGCCTGACAACCCGCCTCTTCAATATCCCACGGGACTGACAACCCGCTTCTTCAGTCCATATCCTAAGCTAACCAGGTACAAGTATACATATAGGTACAGGTACGGTATTGGTTCAGGTATGGTACATGTACAATGATAGTAATAGAAAGTTACAAAGGACAACTAAAATCATTGAGTGAAAAAATGGTGAAATGATGGGAAAATGAAATAAGTTCAAACTATATGTATGCATGTTCCCAACTTGACACTTATCATGTTGAGAACTACTTTGTCCTACTTGTCCCCATCCTTATAACTTAGGATAAAATAATTATCCATACTTTATACTTCAAGGAATATTAATATAATATTCCTTTTTTGGCTTAAGCTCCCTAGCTTAATCCCTTATCTGTAAATTTTAGCCCCCTTTCCCTAACTAGTGGAGTTTAGTCCCCCATACTCTTTTACATGGTTGGTCTTCCACAGTGATGTGTTTTTCATTAATATTTTCATGTGAATACATTTACATTTACATCATAGATATATTGTCCTTTCTGCATTCTGGCTCACCAACCTAAGTACATTTGTATTTACATTTACAACTGGGGTTCATCCTAGGGGTATTGCAAGAAGGCATATTTTTTCCCATCAAGTTATGGTACTCCAATCTTAGCATACTCCATGATCCTTCTTCCATTTGTTACACAGTTTTCTTGAAGGACTTGCTCTAATACCAATTTTTGGAATATTGAGAGGGGGGGTGAATCAGTATTCTACAATGTTTTACCACTTTTAATCATAACATGTAATCATTAAATTTATCAAAAGTATATCATCAATATATCATGAGAAATATCAATCAACAAAGCATAACAAATAACTACATATAGATAGTACACCATAATTTACATGGAAAATCAAATGGGAGAAATCCACATAATGCTTTCTTATATGTCCAAGAATATATTCATAGAAAGTACCAACTTCCAAATTCTCCAGCACCAACAAGAAGGAGTCACAAACCCCATAATTTACATGCACCAACCTAAAGGAATCACCAACTCCATGAATTCTCCAACACCAACCGAAAGGAGGCTACGACCCCCTAATTTACAAGAACTAACCTGAAGGAAGCACCAACGCCCCGAGTTCTCCAAAACCAACCGGAAGGAGGATACAACCCCCTTTCCTTACCCCATCCCATCGCCTTGAAATATAAGTGTAGACTCACTGTCACTATCACTGATCAAAATGTAACTTCCATTGTACCTAGTACATCAACCTGTCACTATCACTACCATTGTCACTGTCACTGCCACTGTCATTGTCACTGCCAGTGTCACTGTCATTTCTACTATCATTGTTGTTGTCACTGTCACTACCACATAAACCTGTAACTAATGATCAACCAATCATCCAACCTATCACTCTCCCTATCACTGTCTTTTTCATTGATCAACCATAACCTAATCCACTCACATGGATACCAAAACCATCACCATACCATGTACATAAACATGTACCATACCATGTATCAACCATGTACATCAAACTATACCATACCATACATCAACCATGTTCTAGAACCTTTATCATACCATATTACAAGTATCCAAGATGTGCCAATGTCTCAACAATGTGCCTCAAGTATGCACCATAACCATCAAGATGATATACCAAGTGTATATGCCAATATCACAAAGATGTGCCTCTAACAAATAACCATAACATCCATGAAATAAGTACCAAGGATATGTCTGAAGCATGTATCAATAACACCAAAACATGGACCTCTACCATATGAAACCATAAATGACATAAATGACATACCTTTACTCATGAAGAAGCACATAAATGACATACCTTTACTCATGAAGAAGCAATTTATAAATACCAACTCGTAATTTAGTAACTTTGTTGTACAATCAAACCTTGTTGCAACCTGATACAAGCATGTCTTCCCAGATTTATCTTATCCTCAAAAGAATAGGACCTGTTGTCTAGAGGGGACTCACATGACGAGCCCTAGACAAATTGTGGGGCTGCCTCATGGGATACTAGTTGTCTGACCCACAGGGGTCAACCAAACTAGGGGTTTCTCAGCAAAACCTGGTCTCCTCTACAATCCCAAAATTCCTACACTTCTCACTCTTTTGTTGCCTCATATTTCACCGTCGCAAACTCGCCAAAAGTTCACTTGCTCACATAGAAGATATTCAAATGAACTTGTGTGTGAATATTCCTATGAGTGACTTATTGAGGTGTATATATATTTTTTCTAAGTAACCTCTTTCCTTAAGTTTAGGGCTTCTTTAACTTTCTTGTTACAACCACTTTACCCTTTCAATAATGAATTGCAACCAATTAGGCGCTTCTTAACCCATATTTTGGGCTTCCAACTTCATGAACTCATAAATTCTCAATCATAAGGAATTACATGATGTACCACCTACCATTGGAAATGGAAAGATTGTTCATCTATGAGGGTTTTGTATACACTTGAAGTATTCTCCAACCTCATTGTTCTCGATCAACTTCAGTCCTCATGACCACACCTCTGGGTTTCTTGTAGACTTCTTCAAAGTGTCTTCCCATGAGGGCCATGCTTAAATCTACTCCATAATGGGACCACTTTGGAGACTTCTTCAATTATATCCAATTCTTCTATAGACTTCTATACTTCCTCTATCGTTCACATCAATGAAAATCAATTTTTCAACACATTGGATATTAGGATGAGTATTACCAGAACGCGACTCAATCAATCATAATTCTGAGTGTCAAATTCCTAGAATATTATAGATAGTACAAATTAGAAAGATATATTTCCATGGCCAAGGATGTTAACTACCAAGAGGAGACTTTATTGAGGATGGTAGCGCAAAAATAAATGTTGAGGTGGTCTGAAAGGGCACACAATGTCTTGGCCTAGATTGAATACGTTAAAGAAATCCAAGAGGGCCGAGGAGGAGAGGATAATTACATCATAATTCTCATGGATGACAACATAGAAAGAATACAAAGAGAAGCCAAACACTGGACCCAGACTATGGTTGAACCGCAACAAAAGATGTAAGAAATATGGGAAGAATGTCTCAGAAGTTGGGATAAAATAAATGAGAAGATGAGGGAGATTCAATTCCATTAGTTCTTCCCACAGAAGAATTTATGAGACCTAAATGATATTTTAAAAGAGCACAATGATCAAGATAAAAAAATATGAGTCAAATGTTCTCCAAATAACCACCTTGGAAAAGTGGAATATTAGGAGATTTGTGGAAGGCCTCGTGAAAGCATCAGTGGTTTTGCAACACATGGTTTCCATCTTGGACAAGTTCAAACAAAACACAATGAAAATGAAAGAGGTGCTAAGAACCTCAATGGATCAACATCAATCCCCCTATATGCACACATGCATATATCTCTTCACCTGATGGTCCGAATATGATAAGGAAAATGCACTTCGGTAATCACCTGAGCAACTAAAAGATCACTGGAAGAGTACACATGGAGCAGTCCACATCACTATCAATTTTTCTTCACTTAGACTAGACTTTAAAGTTATTTTAGACATTTACACTTTCAAAAATAAGGGAATCGACCAAGTAAGAAGGGTCGATGGTTTTTGAATGAAATTTTGTAATTGGATGAAGATCTGTTTCTCATTATAGTTAATTGAGAAGCTCCATGAAAGGCAAATAATTTTTTTTCCAAACTTGTCGATGAGACCAGATATGTGGATTGTTTATGCATTCATTTAGCTACTACAATAATTCAGTAAGATCGTTATTATTTTGAGTTATCTTGAGTATTTTATTGATATTTGAATGAAAGTTGGTGAAAATCGATGTGTTTTAATTTGTCATTTATAAGTACAACTTAAAATTATTTCTTGCTAACATTCTTCTTATATATCTTTGCATGCATGTCATTTCTTTTTGTTTCTTAAAGAATATTCCATGGTTGATGAATGGTAGTATTATTTCTTGAATTATTCAACTGTAGGTATTATTTACATATTGTTGGTGGAAGGTTATCCTTGGCCCATATTTCTTAAAAAAAATCATTCTTCTTTAGAATAATCGTATTCTCTTGCATAAAAAAAAGAAATAAGAATTAAAAAAAAAAATAGTTTGAAAGGAATGTTTGGAGATGAATATCTGATCATTAAATCCCATCAAAAACTTGTCGAATAACAAATTTGGAAAATCACACTACTCCAAATGAAGAAGAGTTTAATTGGGCATCAGCTTCGAGTCTGATTCCTATTGTTGAGCTAAAGGTAGTCCATTCCCCTCAACATATACTTAATATACTGAGGTTGTAAGTTGATGTTTTGGGTTAGACTTAATGTAAGAATCAATGGAAATAACTAAATTTACATGAGATGAAGATAAAGATGAAATCAATCTCGGGGAATGGTTGAGGATAATAAATCAAAATTATTTGAGACCTTTCATGACAAGATTTTACTTGAAGTGTGAATCTTTTAAGTGGTGGGATAACCTTGATGAAGGTACTAAACTCTCCCCTACATGGGAAAATTTTGAAAAACTCTTCTAAAATAAATGGATAGAGGATATAAACAGGGAGGAGATGTACAAAACTTAAGAGGAGCTAAAAGAAGAAAAAAAACAGATTAAGAAGAAGGGTGATGAGCTATCTAAGATACAAGACCTTAATGAAGTAGTTGTTAAAGAAGTTCAAAAATTAAAATCCTAGAAAAGGAAAGTGGGAAAACGACGAGTCAAGGGAAGAATTGAAAAACAAATATGAAGAAATATGTATATTACAAAACGATAATAAAAAAATTATTGAATTAGGTTAAGAGACTAAAAGAAGAAAAGAAGAATTATCAAAATCAAGAACGAATGAGGATCTTGTATGAAGAATATACCAAAAGAATTGAAGAGAATTTTTTTAAGAAGGTTAGGGAATCCCTAGATACTAATAAGGTAGAAACAAAAATGCAATCCAAAATTGGAGGACATTAGAATTTGAGAAATAGTGTGACATTGCAGCTCCAAAAAGAGAAAGAATACAAGATTCAAGAAGGTCACCAAAAGATAATTGAAGATGTTTAACTTTATCTAGAGGATGTGCATGCCAAATATGATGGTATTATCTCCAAGGATAGAGGAATCAAATACCAAGACAAGAGGAAAAATGATTCCATTATATATGAAAATAAGATAGATGAAATGGGTGTGCATAATGAAGAAAAACCATCAAATGTGAAACTATATCGATACCCTCATTATCATGAAATATTTCAAGAAAGACAAGAAGATAAATATAAACATTATCAAGGAAGAAGATATAATACTCATCAATATTCATGGAATATGGAATCACAAAAACTAGAAATTGGAGAAGCTTCAACAACAATACATGGAATCAAGGGAAAGAAAATTATGCAACAACTAGCCACCAATGATTACAATTGAAAATAATTGATTTTGGATGGATGGATAATCATCAATGGAAAGAAGAAAGTAGGAACATAAGAAAATCATATTACATGGTTTCATCACATTTGAAGCCTTTAATTGCAAAGCTTTGAGAAAAAAGTGTTTTGAAGGATGGTACTATGCTACGATCCAAAGGGGGAATATACATGGTTAAATATATATGATATGACCCCATAAGGGGGTATATGTGGGGTAAATGCACATGTAATATGTAAATATATATGTAATAGTTGCGGCCTAGTAGTAAAGGGGCCTCATGTGTAGGTGTGAATAAGTATATATAGAGATCATGTATTCATTATTATAGACATGTGAATTGTTATGTATCAATGTATTTGGATATTTGGAGGAGGTTCCCCTATTCTTTAAGGATCTATTGTATAACTTATTTATCTTGGATTTGTGCTTCATTCTCACATTATGTACATGCTGTGTATTTTTGTTTTGTTATGATATTTTAAACATTTGGTTCATTACAGATGTTTCCTTAGAGAAGGTTGTACAACCACGCACTCCACCTAGTAGCGACTCTCCATTCTTTCCCAAGCTATTCATAGTGATAAAATTTGTTGATGATCAATTTTTATCTATCATGAATGGAATTGATTTTATGCATATTTGTTTAAATTTCATGATTTGATCCTTGGAACTGACATTGGGTGGCATCACTGAGAGATTATGGTCATGGAAGAGGGTAACACCATTGTGATTGTCAGTATCATTTGCAGTGAGTTGTCTTAGGTTGAATTACAAAGTATCATTTTGTAAGTATTTTATGTTAGGATATTTAGACACTTAAGAGTTAGTTAAGATCAACTTGGTATAATGTGTCATAAGGTAAAAGTGTGTTTCTTTAGTATGCATTAGTATGCATTTGTAGTTAGGAAATTTGATGGTCATGATATGTTACCAACATAGAGTGATCTGATGGTTCATATTCTCCTTGATATTAACATCTACATTTATCCATGGCTTAACACCCGATTGGTCCATGATCTATATTTAAAGAGCATAGAGGGTCATTTGTCAATGATCGATTGTGATAAACTTGCTTGTAAAATCTCTTTGTGAATTTTTCTTTTGCATTATTAAAATTCTCCAAGTGGTCACGTTGGCTCAGTCTATGGATGTTTTCCCGTAGGGGTTTTACCACCTAAAAATATTAGTGTGTTTATCTTTGATATGGTTGTGCAAGTGGCTAGTGAAGGTGTTCGTCCTATATTGGAATACCTATGTTGTTGAACATTGTATCACAACACATTTGAAGACCCACTCTCATTGTAGACCAATATCACGAAGATGTGTTTCCTCATCTCTAGTTTTCATCCATTTCCATAAATTTTTGGGTTGAGAGGATTGTTCTATTGCATCTGGAGCACTCGTTTCAGTCAAAAAGTTTTTCGTTTCATTCAAAAAGGTTGTCGTTTTTCCAAGATACAGCCATTTTATTCAGATCTAGAGTGAAATTGTTATCTTGTGTGAAAGGAGTTTTTTATGAGCATTCTCTCTAGGGACACCTTCAACAACAACAACAAAAATCCTCCTCCTAAAAAATATAATATGTTTTGCACTATTGCACTTGGTTAAAAGTTACTTTACTTAGTAAGAGGTCTTGAGTTCAATTCTCTCTTTTATTACTTTTTTTTTTAAAGGTTCATGCATTCATTGTAAAGTGCATTTCACTTAAATTATTAAACTGAATCACTATTAAATAACTTTAAATATTTTATTTTATGTTATTTTTTGCATGCAACTCTCATTTATAAAGTAACTTCAATGTAAAAGTGATTCTCACTTGTTCTATAAAAGTGAGACACTTCATAAGTAACTTGTAGGAACGGTTAGGAGGAGTATCACCACATGGACCAAATTCTGCTTGTCATGTGGATCTTTGGTTATTGTTTATTCATGTTTTCAAAAGGGCTTAACTTTCACATATGAAGTCTGTCTTCAATATCGTGTTTTTTAAGCAGCCTAATTTTTCGATATCTTTCCATCCAAACCATCAATTTTAGTTTTTAAATACATATTATAAACATATTTAATATAGATTCTTCTAGTGATATTTTTCTTACTATCACCAACTACTTCTAATAAAAATCCCATATGGAGTATTTATTAATAAGTAAATGACTATATTGGAATAGCTTGGGAAAACACAAATAACCCACTCACAATGACAAGTATTCCAAATGGATTAATAGGAATGATGAAGTATGTGGACTAATCATAATGTCCATCTCTATTTATTTAAGGTTTAAACTTCAAGGACTTGATGCCCACAATAAATATTGGGAAACATTTACAGTTGTATTTGGTAAACACAATATTTTTCGAGCCCACCAGTTGGGAAATTAGTTAATGAATTTAATTCCAAACAATGTTTCTTGCATTGAAGACTACTTATCTAAGTTGAAAACTCTTAGAATTTTGTGTATATAATGTGAACTAGATCTGAAGGAAGATCGATGTATATATGTTTAATTCTTGCGAAGATAGGTAGTGCATATTATTTTTTGTATCTACATTTTATGCCACTAGAGAATCTCTAGGGACTTACTATAAAGAACCCTCTCTTGATTCCTTTTGTGATGCTCCAATTAGAGAGAAAGATAATCTTGTGCAACTTGGATTGATCAACACTATAGGTACATCCAACAAAGCCTTAGTGGTCCAACAGAAACATAAATACAAGAATCTCAAGACACAACATACTCACCACAACAACAAGAAAATCAAGGGTCCCAAACTTTCATCCAACTTCAGCTCCTAATGGTGATAAATGAGCAAAATCTAAAAGTAAGAAAGCTGACAAACATTGCAATTTTTGTGGGAAATATGGTAATGATGAGTTGAAAAGTTTTAAGAATATGATAGATTTAGAAGCAATGATGAAGAAGCACAACATCAATATTAATTGTTTTTCTTCTTCTTCTCATGGACATGCACTTTCTGCTTTTGGTTTCTCCTTCAATGCAAATTTTACTTGTTCTTCCGATGAGTGGCTTATTTATTCTAAATCATCTTATCATATGGCTAAGAATAAAGCCATATTTGCTGCTCTAAATGAATGTAACACCAAGAAAATATTTTTTGGTAATGACAAATCACTTGGTGTTGTAGGGTCTAGAACATTTCAGGTAGATAATGGTCATTTCAATGATGTATAATGTGCTCCAAATATTTCTTGCATCCTTCTATCAATAAATCAAATCACTCATTCAGGTGAAGGTAAAACCTTAGAGTTTTCACCTCACCAAGTTGTAATAAGAATCTAAAATATCTTCAGCATGTTCTTACAACTGGAATTGTTGATGATATTACCAGGTTGTACAAGTTTGAAAACTTTGGTTCATCATCGTTTCCATCAGTTTTTGTTGCTCATAGTGATGACTTGGGTAAACTTTGGCATGAGAATTTTTGTCATCTAAACTATCACTCATTGCATCAACTATGTAATCAACAAATGGTGATTCTTCTTTCTTGTAGATATGGTGTTTGTGTCAGTCTCGGAAAAAATTATCGGCACAATTTTTATGAATGTTCCCCTTGACACACCTCATTCCCTTTGCATCTTGTTCATAGTGACTTGTATGGTCCACTTTCTTCTTCTTCTTTTTCTAGGTGCAAGCTTTTCTTAACTTTCATTGATGACTTTTCCAGACACACTTTGATTTACTTATTAAAACTTAAGAGCGATGTTTTTGACAAGTTCTTGGCCTATAAGAACCTTGTAGAAATGCAATTTGGACATCAAATTCAAAGGTTAAGAACAAATAATGGAGGAAAATATGTGAATAATAATTTTACAAGTTACTACACTACACAGGGAATCCAAATGTAACACAATGTTCCATATACACCATAGAAAAATGGTGTTGTTGAGAGAAAGAACTGCACATTAAAAGAAATGGACAATTGTGTGATCCAATCTAAGGAATTAAGTCTAAAATATTGGGTGAAAGCCATTAACTATGAAAATTACATAGTAAATCACACTCCCACAAAGGCTCTTAAAAATATAACACTAAAAAAATCATGGAATAAACTTAACCCATATGTAAGTCACTTTTGTGTATTTGGAAGTGTATCATGGGCTCACATTCCCGATGAGAAAAGGAAACCATTGTAGTGGAAAAATGAGAAGTTTATATTTGTTGGTTATTCTAAACTTGTCAAAGGTTACAGACTTCTTCAACCACATTGTAATGAAATTATTATTAAGAGATGTTAAATTTGATGAAAATATCTTGTCCTTCACTCATAATTCAATTTTTGTACCTTCTTCATCCTGTAAGACATCTTCGGAGTTTGTGCCATCTATTGTTCCTATTCTGGTTTATTCTTCTTCAAATGATGACAGTGAGGATGACAATCCACCCCCGCTTGCTCACCTTCCTTCAGATGAGTCCATTGAACATGAACCTGAACCAAAACCACAACTTCCTATATGGGTTCGTTCAACACGGGAAGCAGTTGGTGATCTTGTCATTGATCCTTCAGATCAGCGTCGAACACGTTCATAGTTCTAGTGAGCCTCTTCTATTTTGGATGAAGTTTCAAACAATGATGATCCAGAGACATTTGCATAAGCTTCAGGTAATCTAGGTTGGGATACAACAATGAATGAATAATATCTTTCCTTAATAGTGAATGATACTTGGGATCTTGTACCTCTTCCAAAAGGAACAAAACTTTTTAGATGTCAATGGGTCTACATAACTAAGTATTCCTCTTATGGAAGTGTTGAAATACATAAGGCTCGATAAGTTTCCAAAGGATTTTCCTGAGTTGAAGGAATTGACTATAATGAAACTTTTTCCCCTGTAGCCAAAATGAATTACATATACCTCTTTCTAGCCCTTGCAGCCTCACATAAATAAGAATTCGATCAGATGGATGTCAAATTCACCTTCTTGCATGGGGATATTCAAGAAGAAATCTACATGGAAAAACCTCCTACCTATGTCTAGAATGAATCTAGCCTTGTTTTCCACCTTAAGAAATCTCTTTATGGTATTAAGAAAGCTCCCCAAGATTGGTATGCCAAAATGGAAAACTTTCTTCTTGACACTAGATTTTCTAGATTCCATTCTGACCCTAATGTCTACACCAAGAAATTAGGAATCCATATCATAATCCTTTTTCTTTATGTTGATGGCCTTATCCTCACTTGTAGTGACCCAAAAATTTTAAACCATGTGAAAACTAGCCTTGAGAAGAAATTTTAAATGACATACTTAGGATTTTTTCACTATTTCCTTGGTCTCCAAGTTTTCCAGACCCAAGAAGGAATTTTTCTATCCCAATATAAGTATGCTTGTGACCTTGTTCATCGCTTTCACATGGAAGATTGTAAACCATCCCCTTTTCCCTTCCTGTCTGGAGTCAAACTTGTTGCCACCTGTACTTCTCTAGAAATTGATGTCACTTTGTACCGTCAATTAGTTGGTAGCCTATTGTACTTGACTCATACTCATCCTGATATTTCATTTGTTGTTGGTCTCGTTTCCTGGTATATGTAAACACCCCATGAAATTCATTGAAATTCATTGGAAAGTAGTTAAAAGAATACTTTAGTACGTCTGGGATAAAGTTTAGTTTGAGATACATTATAGCTCAGGGGGGACTCCTTTATTGGTTAGTTTCACTAATTCAAATTGGGATAGTGACCCTGATGATTGAAAATCTACTGCAGGTTATGCTTTCAGTATTGGTTTAGGACCTGACACTTGGTTCATGACAATAGACAATTTTTCTTTCTTCAGTAGAAGCATAGTATCGAGCAATGGTTAATGCAATTCAAGAAGCCTTGTGGCTTTGAAATATCCTTTCAGAGTTTGGATTCTAGCAACAACATCCTTCAACCCTCTGGTGGGACAATCATAGTGCCATCAAGATTGCCAAAGACCTATTTCAACATCATTGCAACAAACACATCAAGCTACACATGCACTTCATCAGAAATCTCATTCATGATCGATTTATTGAAGTGATATTTTTCCCTACAAAAGATCAAGTTGCAAACATTTTCACAATCTTTCTTACAGAAGCAAAGTTCTCCAAACTACGATCTATGTTAGGATTTCAGGAAGTTTCCATTAAGGGGGGATAGGCTCTAATTCCTCCTTCCTTCTCCTATTTTGTCATATTTGTAAATCCTTCAATCATATCACAAGTTGTTATTAAGGGGGGGTGTTAGGACATTTAGGCAATTAGGAGTTAGTTAATATCAACTTGGTCAAATGTGTCATTAGATAGAAGTGCGTTTCTTAGTGCGTTTATTTAGTATGCATTAGTATGCATTTATAGTTAGGAAATATGACAATCATGATATGTTCTCCACATAGAGTGATCTGACAATTCATATTCTCCTTGATATTAACAACTACATTGATCCATGGATTAACACTTAGTTGGTCCATGTTCTCTATTTAAAGAGCATGGAGGGTCATTTTCCAATGATTGATTGTGAGAAACTCTCTTGTAAAATCTCTCTATAAATGTTTCTCTTGCATTAATAAATTACTCAGAGTGGCCACATTGGTTGGGGCCATAGATGTTTCCCCATAGGGGTTTTACCATGTGACAACATCAATGTGTTGATATTTTATCTAGTTGTGTGAGTGGTTATTGAATGTGTTTTCCCTCTATTGGAATACATGTGTTGTCGAACATGGCATCAAAGTGCATTTGAAGACCCACTCCTATTGTAGATCGAGATCGTGAAACCATGTTTTCTCATCTCTGGTTTCTGCCATTTTTGTACATTTTTGGGCTGAGAGGACTGTTCTATTGCTTCCAAAGAACTTTTTTAGTCAAGAAATCTTTTTGTTTCACTCAAAAAGGTTTATTTTTTCCCAAGATACGACAATTTTAGCTAGATTCAGAGTGAATTTTTTCTCTTGTGTAAAAAGAGTTTTTTATGGGCATGCTTTCCAAACTCGTATTCAACAACAACAACAACAAAAACAACAATCCTCATTCAAAACAATCTAATATGTTTTTCACTAGCTCACTTGGTTAAAAGTTACTTTACTTAGTAAGAGGTATTGAGTTCAAGTCTCTCTTTTGTTCCTTTTTTTTTTTTAAAGTTCATGCATTTATTGTAAAGTGCATTTCACTTAAGTTATAAAAGTGAATCACTATTAAATAACTTTAAATATTTTCTTTTAAGTTATTTTTTACATGCAACTCTCATTTACAAACTAACTTCATTGTAAAAGTGATTCTCACTTGTTCTATAAAAGTCAGACACTTCATAATTAACTTATAGGCAAACTTAGGAGGAGTATCACCATGTGGACCAACTTCTACTTTCCACGTGGCTCTTAGGTTACCATTATGTATTTTTTAAAAGGGCATTGTGTTATAACCCTAAATTTCTCTACACATTCATACATGGCCTTGGCCCTCTTACTTGCATTTTTTGACAAAGAACTATTGAGTTGCTCTTCTTAAAAAACCAATTTTTAGAAGATGTATGCACCCTGCACCGTTATTTCCCATGTACATACGCTTGTTGCACCACTACAAATTTCTTGCATACGCATGTTGCACCACTACAACCTGTGTATACTTACAAAAGTCTCAAAAAATAAAAAGTTGCAAGGAAATCGTTGAGATTACGGGCTATTGGTAGTTTCCCAAATAATACACTTGCTATAGCCCGTCACCCAACTGAATAACCATCATTTTGTCATATAAAATGAGGTGTTCGGGTCTCATTTCCAAACTAAGCATAAGAACAGTGAAACTCTGCCCGATTTCACTTCCCCTATTTTCCCAATATATTGCTGACTTTTGTGAGAAATTGCCTTAGCATTCCCTCATTAGCCCCTTCTTCCTCCATTTAACCCATTCACTTCCCAAAAAGATATCAAAAGGTTGAGAGAAGTTCATAGAAGGTGCACTTGGAGCTTGGTGAAGAGGATCCGAGACCAGATTCACCAAACAATGGCTGACTTAGATTATAAAGGTATAATCTTTGTGTTATTAATAACATAATTACATTTTTCTATCCCAAATGATGGTGTCTTGAATAATTTTATTGATTTATGATTTACATTATAACATCTAACCCTAACTTATATATGGAATAACATGCTTGTAGTTTTTTGTTTGTCAATCTTTGGATGCAGGTCATCCCTGGGAGGAGGCGTGCAGTCAGTGGAAATTCCAAGCACGAGGAGGTCATCAACAGACGTGGGATTAGAGGTATAGTTACCTGATCTCCTTTTCCTTTCTTTCTTCATATGAGTTTTGGTATGTTTGGGGTAGTATAGAGAATTAATTGACTTTTAGATGGTTAACTGATATGCCTACATTCTGAACCCTGGTGTAGTTAAAGGGGGATTTTTCCCCACTAGCAGAACTGGCGACCATACTGGGGAAGCCTCTAGGGTGTTTAGGGGATTTTGGGTTGTTTGATAGGTTTTTTTTCCCTTCAATTTTTTGTCGAGTTTTGTGAGTTTGTTAAGGGATTCTAGTCACCATTAGGTGTTATACCAATTGTCCCTGCCTTGTAAGTTTGTTTGATCTTTTCTTTTTTGGAAATATATAGAGGTGTATGTGCCTTGTCTTGAGTCAACCTGTGTACATACGCACTCTACTCAGTAAACAACCCACGTACATACGCAGACTATTGATGCAACAACCCGCGTCTCTGTTCCAAGAAAAAATTTGAAAAAGAGGAAGTTGGCATCTTTCCTGATTGAATTTCACAATTCTCAGGGTTTCTAGGATCAATCCAAATTCTTTATCTTACAACCATAGCTTGGGTTTCAAGTTTAGTTTACTTGTCTTCTTGATTTTCTTGTGTTTACTTTTGATAGGGTTTTAAGCAAGTTTTTGAATTGTAGATCTACCTTCTTGGATTCTTAAGTGATTCCCTACGATCTACAGTGGGCTAAAGATTTGTTTCAGTCTTGTTTTAGTGTTCTTTTTACCCCTTTCACTTTCTTTAAAAAAAAAGAAAAAAAGATTTATTTCAGTTTTTCTATTTAAAGCAATTTCAAAAAAAGAAGAAGAGAGATTTTCTTTTCAGTTTGGTAAAGTAGTTAGCATTGGTTATTTTCTAAAGAGGAAAAAGAGTTTGTTTTTTAAGTTGTTTATCGATTTCTTGAAACATAAGTAGATTTTATTCAAGCGAAAATACGTTTCAGGTTTTCTTTCCAAGATCTTGAATAAGTTAGTTAAAGAAAAGTTGGTTACAAAGAGTTAGTTGTAAATCTTTGCTTTTGATTAGAAGTAATTTTTCTTTCAAGTTTTGTATTGTTATCCTCTTTTTCATCTCTTATAACATCACTAGTTTCACCGCCATATCCCTTGATTAAATCAAGTAGGGATGATTTTAAGGATGGAAATTTATTTTAAAATGTAGAAACCTTGGCAAATATTACTAATCCTTCATATGTCAACTATAAATGTTTGGTGATATTTTTATAAAAATATTCAAATTTCTAAGTATTATATATAGTTTCTATAAAGTTTTGGCAATTTTTAAGGTAAAATAATTTTATCCTATAGAATTTGGGCGAATCATTTTTAAAATAGCGAATCTCATTTTTGGAAAAACCATGGAAAATTAGCCAATGAGAGAAATTTATCCCCTAAAATCATCATTGAAATCAAGCCACTAAAAATAACACTAAATATAAAATTAACTAGACTTTTTATCATTGTAGGGTCAACCAACTAGTTTAGGGTTAGGGCCTTGAATTAGGTTGGAGGAGAAACTCTTCAAGGCCATTAAAAAACCATTGGAGTCCGAGTTAGGGAGTGTTAAAGTCTAGTGTCGTAAAAGTTAACTGGGAACCCCCTCTAACACAGGTGCTAAACATGAGGTCATGTGAGGAAATTTAGTGGAGATAACCCCTCCAAAGATGGACTAAATGTAGTGGGGAACACATATTGAGGATGTTTCATGGGAGTACTATCGACTACATTTGCCTACAAATATTCATGGACCTTGAATCCATTCGAGATCCTATGTTTTCTTCTTGACCACTTTCTTTCAATACCCTTGATAGGTTTCAAAATTTTTATCTTGCTCATTGTGATCCACCCGACTGTTGACTATACCTGCCCGGTGACTGACTGCAAGCTGGAAACTTAGTTGCCCATATTCTAGGGACTTACACGGGTGACTGCAGGGGTATACTGCGGTACCTAGGGTAAACGTTGGGTCACACTTCGCAATTTATACCCAGAGGGTGCTTCTGTGTTTGAGTTTCACTTGCATCGGTTATCTTTTGTAGTGTTGGTTGGCATAATTGTTCTTCCTACTAGATAGTTGCTTCCTTGATTTGTCTTATAGGAATTTTTCTAGTGTGTGCTTGGTTTTTAAATGCTAGTTAAGTCTTACTATGTCGATTGATATTTTCACAAAGTGGAAGATCAAGATCTTCGTCGATCATGAAGACTTCAAGGCTGGTCGTCGGTTACATTAGAGCCACCCCTACCACCGTTATGGTAAAGACTTGAAAAAAAAGGTTCGTTTGAGGCGACCGGGCTGCAGGAAACTGTGCCCAAGCCTGCTCCGCGAGGATATTATTCAACTTCAAAGGAAACTCTTGATTCTGACTTTTGGGCGGAAGCTCTTGGGCCAGCCAACCCTTCGATTACTGACTTGTCGGTGCCAATCTTAATACAAGTTGTCCCTCATGAGGTGACACCTTCCGAGCACCAGTTAGTCTTAGAAGAAACCATGGAAGAAAATGCTTCTACTTTGTCTGGGAGTCCTCATACTCCCATTTTGGCTACTACCACATGGGGGTATTTTTCCTCCTAACCCACCTTCGCCACTATTCACCACAGTGGTATCGAATCCCTAACCCTTGGGAAGTGGTCTAATACAATCATCAGCAGTGACCACTGCTCCATTTATGTAGAGTGCGATGGGCCTTCCATTATCATATGGGATACCCATATTTGATTAAAACTTTGTACTTACCTAGTCCACCTTACAAACCATGGGTTTAGGGGAAAGGAGCTCAAACGCTCACATGCAAGGGTCTACCAGGGGCACTTCAATCCCCTTTAATGTTATCCCTTACAGTGAAGGTCATATACCTCCTCTGTCCCCCTCACTCGGTGGTTATTTCTAGAAACCCATCGGGCCGAATGCTAATTACAACTTGTTTGGAGCAGGAAGTCTAGGACCTTCATCTTACACTACGTCGGTGGGATATATGTATTTCTCTTTGTTCGACATGTTTGAGAACAACACATTTTCTTCAGTTGTCATCTTGGTTGGGGGAAACCCTATTTTTGAGCAACAAAACCTTCTGTAGGGTACTATTCCTACACAAGGGGAAAGTAGAGGAGTTTTCTCCTCTCAGGGGATTTGGAATCATTGGCAGAGATCAGTTCCCTCATAATGGATGTCAGTCAGGGGCAACCCCTTCCATGAACAATGGAACCCCGGATAGGGTTCAGTACCTATGCCCATCAGATCAGCTCGGGGAAACCCCTTCCAAAATCCTTGGAACACAACGCAGAGAGAAATCTCCGCCCAAGCCATGTCATCCAATTATGGGATTCAGTCGATGATATCCTAGAAAATGTAGTTTTTGTACGTTGGTCAAGGCCATGGTTTCTACCAGAACCCTGGCCAGCAGGCCAATTTTTCCTGGCAACCCGGTGCCAGTCAAACTCCATGCCCCCTTTCTCCTGTACATAGTACTCAACCTAAACTGTCATTTCTAGCAATGCTACATCTACCAGACTTGTCAAGGTTACTCAATGGCCCAATTTATCTGTCTTGGCCCCCCATGTCGACTAAGTTTCCCTCAGATATTCCAAAATTGGAAGGCAAGCTTGGCAAAGACCCAGGTGATCATGTGACAACCTTCCACTTATGGTGCTCGTAAAACTCACTACGAGACGACTCTATCCAGTTTCTCTTTTTTCAGTACACTCTTATCGAGGGTGTATTGAAATAGTATATTGAGCTCAACCACTCGAGGTATTCTTATTTTAACAACTTGGCGATGGTCTTCCTAAACCATTTCCAATTACACATGAGATACGATGTCGGAACTGAATTGCTGGTGAAATTTGAGTAGACTAAGGCTGACCATATATCTGACCACATTCGAGAATGAAGGCATTGGAAGAGCTTGATTAAAGTACAATTCCCTCTGACTTTCTTGTTGGAATGGTTCCTGAAGTCTTTGGTACCCGTTGTATCCAAAGATGTAGCAAATTATGGAGTGTTTTCAAAAGAGGAGGCGATAATGAGAGCACAACATCTTGAACTAATTTACTCTCAGTCCGACATGCTCTATGAGATCTTGCCATATGCGCCACGGTCCATACTCGAAAAGGCCAAACAAAATTCTGGACCCCATGTCGATGGTATTGTGGGCTCAACACAAGGAAATTTCATTGATCTGTTGTCAAATCAATTGCAACAATTGTTGATACAACAGACTGAGGCCAACCATACCTCTAGTTTGGATTTCCCCCCTACCCAAACGTCATATGTACACAGTGTGTAGTTGATGAACCTGAGGGCCAACTAGCAGTATGAAGGAAAGAAGAAACAACATAACAAGAAGGGTAAAGGGGGAAAAAATGATAATAACAATGTTGGCAGGGGAAAAATAGAAAAGAGAAAGTCAAAGTATCTATGTAACCTTTGCACGGAGGATCACCCAACTCACATGTTCCCTCGACTTGCAGAACCTTAGAAGCTATTGGCACAACAACAACCTGATGTGCTGATGAACCCATTTCCACATGGGAAAAACATGGCTCAAGCTTCAACATCCTTGAGCATGAAAGGGGGCTGTTAGGGACCCTCCGCATCTACTGGTAATAAACCAGTTGTGAATGTTTACATGTTGAAAGGAGACACTCATATACCAACCAGTGCCCGAGATTACAGAATGTTGGAATTTATCGAAAAGGGAAAAGAAGCCACAAACCCATCGATTCCTCTCCAGATTGAGAGGACGATGGGCGAAACAATGACACCCATCCCCAAAGGTGCATTCAAGAAAGATTCTCATAATATGAATGTGAGGGCTTACCATAACTACTCCATTGTGGAATATTTGGCACAAACCTGTTGTGCAATGTCTTCTTTGGAAGTCCTCCAGAGTTGCCCTTCGCAGATAAAATCTCTCTTATCCACCTTGGGATTTGCAGAGACTTGTAACCTATACCAATCATTCTTGATCCAACCAAATTGAAACCTCATATTCCTTATCATGTTGCATTTCAAATAGTAGTGGCTTACACCATGAAATATTTTACTCGGACTATCTTCCGTACGGTGGTCAACGAGGGTGCCTCAACTTACATGATGTCATTGGTGTGTTGGAAGTCAATTGGCCAACCTAGTTTGTCTCCTTCTCCTATTTTTCTTATGGAATTCGAAGGTCTTTCGTTCAGACCACATCAGATCATTCCTTCTTTCCCCATGCAGCTAGGAAGAAAGACCACGTGTGTCGAAGTTGAAGTACTCGATGTGCCTCTCGACTACAAAATTTTGTTAGGAAGGAGTTGGACCTATGCAATGCATGTAGTGGTTGTTACAGTCTTTTGGCTCTTGTTGTTTCCACATGAGGGACAGATTGTGACCATTGTCCAGTTGTATATCTTCCATCCCGACCCTTCATTGGGGGCATCCATGGTCCCAATGATTGATAATCCTCAGTCTGACACTGTCAACATAGGGGTTGGTTTGTGTCCATCGTTGATGGGTAATTTCGATTACCTGCCACCTTATGGCGATGTCAACTTATATTGGCTACCCTTGACCAACCTAGGGCTGAAATTTTTCAAATATCATCGTTTCGAATGAATTTCTTTCATGATCCGTGGACTCTTCCTTCCCCATCAGATTCGATGGAAGGGACGGGTAATTCTTGCATGGCCATACCCTTCTCTGTGGTTGAAGTTGCATACAACATTTTCCAACAACCTTTGGCTAACCCTGATTCGAATCTCGCACAGGAGTTAGATCTTGTTCTCAAGCATATTTGGGCTGAAGGTTCTCTTTCCACTAAATATTCTTTAGACCTAGTCTTTCCCTCAGACGAGGCGATTCATGAGGCATTGAATAGTCCATATAGACCCTAGGATGATCTCCATCATAGATATTACTTCCTCCTGGAGTTAGGAAGAATAGAGGTAGGAGAATTTGTTTTGACTGTGAATGGAGATAGGTATTCTCCTATTAATCCTCTAGGTACAGATATAGTTTATGCCCAGGGTAATTTGGAGAGTATCGCTGAAACAACCCCCATAGATATCTCCAGAACCCCTGACATCATGGAGAATGTTTTCGTTGGAGCAGACTTCTCCCCCGAAGAGATTCGAATTTATACGAAGTTATTTAAATAATTATGTGACGTTTTTGCATGGTATTACGAGGAAATTCCAGGCATAGACCCAAGAATCATCGAAAATGAAAACGACAGTAATCCTGGGAAATCGACAATAATTAAGGCTGAAGTAGAGAAAATACTTAAGGTTGGTTTTATCTATCGCATGTAGTTGACGGAGTGGGTGTCAAACCTTGTTCTAGTTAACAAGAAGTAGGGTACAATTCACGTGTGTATGAAATTCTATGACTTAACCAAGGCCTGTCTGAAAGATAATTTTACCACCCCATTCATTGATCAGATTGTCAATGAATGCATAGACTGCGAAGTCTTTTCATTCATGGATGGTTTTTCAAGATATAATCAGATTCAGATCAAACCCAAGGACCAACATAAAACAACTTTTATTTGTCCTTGGGGCACGTTTGCTTATCTTAAGATGCCTTTTGGCCTGAAGAATGTTGGAGCCACTTTTCAATGGGCCATGTTGTTTTCTTTCCACGACCTTAGACATATAATTGAGGCATATCTTGATGATCTAGCATCACGCTCTCACAAGAGATCTGATCATTCCATGCAACTCTGACTAATCTTCGAACGATGTTGCTACTATCATATTCACTTGATTTCTAACAATTGCAGTTTATGCGTGATGTCGGGTCATCTCTGAGGTTTCATTGTTTTGTCAATAGGGATCATGGTCAGTCTTCTCAAGGTTGAGGCGATATTTCAATTGCCTTCCCCGTGCACAATACCCCAGCTACAGAGCTTACATAGGAAAGTGAACTTTCTTCGGCATTTTGTTGCGAATTACTCTGAAATCACTAAAGGGTTTATGCATCTGTTGAAAAAGGGAGTCCCATTTTATTGGGATGAAGCCGCTCAACACTCTTTTGAATCGTTGAAACATGCCCTTACATCTACCCCTCTACTCCGACATCACAATTATAACAGATATTTCTTTTTGTACTTGGTCATTGCAGAGTCAACCATCGACATCGTATTGGTTCAATAGGATGATCTGCTCAAGGAGCATGTTATTTATTACCAGATTTGAGGCCTCGTTATGTCGGAAATCAACTATTCCCATGTCGAGAAGCTTTCCTTGGAAGAAGTACATGTTGTCCAGTGCTTCTGTCATTACATTTGTTTTTGCAAGACCACTGTCATTGTCATTATGAAACATTTTCAATATGTGTTGACATGATGGGTCATTGGTAGAAATATCAGTATATGGATTGTAATCCTCCAGGAATTTGACTTGGATTTTGTTCTTGCGAAATCCAAAAAGTTGTTGGTCTTTGTCGAACATATTTCATAGCTTCTGGTTGAGTCTAGTGATGTCATGCCTGAAAAATCTCCTATCAAAGGAGATCCTTTTCTAATCGCATCTTCAGACCCCTAGTATGGAGATATACTATTCTATCTCCAAACTCTAAAGTGCCCTATTTCTACTTCCCATGATGAGCGTCGATGAATTTTCCATCAGGCATGAAACTATCTTATACTCGATGACACATTGTATCGTCAAGGTGTAGATTTTATTCTTCGTCGGTACCTTATATACGAGGAAGCACAGATTGTTATGAATGGTTGCCACACAAGAGGATGTGGTGGCCATTTTTCTGGGTTGGAAACAACCCAAAATATTCTACCTGCCGGTTACTTATAGCCTACATTAATCATGGATTACATTGAGGTGGTCAAGAAGTGCCACCTGTATCATATCTTCTCTCGAAAGATGCGGGCACATCTTTCTCACATGTTTCCTATCATTGTTGTTGGTCCTTTCATCAAGTGGGGGATTTACTTTACTACATGTCACCTAGCTTCAGCCCCGGGGCATCGTTACATCATCGTAGCAGTAGACTACTTCACAAAGTGGGTCAAGGCTATGCCAACATTTAACAATGATGGAGAAACATCGACTCTTTTCATTTTTAATGAGATAGTAGCAAGTTTCAACATCCCGAAGGATATTATCACTAACCATGGAAGTCACCTCCAAAAGAAAATGATGATCGATTTAACATCAAAATTCAGTTGAGGCAAGAAAATTCATCACCTTAGTACCCACAAGAGAATGGTCAAGTTGAAGATGTGAATAAGTCTCTCAAGACTATTCTTTAGCGAATGATCAATTCTACCAAGTCAAATTGGCATTTGATGTTGTACTCAGCGTTGTGGGCCTACCGAACGTCTATAAAGACTGCCACCAAATTCTCACCTTTTCAACTCATATACAAGCTGGAAGCATTCTTTCCTATTGAGTTCTAGATCATGTCTTTAAAGTTGGCAGTGGAATTACTGCCAGACACTTCACCGCTTGAGGAATGTATATTATATCTTGAGCATCTCGATGAGTAGCATCGTGATACAACCTCAACCAATGAGGCTCATAAGTAACGAGTCAAGTGTTCACATGATCGGTCTTTTCATCCTTGAATTTTCTCCGAAGGTGATCTTGTCCTGGTCTATGATCAAGACAAAGATCCCCTCGGGGTAGGCAAGTTCAAACTCATGTGGTTCGGATCGTTCATCGTGAAAGAGGTCTTAAAGAAGGGAGCTTACCATTCGGTTGACATTGAAGGAAATGCCTTAGTGGAGCCTAGAAATGGGCTCTACCTCAAGAAGTATTACTCTTAGGTTGGTCACCTGGGTGAATTCTTGTACATATGTATAGTTCTTATACAGTTTTTTGTCTTTTTGTTTTATGGACGCGTAGTTATTTATGTCTTCATTTTCATTATGGAAGATGTCAAGTGAATCAGAGCTGTTCTTTGGGTTCATGGGCGGTGCTAGCCGACACATTCGGAGGCTTGCTTTCACAGCTCGGGTGATTTTCACACCTGGAGGCCAGTTGCTATGTTTTGTAGGTATTTTTCTAGGTGACACCACAAACAATTTTGTCAAGTACAACACAGTGATAGAGTTGCTTCGTGACTCTTTGTCGCATGGCATTTCTCTCCTCTGGGTCTACTTATATGCTCAGTTGGTTGCGTCCAAGTTAAATGGAGTTTACCACGTTTATGATCCTACTTTGCACTGGCGTTTCCTTAGGGTACGTCTCTTAGAACATTACTTTGATTACATTACGTATATCCATGTTCCTAGGAGATTTAATGATATGACAGATACACTAGATAATCAAGTATTAGATTGGCATGTTGCACACACATACACATGTACATAAATTTGTAAAAAATGTGATCCTTAAGACGAATGAGATGTAAATATAAATATAAATATATATATATATATATATATAAGTTTCATGAGTACATAAGTGTGCATGAACGCCTCAAAAATAAGGTTCGGTATACATTGATGGGCTTATGCCCTCAAAACAAAAATATACAATGGTGCCCTCGACACATAAAAGTCTATCCTATCTAAGCTCAGGATATATTGGCCCTGCCATAGTGAATGGTGGCATTGGATAAACATCAGAAGAGATGGACCCAATTCCATGGCACCCCCACTACATGAGGCTGCATAGAAGGCTGGAGATCCTCGATCTCGACCATGTGTACTATACGAGTGAGCACAGTGAGGTTGCACTCCGCCTGTCTCAAAAATCTCTTAGTATCTCCACCTGGAGGTCCCCCTGCAGTTGTTGGTCTTCCGACTGTTGTTGGTCCCTCCTCTGGTCGACGATGTTGTCAAGTCCTCGCGAAGTCTATCAGGTGCACTGGTCCCACATATGTACATAAAATATACACGAAATTCATTACTCTAATACACACATAAAAATTATATATATCAAAACAATTAAAAATTAAATAAGATCAAAAATATGTTGTCTATCTCTCCTTACTCCTCTATGGGAGGCATGGGCACGTCTGGATCCTTGGAAAATTTTATTCTAGCATAGGGGTAGTCCTCTATCGCTGGAATCTATCATGCCCACTAGTAAAAAAATGTGTCATTGAAGGCCTCTATGGTCCTCCCTCCCCCCTGTCATGGTAGCAATGCTGCCCATATGCATACTATTGGGAAGGAGGCCACATGCCCCTCCACAGTCTCTCTAGGACTCAAGCTGGTAACTCTTAAAGAATAAGAATGACCAAAGAATAGTGCCAAACCCGAATTTTTTGTTGTTGCATAGACGACACTCTTTCAGTTGTCTCTTCATGCATGTGAACATGGTCATACTCCATTCAAAGATTTGTGCCTCCTGGCACTGAATAACACAATGAATGTGTGCCTGAGAAGCCTGGTGAAGGTTTGTGGATACAGTAATCTGCCCAATAAGTAACAAGATCACTCTTAGAGACAAACTCATGATCTTGTGAATTGGCACCTGAGAACCTACCTTCTCAGTTTCTCCCTCACAATACATTTGAATGTAATCAATGATGTTAGAAGGCTTAGGGGGGGAAGTTTGTAGATTGACTAGTTTCCCTCTCCTTGAGAGGCCAGTCAGGAAGTAGATATATTTAGTCATTGGAGTCAATGATTTTCCCTCTATCATAAAGGCCTATGCATCTAGATGCAAGTAGTCAACCAGGGCATTCAATAGCCTAGGTTGTGCCCTCATAAATAGACACCAAAAGAACTGCCATAAACCACATTGTTTCAATGCAGCAATGGAAACATGATCCTCTTCGACCAATGCATCAATGTCCTCATGTTCCCTCTCCCTCCAATGGACATACATCTTGTTCCATGGAAAATAAAAGGGAGTTATCTCTTGCATTTTAATTTTTTTCCAAGCTTTTGAGGGTGTACATGGGTTGTTTTGGACACAATTGTCTATGTATGCAGGCATAGTGTTTTCTACCCGAGTACATACGCAGGTTGTCCTTGGACAGCCCACGTTTCATGCAAGGACACCCTTTTTAGGAGAGCGTGCCCTCTCAAAAACAAAAAGAAATGCATAAATGAAGAATTGAAATGCAAAGGGGGTGCATTTGTATTTACTTGGTTCAAGTGGAAGTTTGTTTCAACCAATGAAGCTCCCAAAATCAACTTCTTTATCACATGGGATTTTTTCTCTTTTTGGTCAATTTTCAAAATGCAATAGTGAAAATGAGTTGTCAGCTTATATTTATAGACTTTTTGGCTCTTTTTGCCACTTTTTTGACCCCCTTTGTCCTTTTCTTGGCTCGGAAATCATTTGGTTCCGACTCTGAGTTTCTTATCAAATGTTATGATACGCTTTTCCTTTTGGTTTGGTAACCTTTTGTGGATCGGTCACTTTTAGTATCCTTTGGTAAAAGTCATTTTTTCCAACTTTTTTCATATAAGTTGGGATTTCACCTCCACTTTATGCATCTCGTTTTCTTTTTTTCTTTTCCATAGGATTGATCCCACCAAAGTGCGACACAGAACCTTCATTGTTGCTCTAGAAGTGTCGTAATTAGGTGGTAGAGCTTACCTTTACATGGATGCCCTAGGTAGATCCTTATTGCATTTTGGCACCCATGTTGTCTGTAATGACTATAGTCTTGGGAATCCTTATTAGTTATGTCATGATTACGATATTGAGCCTCATTCGTCTGATGCACCATCATTCTTGGCATCACCCTCGTTTAGCACCCCAGGTTTTGAAACCCCATTTTAAATAATGTATTGTTACAATGTTGAGAGGCCTAAGTGCCCAAAAAATTATTAAAAGGCCAGTGTGCCCAATAAATGTAATGTTTTGATCATTATTAATAATAAATACATTATTGGCTGATAGACGGACAAGGACTAGAGATATAGGGGGCTATGATTCCACAAGAGGGGGGGCTTGAGGGGCTAAGTGTTTATTCCTATGTTAATTATCCTTTTGTCTAAGGGAGGGGATCGGTTACATGAGCTTCTTGGGGAAGGCCAAGAGGTTCTTGATTTCCCCACAAAGTTACTTAAACCTGCCTCTAGTCTGATGGGGGGTTCGATTGATGGCTTGTTCATTGATTTCATGTACATTGATTCATGTCCCTCACGTACTTTCATGCACCCATTTTACCCAACCATTGATCCATCCTCATCCGTGTCTTGGCTCGAGAAAAGGGAACCGAATTGATGAAGAAATGAGCCACGGGATAGTTGGATGTAATGGTCGTTGTTGTGATCCAATCGATTCTTGAGGCCTACATGTCTGAGATGCATTAGTCTATGACCAACGTTTCTCACAATTGCGAGTCTTGAGAGTTCCAACATTGAGATTCTAGACCATTTGCGTTGGACGCCTGAATAAGGAGAAGGAATTCCTAAGGGACTGCGTGGCAGAGAAGGGTGGAGGTTCTTTCTCTCAGGTGGTGCAAGTTGGGTAGAAGAGAGCTAGGAACTTGGATTGTTGTGAGTGTTGGGAATCCTATGAGAGATTGAGTGCTTACTGGGTTGGGAATCCA
The DNA here is from genome assembly GCA_009831015.1 of Picea engelmannii. NCBI lineage: Eukaryota > Viridiplantae > Streptophyta > Pinopsida > Pinales > Pinaceae > Picea > Picea engelmannii. The sequence continues at coordinate 1,052,667 of ML781812.1, forward strand.
AGTACAGTCTTGAACTATCCTTGTGGATTCCTAGCCCTGGCTCAGGGGTGATGTTGTTGTTGAGATTTAGAACAATAGTGTCTACGGTTGGGTGGAATGTCCTTGGTCTGCAGCTAGTTGGTGTCATCCTTCATAAATATAAGTGCTCTCTGTTATGGTATCATTTACATGTATATGAATGTATTTTCGATGTGTATTTTAATTATCGTCTAACTACATCTTATATTATGCATGCTTGCTGGATATTGTTGTGCATGTCATTAAATATTTTATTTTATGCATCCTTATATTTTAAAAAGGTATCGGTAAGAGAAAGAAGTCCAAGGGTGGGATTGCAGGTAGCATGCCCCGGCCTATGGGTGGCTGGGTATGTTACAGTTTGGTATCAGAGCTTCTGGATGAAACACCGGGCCGGTATGGGTCGGGTCTATTGGTCAGAGTCTCGTGGTTGAGATCAAACTCTGATCGAGAAGTTTCAAAGCTCAGGAGGAATGGTGTTGTAGAATCTATGCAGGAGTTAGATCATTAGAGACCCGTGGTAAGGGGTTTGAAGGATCGTGATCGTCCCCTTCGAATTCAGGATTGAACGCCACTGTAGGATCGGGAGAGATCCAAGATCGTTGGATCAGAGAGATAGGTGGTGTGAGATCCACAACTCCGAAAGTTTGTGGATGAGGAGGAGGTGAAATAGATGAAGTAGATCCTGATCGTCGATAACCAAGAGGTGCATATCAGCAGATCAGTAACTTCGCAAAAATCTGTTCGATAGGTTTTCGAATTGAGATTTGAGACTCCAAAATCCCAGAGTGAAGTAAATTTAAATCATCCGATCATCTAAAATGTATCTCAGTCACCAGATCATCTAAAGTAAATCTCAAGTGTTATATCATCCGAGGTGAATCGAGGTCATCTAATCCAGAAGAGACATGGTGTTAATTTGTGGATTTCGGGTAAAGGCCCAAAGTATGCCTCAACCGTCTGATTCAAGAGGAAATACAACAGAATCCCATGCACTTCGAGGAGGTTTGAAGTCTGATATTTCTGAAACTTGAAGACCCGAAGGGATCTCAGCCATAGATCTGCCAAGGGCCATGTGTCACCAGATCCAGGGCTTCAGATAAAATCCAGTGGGTCCAGATAAGTTTTGGAATTTGAGACTTCTGAAGTCCGAAGAACCAAAGTAAAACATAAGCATCAGATTAAGGAGGACATGCGGTGAAGATGCGTGGACTCCGTGTGAAGACCCGAAGTGAATCTTAGTCATCCGATCCAGGAGAAAACATGGTGATAGATTGACTAATCTGGGAATTCAGAGTTCAGGAGAATTGGAAGTGTTCTATTATGAAAAACTCAGGAGGTTCTGAATCCCGAAGAGTCAAAGTGATGGGGGTACAATGACGTCACCTAGGTGTGATGTGGACCCTAGAATTCCCGAAGTGACATGGCTTGAGGACATCACCAAGGATGACGTGGACACATGGGATGTGTGCCACATGTCATTAAGTTTTTGGCATTTGGAGTATTGAAAAGTTATTTGGAACGTGACATGTGGCACCCACCTGATTGGGCCACTTTTTCGCTCCTAGTATTTCGCCACATGGCGACAGATTGTGGAGTCTAGAGACTGGGCACTCCAGAGGGGAAAGATGTGACAGGTTTTGTTGGGTCAAAAACTCCTGAAGGCCCTAATTCTAGAGTACATATGAACCGTTTATTCCAGAAGACATGCGTCAAAGGATTGTCAACTTCAGGTGAAAGCACTCTGGGAGAAAGTGCAGGAAGGAAGTTTGAAACTTCTGAAGCCTGAAGAGATGAAGCGGTTCACAACCATTGATCTGTGGGAAGGCACACTTTGATAGATCATGAAGTCTAGGTAAAAGAATTCCGGGAGGAGGCAAGTGAGGAAAGTTGAGACTCCCGAAGCGCGGAGTCCTGAAGTGGATCTTGATCGTTGATCCCGAAAGAGGACGAGGAACGTTGATCTGGTCCTGGTTGAACGTTATGAAGTCCTGAAGCTCTAGACAAGTGATTTTCCATCTAAGCGCAAGGTCATGGCCATGGTCATATGTAGATTGAGAGATGAGGGAAGGATGGCTAAGGGTCGAATTGGTTGTCTTCGATACAAAAAAGTGCCAAGGAAGGATTTAGCCGTGGTTTCTAGTCGTGGTCACCTGGGAAGGTGGTTTGAAGGAAGTGACTACACAGGAGGAAATTATGTGTTAGCAAGGGATAACAGGACACTATTATTTTCGGAGAATGGGGATATGATCTCTAAGAACAAAAAAATAAAGAGACCTATAGCATGGTTTGGATTTTTTTTTTATCATATGCTTAATTCTAACAAAATGGTTGCTTGCACATTTTACAGAATTAAGGGGTCTAAACACATCAACTTAGGATGCATATTGAGGAAATGGAAGAAGGCGAGGGAGCCTCCAGTCATGATAAGGAGGCTGAAGGCCAGAATACCAGAGTTGGTAATGGAGAGACAGATTCCAATGGATGCAAGGAAAAAGGAGAGAAGGAAACGTTAATAGAAATGGTAAGAATCCTAAAGATGGAAGTGCAGAGCTACAAAGAAGACAATGAGATAATGATGAGAGATAAAATTCAGATAAATTCTCGAGTGTTGCAGAGCTTAAATCAGTTGCAGAGGAAAATGAAGAAGGGATCAAACTCAAGACAAGAGGAAGGAGGCAGGTGTCATCAAAGAAGAGATGCGCGTGGAAGAGTTGGTTATTCCAAAAGTGCTAGCAAAGATCATGGACACCACTCACATCCTTACTCAGGAAGAAATTTTCATGCATCGTATGATCTCATAAGCAGTCCACAGGTGTCCCGTATTAGACAACAAAGAAGGAAAGAAGAGGTAGATATTTTTCAAGGAGAGTTGAGGAAGCTCAAGCCACCTTCCTTCGATGGTGAAAGATAAAGGGAAGATGATGTTGAAGCATGGTTTCTTGGTATCTGGAGATATTTTCAGTTGCACAACTAATCATTAGACTTGGAAGCCAAGATTTCCACCTACCATTTACACGGGAAATTTGCAATGTGGTGGGATCAAATGAAGAAAGTGGAACATGTTAATGAAAGTAGGATCACTTGGAGGCAGTTCAAGAAATAATGCCAGAAGGAGTACCTCTCAGAGAATTTCTACGACAAGAAAATGTAGGAGTTCTTTGAACTTAGCTTGGGAAGCATGACTATGGCAAAGTATGAGAAGAAGTTTTTGGGATTTTTAAAGTATGTCAAGTTCATTGGTGATGAGAAAGTGAAAATACAAAGATTTATAAGTGGATTTCCATCATTTTATAAGGAAAATATCAAGTATGATGAACCCAAGACCTTGACTGAGGCCATCAGGAAGGATAAATACATGTATGAGCAAGGCCAGGGAAGAGAATATTTGTGGAAATATTGGAAGGACAAGAAGAATGAGAAGTCCAATCATAGGAGGAAAGGATTTATACCTTCCTTCGATAGGAATGAGCCTAATAGAAATCATCAAGATTAGTATTCTAAGAGGGATTTCAAGAAATAATATTCCTTGGGAAAAAGGGGAAGACCACCAATCCAATGTTTGGGATGCAAAGAAGATCACCTGTACAAGGATTTCCCACACATAAAGGATAGAGTGAAGACTTTTCACAATGTCTAAGAGGCTACAATGGTCGAAGATATGGGAAGAATATATGCATATTTAAATGATCGATAAACATAGTACCAATCCAATATGATCGAGGTGGAAGGTAAGATCATAAATCAGCCTGTTGCTATTTTGATTGATTCACGAGAAATTCATTGCTACATTGATCCTAATATAGTGGATAGATTACATTTGGAGAATAGTAAACTTGGAAAAACAAGTTTGGTTCAGTTAGCCACTGGAACCAAAAGAACAATCCATGATATGGTCAGAAGTTGTTCCATAAGTTTTAATGGCATGAATACTAGTACCGATCTAAATATCATACCATTGGGGTCTTATGATGTTCTGATTGGGATGGATTGGATGGAAAAGCATCATGCTGTCCTATATTTTTGTAACAAGACATTTACATGTCTTGATGGAAATGGAAAACAGAGCACTGTCAAAGGAGTTTCAAGAACCATCTCTATAAGGGAGATTTCGGCCTTATAGATGAAAAGATGTTTTAGAAAAGGATGTCAACTGTATGCAGCTCATGTGGAAGAGCCAATTGATACCAATGGGACAAGCCTTGACGATTTCCTGGTACTATGGGAATTTGAAGATGTATTCTAAGAAATTCCTGGAATTCCACCAAGAAGGGAGATAGATTTCTCAATTGACTTAGTACCAGGAGCTTCCTCGGTGTCAAAAACACCTTACAGAATGAACACACTAGAGTTAAAAGAATTACAAATGCAGTTGGATGAATTTTTGAAGAAAGGGTACATACGTCCAAGTGTTTCACCTTGGGTAGCATGAGTACTTTTTGTCAAAAAGAAGGATGGAACCTTGAGGTTGTGTATTGACTTCCAATAACTGAACAAGTACACTATAAAGAACAAGTATCCTCTACCCTGAATTGATGACCTCTTTGACCAGCTAAGAGGAGAAAAGATATTTTCAAAGATTGACCTGAGGGAAGGATACCATTAGGTAATAATCAAGGAAGAAGGCATTCATAAGACAACCTTTAGGACTAGGTATGAGCATTATGAATTTGTAGTGGTTCCATTTGGACTGACCAATGCACCAGTTGTCTTCATGTTCTTAATGAATGGCATATTCAAAAATTATTTGGACAAGTTTGTCATAGTATTCCTGGATGACATACTTATCTATTCTAATTCTGAAGAGGAGCATGAACATCACTTAAGACTGGAATTGCAAGTACTGAGAGAACATCAATTGTATTCCAAGTTGAGTAAGTGTTCTTTTTATCAAAATCAAATCCATTACTTGGGACACATTGTTTCAGAGAAGGGCATATCAGTAGATCCAGAGAAGATCGAAGCCATTAGAGGATGGCCAACACCCAGAAATGTGTCAGATGTTAGATCTTTTATGGGATTAGCTGGCTACTATAGAAGGTTCATAGTAGGTTTCTCTAAGATTGTTCATCCCATCACTTCTTTGCAAAAGAAGGGAACTAAATTTGAATGGACACTCAAGTTTGAAAATAATTTTAATCTGTTGAAGGAACTACTTACTAGTGCACTTGTGTTAAGAATTATTGACCCAAATGAAACTTTTGTGGTATGTACAGACACTTGTAAGGAAGGAATTTGGGGAGTCCTCATGCATAATTGACATTTCATTGGGTATGAGTCCAGAAAAATTAATGAACATGAGAGGAAATATGCCACGCATGACTTGGAACTTGGTGCCATTGTTCACGCCTTGAGAATGTGGAAGCATTATCTCATGGCGAAGAAATTTGAATTAAGGACAGATCACATTGGTTTGAAGTATCTTTTTGAACAACTGACCTTGAATGCTAGGAAAACAAGATGGCTAGAATTTTGAAGTGAATATGACTTTGATATAAAGAATATCAAGGGAAAGGAGAATAAATTTTCTGATGCACTTAGTAGGAGAGTGCATCTCATGCATGCTACTACTGTGAGTATGCATTAATCAGACTTGAAGAGCAGAATTTTAGATGGTATTGTTACAGATCAACATTACTTATAGGTAAAGGAAAACTTACAGGAAGGATATGTACAACATAAAATAAAGGATTACAAGATAAAGGAAGATGGAATAATCATGCATAAAAATAGAATCTATGTTCCTAGTTCTGGAGAACTGAGGAATTTGGTACTGAAGGAAATGGATGATGTTCCTTATGTTGAACATCCTGGTTACCAGAAAACAATTACAGTAGTAAGAAGCCAATTCTTTTGGTCGGGAATGAAGAAGGATGTTGTTGATTACATCACTCGATATATGGAATGTCAGAAGGTGAAGGATGAGCATAGGCACCCAACGGGTTTGCTGTGGCGATTGCTTATCCGAGAGAGGAAATAGGAAGTGATCACCATGGATTTCATCACAGGATTACCCAGAACGAATAAGAAACATGATTCAATCATTGTGGTGGTTGAAAAAATAACAAAGGATGCTCATTTTGTGCCTGTGAAGACAACGCATACAACAACTAATATTTCAGAAATTTTCATGAAGGAAATTGCTAGGTTGCATGGGATACCTAGGAAAATCGTCTCGGACAGAGATACAAAGTTTACCTCCAATTTATGGAGGGGATTGTTTAAAGGATTTGGCACAAATATAAACTTTATCACATCATATCATCCCCAGACAGATGGGAAAACAGAGAGAGTCAATCAAATAATTGGAGACATGTTGAGGATGTATGTGATGAATAAGCCATCTAAGTGGGAAGATTACTTACAATTGGTTGAGTTTGCATATAATAATGGGTATCAAGATTCATTGAGAATGAGCCCATTTGAAGCCTTGTATGGTAGGAAATGAAATACTCTAGTGAGTTGGGACAACCAAACAGATAGAGTGGTACTTGGGTTGGAGTTGGTCAAGGACATGGAAGAACATGTGGTTAATATCAAGAAGAATTTAAAGGAATCTCGGGATAGATAGAAAGTTTATGCAGACAAGAACATGACAGCTAGAGAATTTAAAGTAGGGGAGCATGTACTTTTGAAAGTGAAGCCCAAGAAAATCTCATTGAAATTGGGTAGTTGTACAAAGATGGAAGCCAGATTCTGTGGTCCATTTGAAATATTGGACAGAATAGGGCCAGTTGCATACATGCTTGCATTGTCTGCTTCCATGAATGTGCATAATTTATTTCATGTATATTTACTAAATAAATATGTAGATGACCCTAACCATATTATTAATTGGCATCTGATTCAGGTAGAGATAGAGGGAGACTTTCAGGTTCATCCAGCGCAGGTATTGGACAAAAACGTCAAAATGCTCTAGAATCAAGTTATAGAGATGGAAAAAGTTCAGTGGACCTGCTACAGTCCTGAAGATGCTACTTGGGAGCATGAAGATGCCATGTAGGAAGAGTACCCACAGCTTTTTGAATAAATTCAAAATTTTGATCTCTATTTTGTATATGCACTGAGGATAGTGCCAAAATAAGGGGGAGGGGATGTAACACCCCGAGTTTTGAACCCCCATTTTAAATAATGTATTGTTACATGTTGAGAGGCCTAAGTGCCCAAACAATTATTAAAAGGATAGTGTGCCCAAGAAATGTAATTTTTTTATCATTATTAATAATAAATGCATCGTTGGTTGTTACACAAACAAGGACTAGAGTTATAGGGGGATATGATTCCATAAGAGAGGGGGATTGAGGGGATATGTGTTTATTCCTATGTTAATTACCTTTTTGTCTAAGGGAGGGGATCGGTTACATGAGCTTCTTGGGGAAGGCCAGGAGGTTCTTTATTTCCCCATGAAGTTACTTAAACCCGCCTCTGGTCTGATGGGGGGTTCGCCTGATGGCTTGTTCATTTATTTCCCGTACATACATTCATTTCCCTCATGCACTTTCATGCACCCATTTTACCCATCCATTGATCCATCCTCATCCGCTTCTTGGCTCGAGAAAAGGGAACCAAACTTCTAAAGAAATGATCCATAAGATAGTTGGATGTAATGGTCGTTGGTGTGATCTAGTCAAGTCTTGAGGCCTACATGTCTAATATGCATTGGCCTGTGACCAACGTTGCACACAACTAGGAGTCCTAAGAGTTATAGCATTGAGGTTCTGGACAAGTTGTGCTGGAGTCCCGAATAAGGAGAAGGACTTCCTGAGGGACTGCGTGGAAGAGAAGGGTGGAGGTTCATTCTCTCAGGTGGTGCATGCTAGGTAGAAGAGAGCTGGGAACTTGGATTGTTGTGAGTGTTGGGAAGATTGTGAGAAATTGCATTCTAATTGGGTTGCGAAGCCAAGTACAGTCTGGAACCGTCCTTGTGGATTCATAGCCCTGGCTCGGGGGTGATGCTATTATTTAGATTTGGAACAGTAGTGTCTATGGTTGAGTGGCACGTCCTTGGTTTGAAACCAGTTGGTGTCATACTTCATAAAGATAAGTGATCTCTATTATGGTATCATTTACATGTATATGAATGTATTTCCGCTGTGTATTTTAATTATCGTCTAACTAAATTTTAGATTATGCATGCTTGTTGGATATTGTTGTGCATGTTGTTAAATATTTTATTTTATGCATCCTTATGTTTTAAAAAGGTATCGGTAAGAGAAAGAAGTCCAAGGGTGGGATTGCAGGTAGCATACCCTAGCCTGTGGGTGGCTGGGGATGTTACACCTCAGCACTCCCAAAATGACCATGCTTTGTTGTCTTTCAAGCTCACTTTGAAATCCAAAAGTAACATCCAACGAGACTGTATGTATTCTTTTTTATCTTGTCTAGATTAACTGAGAAAAGTGTCCCTTTGGAGTCTTCTTTAATCCCTTTTCAGAATATCTAAACATGAAAATATTGTCGAGGGATCTTGTTTCCCTTCACGCTCGCCAAACTCAAATTTGAAGGCACGCCTGTCTGGCGGTAGTTTACCTCTTTTTCATTCTGGACGATCAATTTTATGAATAAAGGTATGCTATAGGAACTTCGATTCGCTAGAAGAGTATTCTCATGCGTAGGTTTAACCCTTTTTCAGGACTGGGGGACTGAATCTTCGAAAAAGGAACATTTTTCTTGGTTTTGGTTTATCACCTTTTTCGGGCCTTAGAGATTACTTACGAAAAAGGAACCCCCATGGAGTCCATAATTAAGCTCTTTTTAGACTTCCTAAAATTGAAAAGATTGTTGAGTGATCTTGTTCCTTCAAACTCGTTAAATTGGTCCATAATAATATCTAATAGCATGAGTTTAACCCTTTTTCCAACCTATATATTATATCAGAAAAAGGTATGCCTTGGGAGATTCATCTCGCCGGGAGAGTTCTTCTTAGTAACTTTTATACTTTTTTGAGCTAAGGGGAATAAATTTGGAAAAAGGTTGTGAGTCCATAGTTAAGCTCTTTTGATACTCCTTAAAATTGAAAATATTTCTAAGTGATCTTGTCTTTGTCACACTCATTAAAATGGTTTTGAATAGACGTCTTTTCGGTGCAAGTTTAACCCTTTTTCGAACCAACTAGACTATCTCCAAAAAAGGTACTCCCTGGAGTCTTCTTTTACGTTTTTTCAGACTCTCTAAATGTGAAAAAACTATTGATCTTACATTCTCTGGGCTTGTCAAAATTTCATTGAAGGGGATTTCATTGTGTCTTGCTAATCACTTTTGCATCTCTGTGTCTTTGGCCTAATTATGGCTCCATGTTTCTCTCAACTGAACCTTTGAATCATTCCTTATACACAAGCCTTGTATCACTTTGCCTCTGTGACCTGACACCTTGACCCATGGAGGAATTTTCCCCGAGTGTCCTTTTCCTACACATGTCTCCTTAATCTGAGCATTAGCATGTTCCTTGCGCCTGGAACTAATATTCTTTCTTGCAACACCCGTTCCTCCTTTATAACGTAGCATTCTTTTATTCTTTTTCAAGCTCTTTAAAAAATTGAAAAAGACAAAAAAGTCAAATATCCCAAAAAGAGGGGATAGGAAATATGTATTCATTTTTGGCAGCACAAAGAGTCGCCCTTGGACAAAGAACATCCTTTAGTTTGTTCATCAACCATTGGGATCTATTCTGACCTTAGGAAGTTGTTCTCGCTACATAGAGTTGTGTCTTCCTCTGCTTGGTTACTCTTCCAAACATGTGGAGAGTTTGTGTTTCCTCTTGCATCGTGAACTTATGTCAATGTCATGTTGCCTGACTCTAATCATATTTAGTGTTGTTTTACAAGGGAAGTTTCACCCAACCTTGAGTCAGCCTTCTACAGTTTGTCTCTTGACCCCATGAGTCGGCCATCCTAAGAGTCCAGTCAAGTCCTGAATCAAAATTGACAAATTGCTCTCCTTGATCATCGAGATCCTCTTGTCTTTTCCCGATGAGCCATCGAAGACCTCTGGGTAGTTTGAAGTTGTTTCTCGAGCTATGAAGACCTCATCTCCAACCATCGGGCATTGTTGGCTTCTTGAAGATGGATACTATTTGTATATCTTTGATTTTGAGATGTAGATCCATTTTGTATTGTTCACGAATACACTTTATATAGTTATATGACATCGATATACAATGTATTTGATTGGAAGCCATGATTTACTTGATCCCAAGCATGGGTATGCCCACCTCGAAGAGACAATTGTTATTTTACAGATAGAACCTCCCAAAATCTAGTCCCGGGCTCACTCGATTTCTTACATTGGTGAAGATATTGTAATGTATTTCGACCATCAGTTTCTATTCTAACTTCACACATTAGGGAAAATCTGTTATAACCCTAAATTTCTCTACACATGCATACATGGTCTTGGTCCTCTTACTTGCATTATTTGCCAAAGCACTGTTGAGTTTCTCTTCTTAAAAAACCATTTTTAGAAGATGTATGCACCTTGCACTATTATTGCCCATGTACATACGCTTTCTGTACCACTACAACTCACGTACATATGCATGTTGCACCACTACAACTCACGTATACTTGCAAAAGTTGCAAAAAATAAAAAGTTGCAAGGAATTCATTGAGATTACGGGCTAGTGGTAGTTTCCCAACTAATCCACCTACTATATTCCGTCACCCAACCGAATAACCATCCTTTTGTCATACAAAAGGAGGTGTTTGGGTCTCATGTCCAATCTAAGAATAAGAACAGTGAAACTCTACCCGATTTCACTTCCCCTCCTTGCCCAAGATATTGCTGCCTTTTGTGAGAAATTTCCTCAACATTCCCTCATTATCCCCTTCTTCCTCCATTTAACCCATTCACTTCCCAAGAAGAGATTAGAAGATTGAGAGGAGAATTTCATACAAGGTGAACTTGGATCTTGGTGAAGAGGCGCCTGGACCAAGTTCATGGAACAATGGTCAACTTAGATTGTAAAGGTATAATCCTCATGTCATTAATAAAAGAATTACATTTTCTTGTCCCAAATGATGGTGTCTTGAATACTTTTATTGATTTATGCTTGAAATTATAACATCTAACCCTAACTTATATATGTAATATCATGCTTGTAGTTTTTTGTTTGTCAATCTTTGGATGCAGGTCAACCCTGGGAGGAGGCGTGCAGTCAACAAAACTTCCAAGTGTGAGGAGGCCATCACTAGACGTGGGATTAGAGATATAGTTACCCAATCTCCTTTTCCTTTCTTTATTCATATGATCTTTGGTATGTTTGGGGTAGTATAGAGAATTAATTGACTTTTATACGGTTAATCGATCTTCCTACATTCTAAACACTGGTGTAGTTAAAGGGTTTTTTTTCCTGCTAGCACATAGATTTCATATGTGAAGTTCATTTTCAGTGCCATTTTTTTTAAACAACCTAATTTTCGAGATCATTCCATCCAAACCATCAGTTTCCTTTTTCAAATCCATATCATCAACATATTTAATATGGTGTCTTCTAGTGGTATTTTTCTTACCAACACCAACTAATTCCAATAGAAATCCCATATGGAGGATTTATTAAGAGGTAAAGTATTGTAGCAGATTAAACCTTGAGAAAATAAAATGAACCCACTGATGATATCAAGTATTCCAATAGGAATAATGAAGCTTGTGGAATAATTGGAATTTCCATCTCTCCTAGTTTAAAGGCTACATTGATATTTTATTGGCTACATTGATATGTGGCTTAGCACCCGATTCATCCATGATATCTATTTAAAGAGCACGGGGGTTCATTTTTCAATGATCGATTGTGATAAAATCTCTTGTAAAATATCTCTGTAAATATTTATTTTTCATTACTAAATTTCTCCAAGTGGCCACGTTAGTTGGGGCCATGGATATTTCCCCGTATGGGTTTTACCAAGTGAAAACATCATTGTGTTGATATTTGATATGGTTGTGTGAGTGGTTACTAAAGGTGTTTGTCCTCTATTGGAATACATGTTTTGCCAAACATTTTAATTCATTGTGGAAAAAATCTTATAAGAATGTTGTTCCTTTTTCTAGTCTTCAGAGTGACGAACCACACCCAGGAGAAAAACCACTCAAGGTGCTTCTTTGAGTAAGAGAAGAAAGATCGATTACTAATATGATCATAATATTTGCGAGAGTGGAAGTGATCAATGAGTGACTAATGATTGTCATTTTGTATCTAGGCCACCAAATGGTTGTTTCCCATGTTAGGGATCTTTTCATCATTTTGTGTATTGGGCACGATGTGTCATTTATATATATATATCTATATCTACACACACACACACACACACACACACAAATTTCATGGAATATTTTTTATGAATTTCATTGTTTGTTTATTTGATTTTGATGAATGTAAGGTCCTTAACTAGATTTGGGTAAGGCATGTAGCTCTTCTTTTTCTATTTATAGTCATATGGAATCTATGGCATACAAAACATTGATATTATCTACTAGCGGGAAAATCCCCCCTTCAACTATACCGGGGTTTAAGATATAGACAGATCAAATGACCATCTAAAAGTCAATTTAGTTTCTACCTTACCCCAAACATACCAAAATAAATGAAAAGAAAGAAATAGGAGAGAATATCAGTAACTGTACCTTTTATCCCACGTCTGGTGATTATCTCCTCAAGATCTATAGTTCCAAAGACAACAAGTTTCCTCCCTAGGATGACATGCATCCAAAAATAGGAAAACAAATACTACATGCATGCTATTTATATTCATAAATTAGGGTTAGATACCAAATGCTATGTACAAATCAAATAAAATACACAAAAAATCATCATTTGGGATAGGGAAAAGAGATTCTTTTATTCATCAAACAAATACTAAAACTTACAATCTGTGTCGGCCACCATTCCACGAACCTGGTCTGGGATCCTTTTTACAATGCTCCAAGTGCACCTTCAATATGCCTCTTCTCTCAATATTTCTAATCACCTCAAGCGAAGGGAGTGGATTGAATGGAAGAAGAAGGGGTTGAAGAGGGAATGTTGACGAAGTATCTCACAAAAGGTAGCAAAAGCTTGGGCAAGGAAGGGAAGTGAATTTGGGTAGAGTTTCATTGTTCTTATGCTTGTTCCTGAAATGATACCCCAACACCTCATTTTACTTGAAAAAAGGATGGTTATTCAGTTGGGGGACGGGCTATAGAAGGTGAATTGGTTGGGAGACCTCCAATAGCCCGTAAATTTCACTGAATTCCTCAAAAAAAATTAATTTTTGAAACTTTTGCAACTATACACAGGATATTTAGTGTACAAAAATCATGTGTGTGGGTTGTCTAGCATGCAACAAGTGTACGTACGTGGGTTGTAGTGGTGCAGGGTGTGTACATGCTCTAAAAAATAGTTTTTTAAGTAGATCTTCTCAACAATGATTTGGAAAATTATGCAAGTAAGAGGGCTAATGCCATGTATGAATGAGTATGACATTTTAGGGCTATAATAGATTCCCCCTAATGTGTGATTTCATAAGAGAAACTGATGGACGAAATACATTGCAAAATCTTCACCAATGCACAAAATTGAGTGAGCCTAGGACTAGAGTTCGGGAGGTGCCATCTGCAAAACAACAATTGACTCTCTGAGGTGGGCATACCCATGCTCAATATGAACTAAACCATGGATTCCAATCAAATACACTACAAATCTATGTCATATAACTGTATAAAGTGTACCCACGAGCAATACACAATGGATATACATCTCAAAATCAATTGAATATATACAAGTATAGTATTCATCTTCAAGAATCTAGTGACGCGTCTGACTGGAGATGAGATCTTCATAGCTTGAGAAACAACTTCAATATCTTCAAAACTCAGCTAAGAGTACAATGGGAGTGTGAGACTCACTACCCTGAGGTCTTCGACAGTCCATCAAGAAAATACATGAGCATTTGAATGATCAAGCAAAGAAATTCAAAGATTTTGAATCTAGACTTGACTAGACTCTCGGGATGGTCGACTCATGAAAGTCAAGAGACAAATTGCAGAAAGGTCGACTCAGGTTGGGTAAAACTTCCCTTTGACAAAAGCATGAAAGATGATCAGACTCAAGAAACACAACATTCACATAAGTTTGTGATGCAAGAGGCAACACAAACTCCCCATATGTTTGCAAGAGTAACCAAACGGAGGAGGACACAACAATATGTAGAGAGAAAAACTTCCTAAGGTCATACTAGATCCCAATGCTTGATGAACAAACGAAAGGATGTGATTTTTCCAAGGGAGACTCTCTTTGTCATGTCCCCTCTTTTTGGAATATTTGATCTTTTTTGTGTTTTTCAATTTTTTAAGAGCTTGAAAAAGAATAAAAGAGAGCTACGTTACAAAGGAGGATCAAGTATCATGACAAGAAAACTAGCTCCAAGCACATGGAACATAATAATGCTAAGGGAAAGGAGACATTTGCAGGATAAGGACACTCGGGGAAAAATCCTCCATGGGTCAAGGTGTCAAGTCACAAAGGCAATAAGTATTGCAAGGCATGCGTATAAGGAATGCTTCAAAGGTTCAGTTGAGAGAAACATGGAGTCGGCATTAGGCCAAATATGCAAAGATGAGACCTGCAATGAGATTAAGAAAGACACGGTGGGACCCCTTCCATGTAATTTGTACGAACCCAGAGAAGGTAAGATATGTAGTTTTTTCACGTTTAGAGAGTCTAAAAAAAATGTAAAAGAAGACTCCAGGGAGTACCTTTTTCGGAGATAGTCTAGTTAGTTTGAAAAAGGGTTAAACTTGCACCGAAAATACGTCTATTCAAAATCATTTTAACGAGTGTGACAAAGACAAGATCACTCAGAAATATTTTCAATTTTAAAGAGTCTAAAAAGAGATTAAGTATGGACTCACAACCTTTTTCTGAGTTTAGTCTCCTTAGCCCCAAAAAGTACAAAATTAACTAAGGATAACTCTCCCGGGGAGATGAATCTCCCGAGGCATACCTTTTTCCGCTATAATCTACAGGATGGAAAAAGGGTTAAACTCATGCCAGTATATGTTCTTCAAGACCAATTTAACAAGTGTGAAGGAACAACGTCACTCATCGATCTTTTCAATTTTAGGGAGTCTGAAAAGAGCTTAACTATGGACTTCGGGGGGGTTCCTTTTTCGTATGTAATCTCCAAGGCTCAAAAAACTTGGTGATAAACCAAAACCAAGGAGAATGTTCCTTTTCGAAGATTTAGTCCCTTAGGCATGAAAAAGGGTTAAACTTATGCCTTAGAATACTCTTCTAGCGAAATGAGGTTCGTAGAGCATACCTTTATTCGTAAAATTAGCCATCCAGACCGAAAAAGGGGTAAACTACCGTCAGACAGATGTGCCTTCAAATTTGAGTTTGGCGAGTGTGAAGGGAAACAAGATCACTCGACAATCTTTTCAGTTTTAGAGAGTTTGAAAAGGGCTTAAAGAAGACTCTAAGGGGATACTTTTCTAAGTTAATCCAAACAAGATCGAAAAGAATAGATACAATCTCACTGAATGTTTCTTTCGAATTTCAAAGAGAGCTTGAAAGAAAACAAAACATGTTCAATTGGGAGTCTTGAGAATAAGGCCTAAGATGATGGTGCATCAAAAGAATGGAGCTTCATCTCATAATCATGACAGGACTAACAAGGAATCCCAAGCCTATATTCATTACTAACAGCATGGACGCCAAAATGTATCAGGGATCTACCTAGGGAATCCATGTAAAGGTAGGACCTACCACCTAATTATGACACTTCTAGTGCAGCAATGAAGTTTCTGTGTCGCACTTCTGTGGGGTTGATCCTATGGAAAAGTGGAAAAGACAACAAGATGTAGAAAGTGGGATGAAATCCTAACTTATATGCAAAAAGTTGAAAAAATGACTTTTACCAAAGGATACCAAAAAATCTGACCAATCTCAAAAATTACCAAACCAAAAGGAAAAAGAGTACTGGAACGACCAATAAGAAACTCAGAAGTGAAATCAAGTGATCACCAATCCAGGAAAAATGACAAAGGGGGTCAAAAAGGGCCAAAAAGGGCCAAAACAATCTATAAATAGAAGTGGACAGCTCATTTTTATCATTGCAATTTGAAAATCAACCAAAAGGTGAAAAGAACCCTTCGCTAAAAGAGTATATTCTGAGAGCTTCAGTGGACAAAATGACCTTCTTCTCTCCCTCTTGCAATTCAATTCCTTATTTATGTTTTAATTTCATGTTTTGAGGGGGCATGCTCTTGTAAAAAGAGCGGCCCTACGTATACGCAGGTTGTCCAAGGCCAGCCCACATATGTACTCGGGTAGGAAACCAACAACCCACATACATACACGACTATGTACAAAACCGCTCTTGTACACCTTGGTAGACTTTGAAAAAATAAAATCAAGTATTGACTCTCCTCCATTTTTTCCATGAAATGAAATGTATGTTCACTAGAGAGAGAGAGAACATGAGGAGTTTGATGTTTTGGTCAAAGAAGACCCTGTACCCATAGCCACACTGAAATAATGTGGGTTATGGAATTTCTTCCAATATCCATTTATGAGGGCACAACCGAGGCTGATAAATGCTCTTGTGGAGTATTGGCATCTTGATGTAGAGGCCTTTATGCTAGAGGGTCAATCACTAACCCCAACCACAAAGGACATATATTTCTTGACTGGCCTCTTCAGAAGAGGGGAACTAGTTAAGTTGAGGAAATTTCCTCTAGGGCCTTTCAACATCAAGGATTACATTTGGACGTACTGTGAGGCCAGAACTAAAAAAGGTGGGTTCTCAGGTGCCAATCCACAAGATCATCGCCCTTTCTCTGCATGTGATCTTACTTTTGATCGGAAGGATTATTGGATCCACTACCCTTCACCAAGCCTCCCAGGAACACATGCATTGTGCCATTCAGTTTTTGGAGGCCACCATCTTTGACTGGAGTACAACCATGCCGGTATGCATGAAGAGGCAGCTTACAGAGTATCAACATCGTACTAAAAATAACTTCGGGTTTGATACCATTTTTTTATCCTTCTTCTTTGAGAGGGTGCCCAGTCTCTAGAGAGATGGTATGGGGGCATGTAGCCTCCTTTCCAACAGTGAGCAAGTGGAAAGCATTGCTACCTTGACATGGTGGAGGGAGGACCATAGAGACCTTTGATGACACATTTTTTACAGGTGGGTACAACAGATCTCGGTGATCGACGATTACCCATATGAAGGGATCAACTTCACCAGAGACCTAGACATTCTTGTACCTCCCGATGAGGAGCGAGGTGAGATAGGTAACATACTTTTTAAAGGTTATTTAATTTTTAATTTTTTCATATATATCCTTTTTATGTGTGTATATAGTATTGACTCATGTATATGTTATGTACAGATGTGGCGCATGTGTAACTAGCAAACTTCGCTAGGACTTGACGACATCCTCAACCTGAGGTAGGACCAGCAGTGGAGGAGGACCAACAGCTACAGGGGGGACCCCAACTGGAGAGGCTGACATAGTTCTACGATGAGTGGAGTACAACCTCACTATGCTCACTCATGTTGTACCTATGGTTGAGATCGAGGATCTCCCCCCTTCTATGTAGCCTCATGTAGTAGGGGTGCCTCGGATTTGGGTCCAGTAATTTCAACGTTTGGCCAATGCCATTGTACACTATAGTAGGGCCAATAGGCCCCGTGCTTAGATAGAATTAGACCATTGATGTGCTGAAGGCACTTTTTGCACTGTATTTTTTGAGGGCATAATCCCAATGATGTATACTGAACACTTTTGAGGCTTTCATGTGCACTTATGTACTCA
>ML781812.1:1077999-1097615 GCA_009831015.1 Picea engelmannii
TTTTTAATGTTGTGTCTCTTTGTTTTCTCTAATTGCATTATTCTTAAAAAGAAAACAAATTCAAATAAAATTAAAGAGTAGATTTATTAGCAAACAGAGACGAAATGAATTGCAAATTGAAGATGAAAAATTGATTAAGTATGTTTGCAAATCATCAACTAATTCATTCCTGAAAACGTTAGAGACATCTTACTATCAAACTTCCAGTGTAGCCATACACACAATAGTAATAAGAATATGTTCACTATGAATTTCACAAATGATAATCGAAAATATATATAATCATGCGAAATTAAATGTTGAAACTGTAATTTAAAAAAATAAAAAGAAAAACTGGGTGGATCTAACCTGGTACCTGCTTGAAACCATCGTTCGATAATGCTTTCATAGGCATAGTTTTCACTCCTCAGATCGTGTCGCAACTCCTCGTTAGCCTCCTTGATCTCCTGCTCGTATAACTGTTCGTCATCAGATGTCCAGAGTTCTTCGTATGTTGATTCATCGTTTATTTTTTGAGGAGGAATTAAGCCCTCGAATGCTGTCAATATCTCCTCTTTGTGAGAAGAGGAGATCCCGACTTTTGCAAGGATTTGAGTGAGTTGTTCCAATATTACACTCATGGTTAAACCATATCGAAAAAGGAGATTGATTTATCATCAAAGATTTGAATTTTAAACTAAGAAATGAAAACTATTTGTAAAAATAAAACATGCAACTTGAAATCCTTGCGTTATTGGGACCCTGCTGTCACCAGGTTATCGGTTTCCACAAGTAAGATCATCAAAAAAAAAAAAAAAAAATTGCATAAATAAAACACACATTTGCATAAAATAAGGAGAAACACACTTCTGCATAAAAGGAAGAGGACAACCTAACTTTGGAGCAACCCCACTAAAGTGGATAAACGGGTTCTTACCTCTCGTCTTACCATCTTCTCTCCACCCTTAGGTCATCCATAAAACCAATCCAAAATCATTAAAGTAATCTAATTCAAATGCTACCTATTACCATTTACAACTCCCCGACAACGACACCAAAATGTTGGTGCAATTATTTGCATAATATATTAGCAAACATAAATTATCAACTGAGATTTGTAATCAGTAGAGTTGATGCACTATATGCACCGATAACAGATAGGTTTCTATGTTTTCTTACTATAGATTAGATAAGAAAACCATTTATAAGCCAACACACTTTTAAAAATGACAATCTTCACACAATTCGAAAGATGGAAAGCAAAAATCATAAACAAGCAAAAGATCTTGCCCAAGCGATGGACCTGTTCATTGATGGCTCATGAAAGGAAAATATGAACTTTGATTCTATCCCCTGAAACAACTAAACTAACAAGTGAGATGCTCCATTAAATCTCATGTATGGTGAAATATGGAGATCCAACTGTTCCTGCATTACCACACTTTGAAACACAATTGAATAGTGAAATCAAACAAAATAACATGAAATCAAAATAACAAATACATGAAATGAAAATCTACACTAACAATTTACAATAAGCTTACCAAGCTGGATTGGTGGCCCTTGTTGATGCCAACATGGAAGCTTTAGATCAACAGATGATAACTTCAAAGAGAGACAAAATCACTAAATCCAAACTTGCATTAATCTTCAACAGGTAGGTTTACAAAAGGAATCTCTTCTTGAATCCAATCTACATCATAACAATTCTCCTCAAGAACCTATCTCATAACAATTCCCTTAATCTACATAATAATGAATCCTCTTTTCAATCTACATAATAATGATTCTCATCTTTCACATAATATTGATTCTCTCCCCCTCATGAAGAGAAGGCACTCTCTTTTATACATGAGATCTTTGAAAAGGAGATAAACATCTCATAATTACAGATCCATTTTTCTCTCAACCCATTTCCCTTTATTACAAAATATAATCCCTTCAAATCCTCACACATATCTCTCATATATCTTGGATAAGATATGACAACTAAATCTCCATGATCTTCTCCTTGGATTAGTATTGAATTATCTCCTCAAATCTTGAAATGGTGGAGGAAGTATTCAAGAAGTCTTTTGAATTAATCCTTCACATATTCCTACACATGATAAAGCTCATACATTTTTGAGATATATGAAAACATGTCAATTTTCTGATATTTAATCATAAATTCCCTTTTAATACTAAAATAAATTATTTGGAAAATAATAAGGTTAATCCCATATTTAATTATGAAATGGTATTAATGATTGGTTTATAGAGTGATGAAATGTGAATAATGATGAAGGGAAAGGTGTATGGAAATACGACATTTCTAAGACTCAACAACAATCTACCCCTCAACAATACAAAGTGTCATTGAGTTTAAGATAGGTTCGCGCTTGATGTCGAATGTGTTGACGCTCATCGTGGGAAGCAGAACTGGAGAACTTCAAAGTCTGGAGATACACAAGTATATCTCCATACTAGGGGCCTGAAGATGCAATTAGAAAGAGATATCCATTAATAGAGGACTCTTCGGGTATGATATCAGTAGACTCGAACAGAAGTTCCTAAATGAGTTCGAAAAAGACGAATGACTTTTTGGATTTCACAGAAACAAAATCCAAGTCAAATTCCTAGAGGATTAAATTTTGTATAATGATCTTTCCGCCAATGACCTTTCATGTCAAAAAATATTGGAAAGGGTTGATGATGGCAATGACAGTGTTCTTGCAAAGAAAAATGTAGTGACAGAACTGTTGGACAACATGAAAAACTTATAAATTAAGTTTCTCAACATGATAATAGTTGAGTTCTAGATCAACCAAGCCTCAACTAAGGAAATATATAACGTTCTCCTCGAGCATATCATATTCTTGAACCAATACCATGACGATGGTTGACTCCGCAGTAGACAAATACAATAAGAAATATCTATTATAATCAGAAGGTCATAACACAGGGACAGACATAAGGGTGCATTTCAATACTTCAAAGGAGCATTGAGCAGCTTCATCCCAATAGAATGGGACCCCTTTTTTCAAGAGACGCATAAATCCTTTAGTGATCTCAGTGTAATTCATGACAAAATTCCGAAGAAAATTCACTTTCCCTGAAAGCTCTGAAGCTGGGGTATTGTGCACGGAGGAGGCAATTGAACTATTGCCTTAACCTTGAGAGGATCGACCATGAACCATGTTGTCGATACATGAAAACCTAAAACACAACCTGACGTCACACAAAAACTGCACTTGTTAGGATCAAGTGAATCTAATTGTAGTGACATCTCTCAAAGATTAGTCGAAGATGGGAGGGATGATCAAATATCTTGCGATAACGTGATGCTAGATCATCAAGATATGCCTCGAATATGTGTTTGAGGTCATGAAAAGAGAATGGCATGGCCCACTTAAAGGTGGATCCATCATTATTCAGGCCAAAAGGAATCTTGTGATACACGAAGGTAACCCAAGGACAAATAAAAGTCGTTTTATGTTGGTCCTCGGGTTTGATTTGAATCTTATTATATCCTAAGAAACCATCCATGAATCAAAATACCTCACCGCCTGTGCACTCATCGAAAATCTGATCAATGAACGGGGTTGGAAAATTGTCTTTCAAACATACCTTTTTCAAATCATGGAAGTCCATACACACATGAATCATTCCTTGTTTCTTACTAACCGAAACCAGGTTTGACACCCATTTTGTCAATTGTATAGAGTAGATAAAATTGGATTTGAGCAGTTTTTCTACTTTTGCCTTGATTGCTATCACTTTTCAAGGATTTATCGGATGAAGCTTCTATCGAACCGGTTTAGTGTCAGGATAAGTCGTAATTTCATTCTCGACAATTCTTGGGTCGATTCCTGGCATCTCCTTGTAAGACCAAGAAAAAACTTCGTGAAATTATTTGAATAACTTGGTGTAAGTTCGAATCTCTTCGGGGGAGCAATCCACTCCAACGAAAACATTCTCCACAATGCCAGAGATTTTGGAGGTATCGATTGGAATCATTGTAGAAATGCTTTTCATGTTACCCTCAGCATAAACTTTGTGCATATCTAGAGGATTTATAGGACAAGGATTATCTCCATTCACGGTCAAAATGAGTTCTCCTGCCTCTATTCTCCTTAACTTGGGAAGGAAGTAAGATCTATGATGTAGATCATCCCAAGGTCTGTCGGGACCAGTCATTGCCTTGAGAATTGCCTTGTCAGAGGGAAAGACCAAGTCTAAAGGATATTGAGTGGAAAGAGAATATTGAGCCCAATTAGGCTCGATAAATAGATCTAACTCATGTGTGGGAGTCAGATCGAGGTTGGCCAAAGTCTGTTGGACAATGTTGTACGCAACCTCAACCGTGGATAAGGGCATGGCCATGCCACAATTCCCTATCCCTTCCATCGAAGTCTATGGGGAAGGTAAAGTCGATGAATATTCAAAGTAGCTTATTTGAAACAATGATACTTGCAAAATTGTATCCCTCAGCTGGTCGGGAACAACCAATATAAGCCTTACATCGCTAGAAGGTTGCAGGTAATAAAAATTTCCCATCAACGATGGAAACAAATAGGCACCTAAGTTGATAGTGTCAGGCTGCTGATTATCAATTATCAGGACCATGGAAGCCCCCAATGAAGGGTCAAGACGAGAGAAACACAATTGGTCAATGGTCACAATCTGACTCTCGTGTGAAAAGCACAAGACCTAAAAACCCGTAGAAACCACTGCATGCATTTCATAAGTCCAACTCCTTCCTAACAACAGGTTGTAGTCGAGAGGCTCATCGACCACTTCAACTTAGAGTTTTACCTCCCAATTGCACAGGGAAGGAAGGAATAATTCCATGTGGTCTAAATGAATGACCGTCAAATGTCGTAAGCAACACAGGGGATGGAGACAACTCAGGCTAGCCAATGGCCTTCCAACATGCCAACGAATTCATGCAAGTCAAGGCACCCTCATCAACCACTATGCGCAAAATGTTCCTTTTAAAATTTTTCACGGTATAAGCCACTACTATGTGAAAGGAAACATGGTGAGGAAGAGGGGGTTTCAAGTCAGTTGGATTGAGAACGATCGCTCTTGGGTTACAAGTCTATGTCACTCCCTAGGAGGATAACAAAGATTTTTTCTACGAGGGGAAACTATGGAGGACTTCCAAAGTGGACATCGCGTAAGGGGTCTGTTCCAGATCCTTTACAACAAATAAGTTTTGTGTATCCCTCACGTTTGGATTATGAGGAGCCTTCTTAAACACACCTTTAAGGATGTGAGTCATCATTTCTCCCACCACCTTCTCAATTTGGAGAGGATTCGGTGGCTTAGTGGCTTCCTTACTCTTCTTGGAAGATTTTGGCATTCTGTAGTCTTGAGTTGCGGTCGCTCAATGAGCCTCGACATTCATCATGTAAATATTTGTGGTTGGGTTTTTATTGGTAGGCACAGGGGGTCCATGACTACCCTTTGTCGTGCTAATGGATGTTGGATCCTGAGCCATGTTTTTCCCTTGTGGAAAAGTTTTCATCAGCATAAAAGGTTGTTGTTGTGCTAATAGATTATGGGCTTCGAAAAGCCAAGGGAATAGATGAGTCGGGTGGTCTTCCATGCAAAGATTACATAGACACTTTGACTTATTCTTCTCCATTTCCCCCCCACCAACATTATTGGTATCCTTTTAATCCCCTTTACCCTTCTTATTTTGTTTTTTCTTCTTTCCCTTGGGCTACTAGTTGACCTTGGGATTCGTCGACTACACAATGTGTACATCCAACATCTGGATAGGGGGAAAAACTAAACTTGGAGTCTGGCTGGCCACAGTCTGTTGTATCAAAAATTGTTGCAACTGATTTGACAACAAGTCCGTGGAATTTCTTTGTGGTGAATCCACAATGCCATCGGCATGGGGTCTAGAATTTTTATTGGCATTATCGAGAGTATACCGCAGCACATCTGGAAAGATCTCGTATAGCATGCCATACTGAGAGTATATCAGTTCAAGTTGTTGGGCTCTCATAATCACCTCCTCCTCTGAAAACACTCTGGAAATCACTATGTCCTTGGATACGCAGGGAACCAAAGACTTCAAGAACCACTCAAGCAAGAAACAAGGAGGTACCTTGACCTTAATTAATCTCTTTCTATGACGCCACTCTCGGATATGATCAAAGATGTGGTCGACCTTAGTTTTCTCAAATTTTCCAACAATTTGGTGTTGACATCGTATCTCAGAGGTAACTAGAAATGGTTCAAGAAGACCATTTCCAAGTCATTGAAGTAAGATTACCTCGAACCATCGAGCTCAATATACCACTCTGGAGCACCCCCTATAAGAGTGTGTTGAAAAATGCACAATTGGATAAAGTCATCCTATAGTGAGTTTGACGAGCACCATAAATAAAAAGTCATCACATGATCACCTGGGTCCTCACCAGGATTTCCCTCTAATTTAGGAATATCTTAAGGAAACTTAGTCGACATGGGGGGGCAATGCGGATCGTGAAAAATCGAGTCGTTCAGTAATATCGACAAGTATAACAAATTTAGAGTTGCAAGAAAAGGTAGTTTCGATTGTGAACTATTTACAGGAAAAGAGGGCCCTAGATTTTGACTGGCACCAGGTTGCTAGGAAAATTTTGACTACTGGCCAAGGTTTTGGTAAAAACTGTGGCCTTGAACAACATAGGATAACTGCATCTTTTGGGGTATCATCAACTAACTCCGGCAATTGGGTGACGTAGCTTGTACAAGGATCGCTCCTTGCATTTTTTTCCAAATACCTTGGAAGGATATGCCCCCATTCGATCTAATGGGCATGGGTACGAAGCCTTTCCTAGGGTTCCATTGAGTATGGAATGAGTTTCTCCCAAATGACATCCCTTGCGAGGGAACTAATCCCTACCAAGGATTTCAATGACCCTGTGTAAAGAAAACTCCAGTCGTCCCTCCCTGTGAAGGAGTATTACCTTGCACCGGGTTATGTTGACCAAATCTAGGGTTTCCCCCAATCGAGACAACAGCTGAAGAAAAATCATTGTTCCCAAATGCATCGAACAAAGAGAATTACATAGATCCCACCGATGTTGTATAAGAATAAGGAACTAAACTACCTCCACTAAACAAGCTATAATTAGCATTTGGCCCGATTGGATGCTAAAAAGCACCACTGAGTGAAGGGGACGGAGGATGTATATGACCCCCACCATAAGGGATAGCATTAAAAGGGACAAAATTTCCCCCAGTTGACCCTTGCACGGGATAATTCGAGCTCCTTTCCCCTAGACCCATGGTTTGTAAGGTACAATAAGTAAGAACCGAGTTTGTGTCAAAGTCGGGAATCCCATATGAGAAGGGAGGGCCCGTCGCACTCTGAGTAAACAGAACTATGGTAGAAGACAATAAAAGTATGGGTACATTTCCCAAAGTTGAGGGAGTCAAGACCACTGTGGTCTTAATTGGTGATGGTGGGAGAGGAGGTAATATGCCCACTAAAGTAGTAGTCATAATAGGAGTATGAGGACTTCGGGAGGAAGTAGCATCATTCGCTTCCATTGTCACTCGTAGGAGTAGCTAGTGCTTAGAAGATGTCACCTTAGGGGGGACAATCTGAATCAATATTGATGCCGACAAGTTAGTAATCAGAGGATTAGTTGGCCTGAGACCTTCTGCCTCAAGGTAAAAAATGGTAGGTTCCTCCGGAGTCAGAAAGAATCCTCGTGGAGCAAGCTTGGGCACAGATTCCTCATGCGGATTTTTCACTTCAAACAAACCTTCTTGATCAAGTCTTCACCTAAACAGTGGTAGAGTTGACTCCAAATTAACCAACGACAGACCCTGAAGCCTTCGCGACTAGAGGAGTTTTTGATCTTCCACTTTGTGAAATGATAAAATGACAAAGTAAGGCTTGACTAGTGTAGAACACAAATCGCACACTAAAATTTTTCCTAAAGGTAAATCAAGCAGTCGACTATCTAGTGGGAAGGATGGTTACACTAATTGACACTAGAGAAACTAACCGGTGCAAGTGAAACTTGAACACAGAAGCACCCTCTCATATACTGTGCGAAGCGTGATCCAACGTCCTCCCTAGGTACCACGGTATACCCCTACAGTCACCTATGTAAGTTCGTAAAATATGGAAAACTAGGTTGTCAACTCACAGTCAGTTACCAGGAAGGTACAGTCGATGGTTGGGAAGATTGTAATGAGCAGGTTAACAAGTCTGAATCCCTTCAAGGGTATCAAAAGCAAATGGTCTGGAAGAAAAATGAGGATATCGAATGGATTCGAGGTCCACGAAGATCCATAGGAAAATGTGATCGGTATTGTTCCTGAGAAAGACCCTCAATATACAATCCCCACTATGTTCAACCCAACTTTGGAGGGGTTATCTCCTCTGCGTTTCCTCACGTGACCTCGGTTTTATCCATTGTGTTAGAGGGGGGTCTCAGCTAACTCTTATGACACTGGACTTAAAGAACTCCCTAACTTAGACTCCAATGTTTTTATTACAGTGGCCTTGAAGACTTTCCTCTTCAGACCTAATTCAAGGCCCTAAAACCCTAAACTAGTTTGTGAACCCTACAAAGAGAAAAGTCTAATGTATTTTAGATTAGACGTTATTTTTAAGGCTTGATTTACACAAAATGTATGGTAGTGAAACTAATGGTGTTATAGAGAGACAAATAAAGAAGATAACTTTAAATTAATTGAAAGAAAAAATACTTCGAAATTAAAAGCAAAGCTTGTAACCAACTCTTTGTAAATACAACTTTTTTAATTGATATTTCAAGATCTTGTAAATGAAGAAATCCTAAAACTAACTTTCGTTTGACTAAAAACTACTTATATTTCAGGAAATCGAAAAGAACTTGGAAATGAAGACACTTTTTCTTTTTGAAAATAGAAACCTTGACTACCTTACCAAAATGAATGCAAGAAAATAAACTTGTCTTTATTTTTTCGATCTCCTTTAACAAGAAAAAAATGAAGTAATTTTTTTTTTTTCAAAGCAAGAAAACAGGGACAAAGAGAAAACTAAAAACAAGACGGATAAAGACATGAAAACTTTCTCAAAACCTTTTAGGGAAAACATAAGAAGACTAAGGAAACAAGTAAACTGGAACTTATACCCAAGTTATGGCCATAGACAGAGACTCTGATTGATTCAAGAAATCCATGAGAAGTCTGAACTTCTTTCAGGAAAGAGACAAACTCCTTCTTTATTAAAAATGCTTTCATGAAATAGAGACTCAGGCTGTTGCATCAATAGCCTGCGTATATACGTGAGTTGTCTACTGTGAAAACCATGTATGTACGTGGGCTGACCCTTAGCAGGGTGCATACACCTCTAAGTCGTTTCAAAAATAAAAAGATAAGGCAGACTTATAGGGCATGGAAAGCTAGTATGCACCTTGAAGGTGACCAAAACCCCTTGACAAACTCAGTAAACCTAATTGAAACTCGAAAGGAAAAAAAAAATCAATCAATCAACCCAAAACCCCCTTAAAAACCCTAGAGAGTTCCCTAGTATGGTCACCAGTTATGCTAGCAGGAAAATCTCCCCTTTAACTATACCATGGTTTAAGATATAGACATATCGAATGACTATCTAAAAGTCAATCTAGTTTCTACTCTACCCCAAACATACCAAAATAAATGAAAATAAAGAAATAGAAAATAAGATCTGTTACTGTACCTTTTATCCCATGTCTGGTGATGATCTCCTCAAGATCTATAGTTCCAAATACTGCAAGTCTCCTCCCAAGGCTAACCTGCATCGAAAACTAGGCAAACAAGGACTACAAGCATGCTATTTATATTCATAAATTAGGGTTAGATACCGAATTCTATGTATAAATCAAATAAAATACACAAAACATCATCATTTGGGATAGGGAAAAGAGATTCTTTTATTCATCAAACAAAGACTGAAACTTACAATCTGTGTCGGCCATTGTTTCGCAAACTTCGTCTGGTCTCCTCTTTATAATGCTCCAAGTGAACCTTCAATAGGCCTCTTCTCTCAATATTTTGATCACCTTGAGGGAAGGGAATGGATTGAATGGAAGAATAAGGGATTGAAGAGGGAATGTTGAGGTAGTATCTCACAAAAGGTAGCAAAAGATTGGGCAAGGAAAGGAAGTGAAATTGGGTAGAGCTTAACTATTCTTATGCTTGTTCCTAAAATGAGACCCCAACACCTCCTTTTATATGAAAAATGGATAGTTATTCGGTTGGGGGATGGTCTATAGAAGGTGAATTGGTTGGGAAACCTCCAATAGCTCGTGAATTTCACCAAATTCCTCACTAATTTTTAATTTTTGAAACTTTTACAAGCATACACAGGTTGTTTAGTGTGAAACAAGCATATGTGTGTGGGTTGTCTAGCATGCAACAAGCGTATGCACGTGGGTTGTAGTGGTGCAGAGAGCGTACATGATCTAAAAATGGTTTTTTAAGTAGAGCTTCTTAGCAATGATTTGGAAAATTATGCAAGTAAGAGGGCCAATGCCATGTATGCATGAGTAGGGAATTTTAGGGCTATAAAATTATCAAGCCTTATTTCCCCCTTATTATATCACTCAAACCACTCTAATCAATACGTTGTAAAATTAAAGGTTAAATATATCAAACTTAGGTATATGCACATGCCCGAATTATTAAAATCATATGATACAAATGAAACATAGATATAAGTGACACTTACTACAAGGATTATGGGAGTACTTGATGAACTTGTAAATATTTCAACGGAAATTTTAAGGGCTAAATTTTTCCATTTGTCTATTTTTCCACTTAATGTATTAAAGAAAAAAAATTGTTCAACAATTTCCATTTTCTCCAAAAGTGTTAATGCAAAAAAACATTTTAATCATAATGTATTAATGGAAACCTATATGGATGTATTTTCATCTTAATATGGTCATAATAATGTTGAAAACTGCATCCAAACAACTTTATTATAAATGATATAAGAAAATAATATATTTTTACTTTTGCAATTTTCCTCTTAATCGTGTCATGTTTCAAAAGCACACTACATTGGGTTTTGTGACACCTAATTGACCTTATATTATGTTGCATTTCCTTCCCTTGTGCTACCTTTCCTTGGGTTTCCTTGACTTTCCTTACCATGTATAGCCTTTCCTTGTCACGCCTTTGCTTGCATTGTCTTGTGCCTTTCCTTGTCTTTCCTTGCCATGCCTTACCTTTCCATGCCATTCCTTTCCTTGCCACGTCTTTCCTTTCCTTACCTTGCCTTTCCTTGACATGTATTTCCTTACCTTTCTTTCCTTTACTTTCTTTGTCTTTCCTTTCCTTGTCTTGACTTGCCACGCCTTTCATTTCCTTGCCTTTCTTTTCCTTTCCTTTTCATTCCTTGTCTTTCCTTTCCTTTCCATGTTTTTCCTTGCCATGCATTTCCTTTCCCTGTCATTCCTTGTCATGTATTTACTTACCATATTTTTCTATTCCTTTTGTTTCCTTTCCTTCTCTTGTCTTTCCTTTTCTTTCCTTTCCTTTCCTTGCCTTTCCTTGATTTTCCTTCCATTTCTTTCCATTCCTTTCCTTGTCTTTCCATGCCTTCTCTTTCCTTGCCTTGTGTTTCCTTGTATTGGCATGCCTTGTCTTTCCATGCCTTACAATGGATTTCCTTTCAATACCTTTCCTTTCCATGTCATTCCTTTTCTTACCGTATTTTTTCATGCTTTAATTACCTTGTATTAGGCATTTCCATGTCTTCTATTTCCTTGTCTTTCCTTTCCTTTCCTTTCCATGTCTTTCCTTGCCATGCCTTTCCTTTCCTTACTTTTCCATGTCTAGCCTTGTATTTCCTTTCCTTTCCTTTCCATTCCTTTCCTTGACATTCCTTTCCTTTGCTTACCTTTTTGTGTCTATCCTTGTCTTTCCTTTCCATTCCTTTCCATTTCATTCCTTTGCATGCCTTGAATTTCCTTTTTGTTCCTTGCTTTGCCTTGAAGTTCCTTGCCATACCTAGACCTAGACCTAGAGCTAGATGTATACCTTTCCTTTTAATTCCTTCCCTTTCCATGCCTTGCCTTGCCTTGCCATGTCTAGAATTTCCTTGCCTTCCATTACCTTGAATTGACATGTTGTGTCTTTCCTTGCCATGCCTTGAATTTCCTTTCCTTTCCTTTCCATACCTATACCTAACCCAATACCTAAACCTTACCTATGCATGCCTTACCTTGCCATGTATAGCCTTTATTTTCCTTTCCTTACCATGTCTAGGTCTAGGTATAGGTCTTTCCATATACATATCTTTATTGTTTTCCATAGATGTACAAAATGTTTTTTTTGTAACTAGAAAATTTTACTGTGATTTTGGATAATAATAAGGGAGAAAACCTCTTGGTTTTTCTTAAATGAGGCTCTCGTGCATGTTTGTATGATTATTAAACCAACATTGACATTGTACCATCTAGTGTCCATAGTTCAATATGTTTTACATGTTTTTTAATCAATTCCATCCTCCCCAATTTTGGAATTAGAGCATTTATGTAAAAATTACTAACTACAAAGAAAGATATATACCATATGAATCAAAAGTGAACTTGTTTCTCAAATGAATGTGGAATAAGGTTTATTCATAACATTACATATAAACATGTTATCCTTATTTTGCAATATATTGTTTAATTATTTATTAAAATGATCTTGACATGTGATATATTCATTAAGACTAATAGTTAAAAGCAATAATGTGGTGTTCATGGGGACTTCCAGACATTACTAGGGATACAAGAACAATACATAGTGATAGGTGATATCACTTCATTTATCACCTTCATAGATACATATATCGAGTTGTGGGTCAAGCTACCTTGAAAACTTATCATTTGATCATAGAGTTTGATATTTTCTCTTCAACTACTGTTATTTTGAGAGCTAGGAATATGTATGTATTTGACTTCATTTCTTCCTAAGGAATGCCTTTATGACCTTGGACCAATTTTTTTTTAAGAATTATTCCACATGCATATGGTCTTAATATGCAACAATTGTTTCCTAGTTGCACTCAAGTCTACTTCATGAATCCAATTTTGGGCTTGTGGTCTAATGGCAATGCAGAGAATGATTTAGGTATAGGCTTCAAGTTCCATTCTCAGTTGCACAACAACAATCTTAAAAAAATAATTGGGACAACTATTCTTTGGGCCTCATTCTCATAGGGTGGTAGTGATTATCTATGCTAGCTTACCATTGGGATTATAGGACCACATAGTAACTGTAGGAATCATAGACTAAACCATAAAATAATGTTATATTTTCATCTAGGACCACATTCAAGATCTTTAGAATTCCTATACTATTTTAGTGGCAAATTATAAATGTGTATGTTTATCTATTTGTGTAAATTATTCATCAATTCCTATGGTAATTTGTTTCTCAAGTTTCAACTTCAAAGGTTTCAAATTCTTTATGGATTCTAACAAACAAATGTTGTTTTTTCAACACATTAACTAAAATTATGTTCAATAAATGGTAGGATACTATGTTGCAGTTTATCTCCATTCTTAGGTAATAATTCCTTAATTAGTGGTACTTGATATGTTTCAATAACGATAAGTTAACATTTGAAAACAATATATATATGGAGGCTAATATTAAGGTGTAAATTGCAAACTTTGGAATTTTTTTATTTGAAGGGACATACATATGTCATAAACTAGTGCTCTCATATTTGGTTTATATGGTGCTTTGTATTCCAATTACTTAGAGATTATGATTAAGGAGTGCATTTTTTGTTAAGGTTGAGGCTTAATTGTAGAATTTTTAACATTGGACTTTATATTTGTGTGTATCATGATGGGCTTTATATCATGGCAATGACGTTGATTTGAATTATATGGTAGAGTAGAGAGATACCTAAGAATAACTTAGGTGCAACAACAAAATTGAATTTATGTGTGCCATTGAATATCTCAAATATTCAAAGATATATATGACTATGCATTTATGATATTGGAGAGCATCATTTCCAACCGCCCACATTGAAATTTGACAAACAAAAAATCATAGCTTCGATCACCCTGATGTGTTTTAGGTTTTCTAAGATTTGGATCAATTTGAATATTCTGAAAACTCCTTGAGGCATGGTGGAACAAAGAGGAGAACCATGATTTCCACCAAAATTACATCAAAATCAATCATAAAAAATTGGTGCATTCATAAATTTTATCTTATTCTGAATTATTTTTCTTCTAGTAGATGTGAATTTGGATAAATTTGATCTCATGTGATTTTACTTTGCTAACCCTAATAGAACGTTTATATACACTATATATTTTTATTTATAATTGAATGACCAAGTCACATTAAATATCGTTTTGTCTCACTTGCAACTTGTTTCATTCTCTCCACTCCTTGACTCCTTTGTCCTTCATCCCTGCATAGACAAATGTGGTATTATGTTGCCTTGTATTTCCTTGCCATTTCCTTACCATTTCCTTTCCTTGAATTGTCTTTCCTTGAATTGCATTTCCATGCCTTTCCTTTCCTTTCCTTGCAATGCCTATCCTTCACTTACCTTGCATTTTATTTCCTTTCCTTTCCTTTCCTTTCCATGCATTTCCTTGTCATTCCTTTCCTTTCCATGCAATGCCTTGCATTTCCTTGCATTTCCTTACCTTGTCTTGCCTTGTCTTTCCATTCCTTTCCTTTCCTTTCTATTCCTTTCATTGTCTTGCCTTGCCTTTCCTTGACTTTCCATGCCATGCCTTTCCTTTCCATGCATTTTCGTGCCTTTCCATGTCTTACATTACCTTTCCTTACCTTGTCATACCTATACCTATAGCTAGACCTTTCCTTGTCATGCCTTGCCTTGCCATGTCTATCCTTGATTTTCCTTGCATTACATTTTATTTATTTGCCTTTCCATTTCCCATCCTTTCCTTTATGTTTCCTTGAATTTCCATATATATCCTTTCCTTTCCATGTATTTCCTTGTCATGTCTAGGTATAGGTCTAGGAAAGGTCAAGGTCTAGGTCTAGGTCTAGGTCATGGTCATGGTGTAGTTCTAGGTATAGGTCATGGTCTAGGTCTAGGCCTATGTTTAGGTATAGATCATGGTCTATGTCTAGGTGTAGGTCTTGCCATGTCTAGCCTTACATTGTGTTTCCTTGAATTACCTAGCCTTTCCCCTCCATTTCCTTACATTGCATTTCCTTGCATTTCCTTTCCTAGACTTATACCTAGACCTATAATTATACCATTACCTGGACCTAGAACTATACCTAAACCTAGACCTAGATGTAGATATTGCCTTGCCATTTCTAGCCTTGCATTACCTTGCATGGCATTTCCTTTATTTTCCTTGCTATTTCCTTGTCTTGCATTTCCTTTACTTTCCTTGACTTGGAACTAGAACTGTACCTAGACATTGACCAGTACCATGACTGTTAAGCCCTAATATTGGCTCATTACCCCTTAATTGGGGCATATTACATTAGTAATGTTATTTTATTTATGTCATCTTTATTCCATTAGTTGTAATTATACCTCCTAGTCTCCTATATATACCAAGGAGACATTTTCATTTGGAATCATCTTGTACTTGAACATTTATGTGGGGTAAAAGGAGGTTTCCCCCTCGAAGAGGATTATTATCTGAAATTGTCTCTTTTTCAAGGTGTTGAGTACTTATTATGAGTTTTTTCTATGCTATATTTGTATTTGGTTCCTAACATATGGTATCAGAGCTCAAGGTCTTGGGGTTTCGCTGTTGCATCTGATACACCTTGGAATTTTCACTATAACTGTATTTATACAATGCTTCAAAAGGAACGACTTGGAGGATATTTATAAGACAGATCAAGGTACAATGGGTTAAAATTTCAGCTCCTGAGGCCTTATACATTCGGAGATACAGCCTGTGTAAGATAGGGTTCTGGAATCATCTTGAAATGAGTCATTGCGGAATTTTCGCTATAAAACGTTTTCTGTAACATTTCAAACACTAAAATCTGGAGGATATTCACAGAAATTAGTAAGGTATCGGTGGTAAAAGGTTTAGCTTCTGGGTCATCTTACATTTGTAGATACACCCTATGGAAGATAGGGTATCTGACTAGTCCTATTGACTAGTCTCAAGAAGGTGTTCCAGGTAAAACAATCATAACTTCTTCCTAGAGTATCCAAATTGCATGAGAATAGTTTCATTGGATAGTGGACAGTCTTTATTATTTCTGGTATGTGTTTCTGAATTTTATATCAATTATTTTGTGCGAGGCATGCTATACAAGTGAGATCTACTGGAAAGGCCAAAAATCAACAAGTTGTGGGGAAGTTACCATAAAGTCCACTTGGCACATCCAATTTTGATCAGACCTGTGGAATTGCAGAGAAGAAATATTAGAGAACTACAAAAAAAAAAGTTTCATACCCAGAAGGGCTGAAATATGGGAGATACAACAGAAGAAAGATTGTCTAGCAGAACCACCTCAAAATCAAGGTTCACAAGTGATACTTGACCAACATTCCACCCAAAAAGGGAACTTCTACACCAAATAAGACTCCAGACAATCCTACTTGGACTCTTGATGAAGGTGAAGAAATGAGTAGGGACATAAATTGTTTACAAAAGAAGACAATAACAAAATATGAACTATAAGAGATGATGGATTCAATAGAAGCTAAGTTTGAGGTAATAAATACTAAGATGGATGCTTTAAAAGGGGAGATCATGGAAGTATTGAAAATTTTCGTAATAGAGAGGGCACCTGAAAGTGAAAATGCATCCCATGAAATTCATGATGATGACACAAGGAAGGTGAATCAAGAATGGAGAAACTCTAACCTTGGGTTGAAGACCAACCACGTTCCTAAGATCGATATGAGGAAGTTTGATGGCAAGGACCCTATCACATGGATACTTCAGATGGACCAATTCTTTGATCTACATAATGTGCCACATACACAAAAGGTATGAATTGCTTCTTTATATTTAGAACCCAATCAATTTGTATGGTATAGATGGCTTTGTTCTCGCAAATCACTTGTCACTTGGACAATTTTCATGGAAGAAATGATAGCACACTATGAGGATACAAGGAGCAATACCTTTTTTAGCCAATTGATAAATCTCAAGAAAAAGGGTTCAATTACAGAGCACATTGAGAACTTCCAAAGATTGAATATAAAGATAACATATATTCTATATGAGCACTTGATTGATGTATTCATAGGAACTTTAAGAGATAACATTCAACATGAGGTTCACCTTTGGGAACCCAAGTCATTGGAGAATGCATTTAGGGTGGCAAGAAATGTTGAAAGTAAAAATATGGCTATGGCTACTAGAAGGACCAATCCTAACATCTATAGAGAGAATAATGCTCCTTCTTCTAAAAAACCTCAACCTATAAGGTTGACACCTCAACAATTGGAGGAAAGAAGAGAAAAAGGTTTATGATTTAATTGTGATAGCAAGTACAGTAAGGGACATAAGTGTGGTGAGAATAAATTATTCTACATAGATTGTGAAGAGGAAGAAGAACAAGAAAAAGAACCATCTCAAGATAAAAACGTAGAAGCAATTTCATCTGAAGAGTTGACTCCCATGATATTGTGTAATGCATTAGATGGAAGTAGCACTCCTCAAACCCTCAAGATTGAAGGATACATCAAAAAGAAAAAGGTAATAGTCCTAATTGATTTTGGCAGTACTCATAATTTCATTCAATATAAATTAGCCAAAGCTCTCAATTTATTTGTATATCCAGCACCAGAGTTTCAAGTAACGATTGCAGATGGAGGAACTATCAATTTCTCAGGAAAATACAATAAGATCAATATTAATATGGGGGAATATTTAATGAATATTCCAATGATTTCTATACCCATGGGTGGTGTTGATGTCGTACTAGGAATCCAATGGTTACAATCAATAGGAACAATGGCTTTTAATTTTCAAGAACTTTTCATGAAATTTTCATTCGAAGTAAAATAAATTGAGTTAAGAGGTATCACAGGGAAACCCGGTAAGGTGATAAGTTCTAATGGCATGACAAAATTATTGAAAAAGGGGCATCAAGGTGTTATTGCACAACTATGTCACTAGATGTTCAAACATATAGGCCATCTATTCCTAAAGATCTCCAAGGGATCATTGATAAGCATTCCAAAGTATTTGAAGATATTCCCAAAGGTATTCCACCCACTCGAAATCATGATCATGAAATTCACCTAATTCTTGGGAGTGTTCCTCCTAACATCAGGCCATACAAATACCCTTATGCCCAGAAGAGTGAAATTGAGCGCATGGTTGAATAAATGTTAGAGGTTGGAATGATTAGACCTAGCCAAAGTTCTTACTCTGCACCAGTGGTAATGGTATTCAAGAAAGATAGCTCATGGCGTATGTGTCCATATTATAGAGAGCTCAACAAGATCACTATTAAAGATAAGTCTCCCATTCCCGTTATTGATGAATTGTTAGATCAACTACATGGATAAATCTATTTCACAAAATTGGATCTCCACTTAGGGTATCATCAAATTAGAATGAAGGAAGAAGATATCCCAAAAACAACATTCTGAACTCATGAAGGCCATTATGAATTTTTGGTCATGCCTTTTGGCCTTACAAATGCACCTTCCACATTCCAAGGGTTGATGAATTCCACTTTCAAGCCCTTCCTTCAAAAATTTGTGTTAGTATTTTTTGATGATATACTAATCTATAGAAAGTCTTGGGAGGATCATGTGCGACATGTTGACAAGGTGCTACAACTACTAAAGGAGCAACAACTATATGTCAAACCATCCAAATGTTTCTTTGGATTGAAGGAGGTAGATTATTTGGGTCATATTGTATCTCATGAAGGTGTCAATGTAGACCCTAACAATATTAAGGCCATGATGGACTTGTTGATTCCCAAAACATTGAAGAATATTAGACAATTTTTTGGGTTTGATAGGTTACTACCGCAAGTTTTTTCGGCACTATGGAAGAATAGTTGCACCTTTAACGACACTAACTAAGAAGGATGCATTTTCATGGACTCCAAAGGCAACTAAATATTTTGAACAACTTAAAGAGGTGATGTGCAAAGATCCTATCTTGACCACTCCAGACTTCACAAGAACCTTTATTATGGAATGTGATACCTCGGGAAATGGAATTGGTGTTGTCCTAATGCAAGAAGGAAGGCCTCTAGATTTTGAAAGTCGACCACTCAAGGGAAAGGACTTACACAAACCCATTTATGAGAAGGAAATGATGGCAATACTACATGCATTGAAGAAATTGTGTCCTTACCTCATAGCTAGGCACTTTAAGGTCAAAACATATTATGATAGTCTTAAATACTTCTTGGAACAAAGACTATCTTCAAAAGAACAACAAAAATGGGTAACCAAGATATTGGGTTATGATTTTGAAATCGTCTATAAGAAGGGGAAGAAAAATGTTGTGGCAGATGCACTCTCACTAAAGGATGAAGATGTTGAGGCCCTTCTCTATGCTATCTCAATCGTCCAACCTAATTGGATAATAGAAGCAATGGATGAATGGAAGAATGACGAAAAAGTGTGGACTCTCATTCAAAGGTTGCAGCAGGATTCCAGTGCATCAGATACATTTACATGGAAAAATGATTCACTATGGTACAAAGATCGCTTATATTTA
>ML781812.1:1102909-1131952 GCA_009831015.1 Picea engelmannii
CAATATTTTTGTCCATCAATGGGTAAAATGAATTATAACTTATGTTGACAAATCCATGATTATTTCCATATCTTCTGTTTACACCATTCATGTTTCTTGCATATTTGTTCCTTTCATTGATTCTGCAATTAATTGCCTTATGTACAAAATTTTTGCAAGTATAACAATGACCAAGAAAGAAATTTTGATACCTTGGAGTAAGTGGGATTCTTTGTGATGTAGTCCATCTGGGTTCATGATCTATTCTTCTATAGTTTCCTTAATACTGATTGAAGCTTCTTTGATTCCTGAAGGTAGTAGGTATTCTTGGATATTCATATCTTTTGTAATCATTCCTTCTTTCTGGTATCCTGGTCCACTTCTCATCAACTGTCTGTGTAGCTCTTTATTCAACCTTCTTGTTGGTATTTGCATATTCTTTGTATGAAGTTTCACCCATGCATCCAAGATGTGTTAATTATTTTGGTACTTGAGAGTTTCTTAAGCTCTTCTTCAATGAGACAACTTCTTGTTCAAGTTTCTCACAATCTTCTTCTTTCTTCTTCATTTGGACATTCCTTACTTCTCCTATTCTTCTTTCTTCTTCGAGTAGATTTTTCCAGGAAATGGTTTCTTCTCTTAGTTTCTCAAAGTCTTCTAATTGTTTCTTCAAGATTACAACTGTCTTTTCACAACTAACCAATTCACTTCTTAGTTTTCTACGCATGTCTTTGAGCTTGCTATTTTCAATCTCAACATGCTTCAATTTTTTAAGATTCTCATCTTCTTGTTGAATCATTTCTACTTCATGATTTTCTTCCTCTTCATTGTCATTATTGTTCCAGAGTCTGTACTTAAGGCTTAGAAGTATAGTTTCTAGGCATCCGAAAGTGAGTAAAGGGTAGAGAAAGAAGAAACGTCAACCTTCGGCAAGGGAAACTAAGGAAAATAGATATTCTATTCGCCCCAACTACCCTTTCTAGCACATGATCCCTTTTAGGCAGTGAATAGTTGTCTTTAAGACATGACTTATTTAAATTTCTAAAATCCACGCACATTCTGATTTCTCCACTCTTTTTTCGGACCGGGACCAGATTCGCCACCTAGTCAGAATATCTCAGAGGTACTATAATTTTTTCCTCCAAAAGTTTCTTCACTTCTCTCTTGACCACAGGTAATAAAATAGGGTTGATCTACCTAAGCTTTTGTCTAAAATGTTTGACCCCAGGTTTTAAATGTATCTTGTGATCGATCACGGCAGTATCATAAGTTATTAACTCATCATAAGACCAGGCGAAAACGTACTTAAATTGTCTGAGTAGGTCCTTATATTTGTCTTTTATTCAGGGGGAAGAAGTTTAGATATTTTAACCATATTGGACACTTCTTTGGTTCCTATGTCACAGTCCTCAACCTCTTCTGGTTGGGGTTGTAAGGTGGATTTTACAGGTATGTCGTTTTGATCAAACAATATTTCCATAGGGATCAGTCCTTTCGGAATCTGGTTATTTTTTAGGACCAGCATACGATGATTTGCGATTTTGTCTCGGAAAGCTTGAGGATCCTCCCCTTCTTGCATGATCCATATCTGGTCATTTTGATTTTCTTGGTCTGCATGAGTTTCAGAAAATTCACCTACTGCTTCAAGAAACTTCTTAATTTGTTCATCATCCTCAAAAACCTGCCAATGTTGGATATTATCTGCTATAGATGGTCTGTGTCTTATCTCTATGTGATACTTCAATTTAAAGGTTGCAGGAGGAGTGAAAGTTGAATCCGCTTTAGCTAATGCATCAACATGTAAGTTCTCTGCGCATGGGATGAAGTGGACATTTACGGACAAGAAAAAGTTTTCCATTAGATCCCAGGCACAATTCTTGTATGATCTTAATCTAGGATGCTTGGCTTGGTACTGTCGATTTATTTGTTTGACTATTAACTCTGCATCTCCGTATACCTCTAAGTTATTTATTTTTAGCTTCCTGGAAGCCTCTAATCCTAAAACCAAGGCTTCATATTCACATACGTTGTTAGTATAATCTATATCCCATTGCATTCTGTAAGAAAAAGGAACAACGAACCTTCCTTTGGGAGCCATTAAAAGCACTCCTGCACCAGCCCCTTCACAAGATGAGGCACCGTCAAATTTTTTTTTCCAGATACCGGTGCTACACATATCCTCGGTCATGTAACCTGACTCTTCTTGTTCTATATCGTTTTCTTCTGGACAACCATCTAAACAGTCGTCAAAAGATAAGATACAATTTCCTAAATCTTGATTTGCAATGTAAATAGGGAAATTGTTCGGATTTTGAGGGTCGCTTATTGTATATGCTAGCCTCGTATCTCTGTAAAACCGAGTAAATTGCCCACCAAACACAGGAATTGTGGTGAATTTCATATCCAGTTGAAGAGAACCCCCCAGCTTGGCTCCCCATGACCTAGACAAAAGAAATCCATACTTAGGGGGAATATCAGCAATAACCACATCCATCAAGATACTCTTAACTGGGACCTGTGCCAGGGTAACTACTAAATTATTTATCATTCCCATACACTTAACTCTTCTCGAGTCAAAAGAGTAAAGATATCCATAAATTCTGGTGATCTGGAGACCTAATTTGTCCATAATAATTTTAGGCATCATGTTATTGGAGGCTCCAAAGTCTAACATGCAATTATTTAGCAGTTGATCGTATACATTTAAGGTTATATAAAAGGGAGCAACAGTGTCTTTGGCCCCTTCAAAATGTGGACCGAAAGTGATGTTGGGTTTATCATATTCCAGGTTTAAAATGTTAGATTGGCTTTCTATCTCTGAGACCCCTATCACTTTGGTAATCTTCTTCCGATAAACTGGGCTTTTTGCTAATTCTACCAGAGGGATTGGTATCTTAATTTTATTTATCTCGTTTTCAAAACTGAAAACTCCGCTCACCTTGTCTATTTCTCTAGTTGGGACTTATGAATCCTTCCTTTCTAACTTATTCATCTGGACCGCTTTATTACTCATGGTCTTGATTGAAGGCGTAATTTTATTATCTGTTTAGGTTCCTTGTGCTTGGGTTTCAACTTTTCCCACTTCGGACTCTTGTGTGCTTACTACTTTCGCTTTGTTGTTAGGTAATAGGGTTTCTTCCAGAGTAGGATCATAAGTTTGACCTCTTGGGAGAATTTTCTTAGGTTGAGTAGTTGAAATGGGCTTACTCTTAGATCTCAAGTTATACTTAGGTTGTACCTCGGCCATTATCATTTTGGTTTCTTGTTGAGAGCCACAAAGGTCAGTAGGATCTCTTTCTTCACCCTTAACCAACGGTTGTTGAGTGTTTAGAGATTTTTCATAATCTTCTCTAGTCAGATACGGTTGTGTGAAGTCATCAACGAAGTTCATGACATCATTATCTGAATCTCCGAAATCTTGGAGATCATTCACTCCTATAAAATTTTCGTTCTTTAGGGCAGCTTGTATTTTTTGAACTTCATTTTTTATCTGTCTTTGCTGGTTTGGGGGGCTGGGTTCCTCTTGAAATCATTTTTGGTGAAAGAATCAAATTTGGCCTATTCTAGCTCCATTCTGGATATTTTATTAGACAGTTCCTTAATCACCCTGGCCATATCAGCTACTTTGTCATATGTGTATCTATTAGACCCTGACGACCCTGCTTGTTCTCTAAAGCATTTAGTTTCTCGATTTCTCATTTCTACTTTAGCTTTAATCTTACCAGAAGCCATCATATTTGACTCAATTTCTACAACGTCATCTTCCATTCGGTTTAGAGTGGCTCCCCTTCTTTCTCGCAAAAGGAGTGCAAAATCCGGTTCGAAAGCCCCTGCGAAAGTTACTTTGGCCGCAGGTTGGGATGGTTTAACCTCGGCTAGGATTTTGTTATACAGCTTGTTGAATCTTTAAATAAACTCCATAACTATTTCTGCATTATTTTTTCTTAAATACCCAAACTCGGTTAAATAATATAGGTGGTCCTTTCTTTCACCCCATTGTCTAAGGAAAGCATCTTCCAAGGCGTCATAAGACAAGATAGATCCTGCAAGATGACTCTGAAACCAAGTCCAGACCTGACCTTTGAAGGTTTGGACAAGAAGCCTCGAATACACTTCCTCATGTTCGATACCTAGGATGTCTATGAATTGATCAAATAAATTTATGTGTTTGACTGTGGTCAAATCTCCTTCTCCAGTGAATTTCGGCAAGTTTTTTATATAATTTTCGGGAAGGTCGTGTAGAGGAATGGGGAATACCAAGGGAGCGTATCTTGCTGCCACTTTCCCAAACACTCTGGGAGGTGGGGCAGGCCCTTGGCCTCCAGCTCCTCCTCCAGGAGCTCCTCCCCCTCCTCCTCCAATAACCCCTCCACCTCCTCCTCCAGCGGCTGCCATTGTTATTAGTGGAAAGTTGTAAAGGGGGTTTTGAAAGACTAAAAGTGAATCTTTACTTTCTTCGCGGGGTGAAAAATACGAGGATGACTGGTAAGGCATGCGAGGGCTTGGCTCTTTGGAATTGTAAGAGATGTAGTCGGGGGAACCAATGGGTGTGGAAGTTGGATGTGTGAAATGTTCTTCGAGACTGTGTGGGATCACGAAATTCAACTGAAGAGCCGATGATATATCGACGGTATATAAATTTTCTGCAGGACTTTTTCCTTTATCTTCTGCAAGGGTTATCGGAGTAGTTTCACTTCCAACTTTGGAGTAATTCAATGTTAGATCCTTAGTGTCGAAGAGAGGGCTGCGCGAAGTCGAAGGTTTGGAAGAAATTTTGGTCTTCAGTTGCGGGCATTTAGGCTGATAGACTGCAGAGGTCGTCTTAAGAGATCCTCTCATCTTTAAAATGTTCTCAGGGTCGGTAACGGGTGTGGTCTGTTTACCATCCAGGTTTTTCCTGGTATTCCTTCGTCTGGATGCCATCTTATTAATCATGGAGTCGCCAAGTGAAAGATTGGAAAGCCTTTAAGAGGTGTGCACTCTTTGTTCACTATCAAAGGGTGGTACTTTCAACGGAATAAATGTCATTTTCCCAGGGAAAAATATTTCGTAACTTCGGTCCCCGGCAACGGCGCCAAAAAGATGTTGTTCCAAAGTCTGTACTTAAGGCTTATAAGTACAGTGTCTAGGCATTCAAAAGTGAGTAAAGGCTAGAGAAAGAAGAAATGTCAACCTTCGGCAAGGGAAACTAGGAACGATTTCTGTGTTGGTGTTGTCTAGCTTCCAACTGTTCCTGGATGTTTATATCCCATTCAATCGCTGCCCATGATCATTCAAGTTCAACCCGGGTAGTGGCTGTTTTAAGAATAGTATCAAAAAGGTTTAAGGCAATATGTGTTTGATCTGATAGTTCGGGTTCGATATTAGGCTGTCTTGATATAGGGACAGTCATGGAGGAACATTAAAATAAGAAAACCTCAGGGGGAATTTAAGTGTTGTCTCAATTCGGTTGTATAAAAGAGAGTTTATGGTTTCAAGAATGAAAAAGGGGTGCAAATCAAAGGCCCTTTCCCGTAACTAGGTTATACTTTAATAAAATGTATGAGGTGGGAGAAAACATTAAGCTGTCTATCGAGTAAGGCTCCTATCAAGGGAGAATCTCACATATAAACAGAAGAAGAAAAATGTAAAGAAATAACCCGATGAAGCATAAAATATATATAGAATTATGAAAGTGTTGACTGGTCTTATACCTGCTGATAGTTGGTACAGAGGAAAAATAGTAAACAATATAGAAAACCAAAATTCACTCACTATAGTAGAGGTTGTACTAAATTATAGCGAAGCATTCATCAGATACAAATATGAAATGAAACAAAATATGAGATAGAAGAAAACACACTCATAACACAGTCGTGACGGAATTGAGAATCTTCAGATTTTCTTTATATTAACTCTCAAAATGGAAAACCTCTATTACAATCGACACAAAAAGGTCCAGCCCTTTTTTCTTTCTTTCTATGGTATATTTATACAGTTTTACAATAATATGGAATCTCAATCGTTGCAAAATTTTCAGTTATGATAGGGAGGAGAGCAATCGTTCCATTTCTTCCTCTCTATTTTTATTTGGTGCCAAAAGCTTGTTCTTGCGCATGCTCGGTACAAGTGACACATCTTTCCACCAGCTGAGATATCATCCTTGATGGTTCTACTTGACAATTGGCTTCAAAAGAGTAACAATCTCGGGCTAATTGCGGTAACCTTTCTTCCATCTATCTGTCTATGATGTCGATAGCGCACAATTGTACACTTGGTTTAATCATACATTTATCTATTTGGACTATGTCTACCATAGTCACTTGTGAGATCTCGGCCGAATATCTTTCCTCTTTTTCATTTAAATCAAGTGAGATTTTCACCATATTCATTTGAATCAATGCCTCGGCATTACCTTTGCTATCAATGCCTAACAGATTACCGTCTATAGAACTAAAAGCCTCTTCTAAGGATTTTGTTACTCTCTTGGCTTGCAGCTTACCTTCTGAGATGATGTGCTCCCATTATTTTAATAGAATATTTCCTCTGGTCTTCTCTGAAATGGGAAACCTGGGAGTACGTCCCGATTCCCTGTTGTTTGTAGCTATCACAACCTCTTGAAAACGACCCGTGCTGCTCCATCTTCTCTTTCTCTAACAGATAATTTTTCCAAAACTTGATTAACAAGTAAGCAGTTGTCCCGAATCACCTCTACCTTGGCGAGTAAATTTCACTGGGCTGCAGAAACTCTGCTCTGAATCTCCATCGCCTGGGACTGGAACATCTCGATATTTATAACTTTACTTTCGGAAATTTCCACTCTAGCCTGTAGTTGTTCAATCAAGTCTTTTTACTGGCCCGCTTGTATCTGACCATTCTGAACCACCATCTCTTCTTGTTCGAGATTAGTTTTGAGTAACTCTATCTCACTTTTATTGGCCAACCTTGCTTGTTCTATCCCTACACTCG
This sequence comes from Picea engelmannii, assembly GCA_009831015.1. Lineage (NCBI taxonomy): Eukaryota > Viridiplantae > Streptophyta > Pinopsida > Pinales > Pinaceae > Picea > Picea engelmannii. The sequence continues at coordinate 1,109,837 of ML781812.1, forward strand.
CCTGGTCCTTGGCAGCCTCCGTTGTTGTGGCTAGTCTGGCTTCTAGGGTTTTGATGAGGCAATTTTTTCATTTAAGATGGTTTTTCAAAACCCCAACTGAAAAGTGATTCATTGTGGCATATGCCCCTAATGTCCCATCTATTTCTGTCACAAACTGTTCATTCTTCTTGTCTTTCCTATCCGCCAATTCTTTGTATTTCTTGGCTGTCGATTCCCCTTCCTGATAGAATTCTCTCTTTACCATAGCCTTTCTCTTCTTATCAAATAAGAACTCATTTGGAGGGAGCTCTTCCACCCTTATAGGCCTCAATTATTCATTTAAAATCCACCCTGCATCAATATTTCCCTGAGTAGACTGCAAGGGAGTAATGGAAGCGATAGGATCTCCGATTTGCTTAGTTGATTGCCTCAGAGTAGTAACCGAAGTCTGCTTTTTCAGCGGGTCAGGAATCTTTATCTCTACTTTCGGACTCTTAGTTTTCTCTTCCCCATCCTGGTGTTTTTCTTGACTGGGTGTCGCATCTTTGGAGCCTTCGACATCTTTTTGTTTCACCTCCGTTGTACTTGGATTATCACCCCGTAATACTGTGGGAAGACAACTGCATCGATGTTCTTAGAATTTCAAAACATCGGCCCTCTCTTCAGGTGCCAGGGTTTGTATCTGAGCTAAAATCTCTGCATAAGATCTTGCACCTCATAAAATGTCATCTGAGGGAAAAAATTTCGTGTTCGAATCTCTTGAGTCCACAACTGGCTAAATGATTACTCACGACCCTTCGCGGATCGTGCTTCTTGAATTCAATAAGGACCAATTTTAGGTCTTCCAGGGCTGCTGCCTCAGCTTTAGCATGCCTGAAATATAACAAAGAATATGAATTTAAATGAACAAGAAAAGGTGGCCATACCTTCTTTGAGATCCTTACTTATGCCACTGATTATTGTTTGTCTAGCAACCTCATAACAAGCCAGCTTGTCGGGGATGAATAATGGCAATGCATGCGGGGGAACAAAAGCCCTGAAAACTCTGAGGTATGAGAATTCAGCTTCTACATACCAGTTAGCTATACTGCTCAAATTCATCACTATATTGTCTGAGATCCTGGGTGGCGGGTGGCCGAAAATAGTGACATGCAGCGGTACCATTACACAGTTAAAGATTTCATATATGAAATATATCGCTTTTTTTTTCCACAATTTCAAATGATAGATGTGGATGGACTCATCCTTTGTTGGAGTCCAACTCCATCTCATTAAGGGAAAGGGTGTTATAAATCACACGACGTCCATAATGTATGCGGACATAAAAAATGATGAAATCTTTCCGCTCTCTTTCTGCGCCCGATACTCTGTAACCCGACTGGTCAAGCTATCAGACAGCATTTTCGCCCAGTCGAAGGAACAACCTTCGACGAATTGATGTATTAGAGGTACCCATTGAAGAAATAAATGTGAGGTGTCCTCTCTCCCATATAATCTGCAGGTCATCATAACTATATACTTGAACTATGGTTTCAAGGAAGCTATTGAATATATACCATTACTGTCTGCCCTGAACTTCGTAGGGTGTGAAACTGAATCTCTGATTAAGCTAGACATAGTCTTTTCATACTACACACATTCCTTCTGTTTGAACTTCTCCAAGAATTCGACATCATATGTAAGGTCGGACACGGTGGGCAACTTGTACATAGCTTGCAGTTGTTCGGGTCTGAAAGTCCCGATGGTGACCTTCTACTCATTAATGATGGTTCTGGTTGGTATGTCCACATGGTCTAATGCCCACCGGACCATATCATAGTAAGGGATAATTCGTGGCCTGGCCGCTACTTTATGGATTCCCGATTGAACGACGATCTTATATTTGGTGGTTATGTCGTCTTTTTCATTATCATTGGAATCATCAGAATAATCCACTAATTTGGCCTGTAGAACATCAGAAACGAACGACCAGTTCGGGATAGAGTCGACACTTCGAGGTGAAGTATTAGTGATGTTGTCTGAACCTTGTCCTGAAATCTCAATGTTGGCTTTAGACACTTTTCGCGGGGCCATGATGGGAGATCCTGCTTTAGCTCTTCTAAGATAAAAATATGTATACATACAGAAATTAGCTCACTAAGAAAGTGTGCTCTGCGTAATATAGAAATGAATTTGTTATAATGAATAACAACTCTATATATTCGAAAACTCGGTACTTTTTAAGAACAGATCGTTCAAATCACGCTTAAAAATAAATTTAGCAATAAAAACCCAATCTTTATTTGTCGATTCGCCTTGTTTCTAATTAATTCCATAAATTTTGGCGGTTCAAAATGTCAGTTGGTGTAAGGAAGAATTAAGACTACCTCGTAAACAGTGCATGCATCAAACCATGGGAGATACTGGTTTATCTCAATTAATCTGGTTTTACCAAAGTTAATTAATCTTTCGGTACTCGTTGTATCGGGAGTTTTTTCTTTAACCCTTCGAACCTCTAACACCCAAAATTGCGATGATTGACTTTGGTTAATAAAAATGTAATTGTGATTAGGTGCTTAATTAATTACGTAATTATTTATATCGCCATATCGCGACTTGCAGCTTCGAAGGTATAGCTTCCGGGAAGTTTGCATGTCGAGTTGCGAAACCGCGAGATCGCGATGATATGTTTTAATTAAAAGAGAGGATAAAATTGGATTAAGTGTTTAATTAATTATGTTCATATCTTTATCGTGACTTCGCAACTCAGGGCTCTGACAGTGTAGCTTTTTAAAAGAGAACACGTCGAGTTGTGAATTTTCGACAGAACTTAACCACGGCTAAGCTTTTACCTTTAATATTGACACAGGTTACTAAAACAAGAAATTTGTGGTTTCAGCTATCGGGGTTACAACAGTAAGACTTTTGTATTTAGTAAATGCCGAGATGCGAAACCCAATGATGTTTAACTGTGACTTAAGAAAATTTTACTCTCGTTACTGACCTGGGTAAAATTTTAAAACAATTTCACCATTTCGTTGTTCAGTGCTTGTGAACTAGGTGATCTATAGCATCCGACATACGAAATCCTGAGGTAGAACAAAGGAGGGAAAAATATTTGACGAAAAGTAGAACTCGCTTCGAGAGTACAATAACTATCGTCGCTCGCGTGATAAGACTTCAGAGATTTTGAAACCACAGATGGAAAATAAAAAAACCATCTTTTGAATTCGAGCATTAAGACATGAAATTTGAGATGGGCTAGAAAAAACAAAGGCGGCTCCAACAGTCATCTCTTTCAATCCTTGGATGAGGACATTCAAATTCAACATGTCCTACTCCTTCACAATTAAATAAAAAGAACTGACCTCTATTTTCTTCTTTGAAATATGAGATGTTGTAATATTCTTCAACTTCTTCTTCTTCTTCTGCTTCTTCCCTTGCATAAAGGTCTTGTAGCTTGTCCCAAAGCTCTTTTGTTGATACACATGATCCCACCTTGGATTTCACTGAATCTGTCAATCCATCCAGGATGGTATCTAATGCTAGTTTGTTGTTCCTTTTTTCTTCCTTCTGAGCTGCAGTCTTTGGTTTCTTCAAAGCATTATATCTTGAAGCAACTGAGAACCAAACATCTGCCCCAAGAACTTTCAAGTAAGTTTCCATTCTATTTTTCCAGTATTCAAAATTGCTTCCATCAAATGGTGGAATCCCATTTGGAATGTTGTCTTAGGGTTGACATCAATGAAAACAACCAATATTCCAACATCATCCCCTTCCTTTTTCCTTTTTTTGCAGTGGATTAGGCCCCCCATATATTTTCATCTAAGTTAGTCAGTGCATAGTGATGCAATATTGTATTAATATTCATTATTATATCTATGTGGATAAGCATGTTGGCCTATCTGCATCTAGGATCACCAGCCTCATAATCAAACAAGATATGTTGCCTCCATACTTATCCTTTCAATCACATGCACTAACCCATTTACACACAACATAGTGCAATGTGCGCAGTTACACAAGTACACGCAAATCACAAAATGTGTTCACCCTGTCTTTATAAAAATTATCTGCACACTACTCTGATGCACACAACATCAAAATATAATACCAATGTCTCATTAGACTAAATGAATATTACATTTTCACTTAGTTTCAACAACTCACCATCCTATATGTATAATTACAAATGGTTCTGGATCAGGGATACTACAATGCCATCCCCCTTATTTATGCATTTTCCTTAGTGCATCATATATACATGTACATACAAAATTTAAAACATCATAAAAAGATGAGGATACTATGTTTGCATATCATCCTAGTGCTCCAAATTTGCATCCTCAGGATCATATCATATACATTGGACCTTTACCAGATCCATGACTCAATTTCAAAGTTTCTTGATTTTTTGATCCAATATGAAAACTGGTCGCAATTGAAATCCTCCTTCTGGATCCACCTGAATCATGTTCCAATTAATGACATGATTAGCATCAGGTACACACTTCTTAAGTAATGGCACATGGGAAACATTATGAATATACAAGGACGCAGGCACTACAAGAACATAAGCAACAGGACCAATCCTTTCAGGGATTTCAAATGGCCCACAATAGTGCACTTCTAACTTAGAACACTTTCCTAATTTCAGGGAACTATGCCTAGCTTTCACTTTTAGAAACGTGTGATCACCCACTCCAAATTCCTTGTGGTTTCTTCCTTTATCCATGCATATTTTCTTCTTGTCTTGGGAAGCCTTTAATTTTTTCCTTATCTTTACCATCTTCTCCTCCATTTCCTGAATAAAATCTAGCCCAACTACTGTGTGGTCTGTTGGGTTGTCCCAACTGGGATGTTTCACTTTCTACCATAAAGTGCCTCAAATGGGATCATCTTTAAAGATTCTTTATACCCATTGTTGTAAGCAAACTCTACCAAATGATGGTAGTCTTCCCACTTGGATGGTTTATCCATCACATACATCCTTAGCATGTCTTCAATCACCTAATTTACCCTATGGGTTTGACCATCTGACTCAAGATGATATGTTGTGTTGAAATTCATACTTGTTCTAAATCCTTTGAATAACCCTTTCTAAACGTTTGAAGTGAACTTGGAATCTCTATCCTACATAATTGTATTGTGTATACCATGCAACTTAGAAATTTCACACATGTATATCTCAATAATGTCGGTTTCCTTGTAAGGTGACTTCATTGGAATAAAATGGGCAGCTTAAGTAATCTTGTCCACCACCACCATAATAGAATCATGTTGCTTAGAATTCCTAGGAAACTTAGTGATGAAATCCATGGTCACAACTTCCCACTTCCACTCAGGAATGGGAAAGGGTTGCAAAAAAACCAACTGGATGTCTATGTTCATCCTTGACCATCTGGCATTAGAGACATCTCGTAATGAAATCCACAACTTCCTTTTTCAACATGGCCAAAAGTATTTCTTTTTTACCACAACAATGGTCTTCTAGAAACCTAGATGACCAACATAAGGAACCTTATGCATCTATGAAAAAATTAGGTTCTTCAAATCTTGATCATTCGACACATAGACTCTACGTCTATACATGAGGATTCCATCTTCTCTTAATTCATAACCTTCAAAATTTGGCTGTGACATACCTTGCTAATAAGTTGTACTTATATCCATATAGTCTATATCTGATTTGGAAACTTCTAAAAAATTTATGTGAAAATATGTTTGGTACATGCTAATGGTTGTAGGATATATTTCATGCATGCTCCTACTGAGTGCGTCAACCACCTTGTTCTCTTTTCCTCTGATATGCTTTATGGTGAAGTCATATTCACTGAGGAACTCTAGCCACTTTCTTTCTCTGGCATTCAGACTAGGTTGAATAAAAAAATAATTTAGACCATAGTGGCCTGTTCTGAGCTCAAATATTTTACCCATGAGATAATGTCACCACATCTTCAAAGAATGCACTATAGATTCCAATTCCAAGTCATGCGTAGCATAGATCCCTTCATGCTCTTTCAACTTCCTTGACTCGTAGCACACCACATCTCCATTCTGACTCAAGACTCAAATGAGTACTTCCTTTCATGCATTCATGCACACAACAAAGTTTGTATCTATATTCATAATTCTCAAAATCGATGCACTTGTTAACAAACACTTCAAGTGTTGAAAACTACTTGCGCAATTTGGAGTCCATTCAAAAATCACCCATTTCTTCTATAGGGATGTGATTGGATGCGCAATCTGTAATAATCCTTCAATAAACCTTCTGTAGTACCCTTTTAGTCCCATAAAATACCTTAATTCTATGACATTTCTTGATTTCAGTCACTCCTCAATGGATTTTATCTCCGCTAGGTCCACAACTATTCCTTCTTTTGAAATAATATGACCGAAATAGTGAATCTGGCACTGGAGAAATGCACACTTTCTCATATTTGATAAATATGATGCTCCCTCAACACCTGAAACACCATCCCCAAGTGTTGCACGTTCTCTTCCTCATACTTTGAGTAAATAATAATGTCATCCAAAAATACAGAGACAAACTTATCCATGTAGTTTATGAAAATTCTATTCATTAAACATATGAAGATAGTTGGTGCATTCAACAAACCAAATGGCACCGGTGTAAACTCATAATGACCATACCTTGTTATGAAGGCAGTATTGTTGATGTCTTCCTCTTTTATTCTTACCTGGTGATAACTAGATATGAAATTTATCTTGGAAAATATTTGCACGCGTCTCATTTGATCAAACATGTCATCTATTCTTGGTAAAGGATACTTGTTCTTCACCATTACCTTGTTCAACTGCCTAAATTCGATAAAAATTATCAGCATACTTATTTTTCACGAAAAAAATTAGCACAACCTAAGGAGACACACTTGGGTGTACATACCCTTTGTTTAGAATCTCTTCAAGTTGCATCTGTAAATCCTCCAGTTCTTGTGTACTCGTCCTATAAGGACTCTTGGATAAATTTGTTGCTCCCAGCATCATGTTTGTAGAGAAATCAATGTCTCTTTTTGGAGGAAATCCCGGTATCTCTTCAAAGACATCCTCAAACTCTTTCAGTACTGTGCATTCTTCCACACTTGGCACTTTATCCTAAGGATCCCCTTCCATGTGCATTAAGAATACTTGACATCTTTTCCTGTATATTTTCTTCAATTGCAAGGATGAAACTTCTCTAATAGTCACAGTTCTTGGAATTCCTTGAACTGAACTCAAGTTTCCTTTCTCGTCCAATAAATTGAATTATTTATTGTAACAATACAATATAGCATGGCGCTCATCCAACCAATCCATACCAATGAGGAAATCCTACGATCCCAAAGGTATAATATTCAAATCAACTTTTGTGCGCAGTCCATTTATCTCCAATGGACATGTCTTAACCATCTCATTGATTTTTCTTTTTTCTCTTGTAGTTGATGACACCAACCATGATTTTCCAAGCTTGCTTCTTGACATATGGAATCTCCCCACCATATTAGGATCTATATAACTATGACTAGCTCCTTAATCAATTAAAACAAAAATAGCTTGGTTGTTAATCTTACCTTCCACCTCAATCATATGCGATTGGAACTTATCCTACCTTTTATCCAGCACAACATAAATCCTTGGCACATTTCTACCCATGTCTTCCATTTTCATAGATTTTTGTACACTTTGCCTAGTCCTCACTTTATCACCTCTTTGAGGGCAATCTCTACGCACGTGATTTACGCCACAACCCCAACACTGCATAGGTTGTTTCTATGACCTGTTTCCCACTATTTTCGACATTCTAGGCTCCTGGAGAGTCGCCTATCCTTGCGTGGTATTTATGAAAAATGGTTTTTTATCTCCCTTCTTCATTTGTTCCACCTTTATTTCATCTTGTCTTCCCAAGCCTTTTGGAAATCTGGTCTTCCCCTTTGTTTCTCAAAAAGACACTTAGCACGCATTATGGTTTCTTCCAATGTCTTAGGGTCATCATATTGTATCTTGTCACTGATAAATGAGGGCAACCCACTCAAATATCATTGAATATTTACTTTTTCATCCTTGACAAAAGGTGCATAATTCAACAGTTCTACAAATATTCTTTCATACTCGTCAATTATCATGCTCGCAAGCTTGAGTTCGAAGAACTCCTTCATTTTCCTATCATAGTACCACTTGGTTAAGTATATCTTTTGGAAATACCTCTTGAACTCTCTCCAAGTCACTTTATTCTCATCAATGTGTTGCACTTGCACATACTGATCCCACCACATTGATGTCTTTCCTTTTAGCTGATATAGAGAAATTCTCCCTTCTGCATGTGTAGAATAGTTATGAAGTTGGAAGTACTTTCTCATACTCAGCATCCATGTCTCTACATATTCATCATTTTTGTTCTCACCATCAAAGGTAGGAGGCTTGATCTTATTCATTTCTCCCTATATCTCATCCACCCTAGTCCTTCTCTTATGATTTCTGACAGGTTATGGACTCAAACTACTGAACGCTTTCATAAAACAATGCTTATCGACAATTTTATCTTCTCTTATTTTATCATTATGAGATCTTCTACTTCTTGATCTACTCGACTATTTATCCTTATCCATTTCATTTTATATTATGTCCATACGTTTCTTCAATTTGACATTGAATTCATCCTGTTGTGCCTTGGCTCTCATAAGCCTTTCATTATCATCCTTATAGCTCTAGACATATTTCTATAATATTTTTACAGTTTCTATCAAGTTCATGCACTCCCCCTTGGATTTTGTACCATGAGCACCCAAACCGAAATATAGATCCCCAAATTCATCATTAGGACTATAAGTCCTCTGTGCATATTCCATGCCTTCAACCTTCTACACTGACTATGTCTCTATTTGTCGATAATTTTGCAAAATGTGAAGACAACAAGATTTCTTAGGTGGTTTCATGCAACAACTACATGAAAACTTTGCATCATTTGTCAGAATAATTCTCTTGGATTTCTTGGATGATTTTAACATTCCAAACTCAAGTGCACACATATGCACATCACTTTCTTTGTGTGCATCACAAATCTACACCACACACCATTGTATTTCCGTGCAACTAAACTTTTCACCAGGGATGATTTTAAGGATGGAAATTTATTTTAAAATGTAGAAACCTTGGCGAATATTATTAATCCTTCATATGCCATCTATAAATCATTGGCGATATTTTTGTAAAAATATCCAAATTTCTAAGGATTTTATATAGTTTTTATAAAACTTTGGCGATTTTTTAGGTAAACTAATTTTATCCTATAGAATTTGGGCGAATCATTTTTAAAATAGTGAATCTCGTTTTTGGAAAAACCATGGAAAATTAGCGCATGAGAGACATTTAGCCCCTAAAATCATCCCTTCTTTTCACTGCGTGACACCAATTCCTAGTGCACACATCTATTTATGTTGGTCTCTGACCCATACAAGTCCAGTGTTGAACCAATGGCTTTGATACCAATTTGTAACATCCCCAGCTATACAGGCTAGGATATGCTACCCCATACAACACTCTGATATTTCTCTAACACCATAATGTAACGTCCCCGGTGTACTATTGAGCAATTCTACTCCGAAGTTTCACTGCACAATATCACTTGAAGTAACGCGCTCATTCCAAGATTGAGTCATGCCACACAACTTATAACAATGGAAGATACATTATTTTTCAAATACAACCTTGAGAAACATAAATAATTCACTAACTACATGCACCCACAAACTGATCACACAGTGTAAAAGTGCACACATCCATTTAAGCATCATGTGCCACTTTTGATTTCATTGTGCGTGAGGTCTAATTCTCTATCCACACTCACAAATTCCAGCCTCTTGATGCTCACAGGATACACTCCTACACACCCGACCACTCAATTCTCTTCTAGATGACTCATAACAAAAATCATAAGGTTAACTTAACATGAAAGACTAACCATATTGGTCATATCCATGCAAAACTACAAGTACAGGCTATTAGAATCACACTTATAAATGAAAGCATCACTAAAAGGAATAACAATAAATACTTATGTGCGACAACATACAATAATTACCCCATGTCAAATGTAGATAAATATGCAAACAATAAACAAGACAAGAACATAATGAACACTTATCTTTGATAAAAGTCACCAACTACGGCCTTGACTCAGATGTTCCTCCCAACCATAGACATTGTTTCTCATAATATTTTAGCAATAGGTCACCCCCGAGCTAGGGCTCAACTCCGCCTGGGAAAAAAGGTTCCTAGTGACAAGATATGGTCTGAAACTCAATAGAATTACTTAGTCTTGGGTGCCCACTTTTTCATCTAGCCCATAGTCCCTCATTCCTCACACCCAAGGAAGTGTTCCCCTTCTCTTCTCAACATTCCTTCGGCTACCCCACTTCCCTTCCCAAGGTTACCAACAACAGGCCATATAGGAAGTCTCCAAGCCATATGACTAATTCTCGATGCAGAAAGGAACAAATCTCAGCAAAACCTCTCTCCTGGAGAGTATGCCCATGGTTCTGACAACCACTCCACAACAACGAGTCTCTTACCTAAAGAGAATACTCACACTCTGTGAACCCGACTCTTCGACAGTAGAAATCTAGTTACGCCCCAACAACTCCCTACAAGATTATCTGGGAAGATAGAGTAATAATTAAATTTTCCATGCAGGCCAACCCCCCTCTTCTCACGAGAGCATGTTACATGAAAAATTTCCCCAATACTCCATGCAAAATAATAATAATAATAATAATCCCCAAAATACACTAAGGCCAACAATATATATTGTATGAATTCCATTTGACATGTGTCACCTTCAAAAGTAACTTTAGTTCACTTGGTGACCCATTCCCTACCCCCAGGAACTAAGGATAAAATAATATATATATGACATTATACTTTTCCTGGAAATATTATAAAATATTCCCCAAGACTTACAACTCACCCCCTCCCTATTTCCCTTTTTTTTCCAGTGGAGCAGGCCCCTCATCACGTTTTGTCTGATTCAATCAATGTGCAATGATGTAACATTATATTAATATTCATGATTATATATACATGGATGGGCATGGTGGTCTATCTACGTCCATGCTCACCAACCTCATAATCACACAGGCTCTCTGGCCTCCATACATATCCATTCAATGGATCCATGTGGATATCAATGGCCACCCACCTATTACAATTGGCTCACATAAAGATGTTGTCTTGGTAGTTTCAATTTTCATCTCGACAGTTTTTTTCTAGCTTTTCGGGTCCCAACTTTCTGGGGCCATTTTGAGGCCCCAAACAACATTTTTTCGTCTGCCAAAGTCACATCATAGATTTAGTCAGAGTGTGAAGGAATAATGTGTAGTCCTCGGATAGACCTTTCCAATGGGCTATCATGCACCTAAAATAGAGATCATATGCAAAAGTTACAACCTCGGGAAGTTGATGTACCAACTTACCCCAATGGGGCCCACATGACTGTTGGCACTTTTTCTCCTAGGGTTAGGTTTTGGATTTCTAGGGTTTTGAATTCATTTTTAATATAAAAAGGAATTTGTATCCTCATTGTACTCATCTTATTACAAATGAGCGCAACCATCATATCTCTTCTCAGAGATAAACCACCACCATTCTAGTAATCTTTTTTCAATATGCATTTTACAGTTTCAACATATTTCATTATTGAATAGAATCCAAGTTTTACAGTATCTATGTTATTTTTCATTGTATATTTTTGTTAATAATCTATATATGTATTCATTTATTTCTTCTCATAAAATCCAGATCAATGGTATTATAATGATCTTCTCCTTGTCGCTCTTAATGCATGTCCCCAACGTGGTCAAGGTACAAAGAGTTGGGTCTCAAGCTTGTTTCTTTTGAGGAAAAATGCTCTTGCATGCACAAGTTACCTTCCATGGTGGGAGAAAATAAATACAACGAGACATGATATCATTTCAAGTTGTTTCTCAAGGAATCCCTCGTGTTACAAAGGAACATGATGATGGATGGTTTTGCGCAAATCCTTCGATGACTACCAATAGGAAACAAAACTTCCTCGAGTGCAGGCATTGCCCCCTTCAAGGTACAAATCAAATTTGATATTCCTATATTTTAAGTTCATATAGATGTAAATGTTGTAGACAAATGTTTGACTCTGCTAGAAGGGTATTTTTCTATCCATAACCTTTCCAATAGAGAAAATATTACATTTGTGCTCCTCAAAGTCGTCCCCCATGTCAAAGATTGGTGGGAGACTTTCCCTAAGCAAAAGGAAATAGAGGAACCCTAATTATTTACAATCACACTCACCTGGGAGTCCTTGAAGGATTTTATTAAGGAACAATATTACCTTGTTGGAAGTTATAACGACCTATATACAAGATCGACCACACTACGGAAGGAAAGAGACCAAATAGTGCCAGAGTTCACAAATAGCTTCCATACCTTGCGCACCAAGCTAGGTATCAAATATTTTAAGCGACATTTGGTGCTCAGGTACCATGGTGGTATGAATATATACATCCAGACAAAAATGGAGTTTCTAGACATCTCGTCCTTGGGAGTATCCTATCAATAGGTTGTCAAAATTGAGCAGTATCTTAAGAAAACGATGCGATGGTTTGGGTCTAGGAACCCCTCACAGAAGAAGTAGGGAAAAGGTAGCCCCAACCCATAGAACAAAGGGTAGATCAAATATGGATAGCCTTGGGACAACTTGTCTAATCCATAAACAAATAAAGATAATGAAAAGATGAAGAAATGCATTGGGAAGTGGTGCAACTTCCATAAGATCCCCTGGCATAGAACTATTGATTGTTTCTCAAATAATTCATTGGTGGTGAGGTGAAATCCTATGAATTAGATGAAAGTTCTAACTCAGAGAAAGAACCACAAAAGGGGAGACATCTTATTGACATGAAACCCAGTGCCACCATTTCTATCACCAAGATCTAGCCCGGTGAACCTGATGATCTAGAGGAAGGTGATCACCTCTTTCATTCAGATATGTGGGTGAAGGGTACTCCACTGCACTTCATAGTTGATATAGGTAGCCAAAATAACCTCAGACTAGTGGAGGTCATCAAGAATTTGGCCCTACCAAAAATGTCACACCCGTAACCATACACCATTGGATTCCTCCGCCAAGGAAGCGATCTTCACGTCAACCAAGAGTTTCCCTTTTCCTACGACATCAATCCCTTCAATGATGAGGTATTGTGTGATGTTTCTCCCCTTGAAGTTTTTGATGTTCTTTTGGGCCAACCTTATTTATGGAAATGTCATGTTGTATATGATTCTAGGCCTCATAGTGTTATTATTACTTTGGACAGGAAATTGTACAGGATATATGAGGTAGTACCACCTACTACCATTTCCTTGATCTCTTCCAAGCAATGAAAGAAGGTCATCTCTTAGACCGAGAAGTTTTTCTTCTTCGTGATTTGCTCTCAAAGTGAGTGGAAGATTGCAGTCACATCCATGGGCTCTGCAGATGAACTCTCCATCCAACAAAACCAAGTGGATAAGGTCATGGAAGAATACAAATACATCTTCTCCTCACCCACTAGGGTACCTCTACACATTTAGGTCAAGCATTCAATCGGTCTGACCCCTAGCACATCATTTCCCAATGGGCCAGTCTATCATTGATCTCTATTAGGAAACGAGGAGATCAAGTGTCAAGTTCAAGAAGTGCTCCAAAAGGGCACATTCGACCAATATCATCACTGTGTGGAAGCCCAATCATGATTGTGCATAAGAAATATAGGACTTGGTGACTCTGCATCGATTATTGGGCCCTAAATAAAATCACAGTCAGGAATCGGTACCCAATTCCCTAAATAAACTATCTCGTTGACCAGCACAAGGGGGGAAATTAATTTAGTAAGATTGATATGAATTCAGGCTACCATTAGGTCCCAATAGAGAAGACAGATGTATGGAAAACTACCTTCAAGTCCAAAGAAGGTCTTTTTGAATGGTTGGTCATGCCCTTTGGTTTGACGAATTTCCCAACAAAGTTCATGAAAATGATGGATGATATATTGTGGCCTTTCACCAATTCTTTTATGGTGGTGTATATGGATCACATACTCATCTAAAGCAAGAATTGGGTAGAACACTTGCAACATATTCAATAGGTTATGCACACTCCGTGACAACACGAGATATATGCAAATTTGGAAAAATGATCCTTCGGCATGGATAGGGTCCAGTACCTAGGCTACATTTTTTATGAGCATGGGGTGCATGTGGATCCATCCAAGATCCATCTCATTCATGACTGGCTAGCCTCAACCACACTCACTGAGCTTCAAATATTTTTAGGACTTGCCAATTTATATCGCAAGTTTGTGTTGGGATTCTCCCACATTGCATGGGCCCTCAACCAAGTAACCAGGGGTGGTGGTAAGGAAAATTTCATGTGGGGCCTGTCACAACAACGAGAATTCGATGATTTGAAGAAACAATTGTGCTCAACCCCAGTTCTTTCATTACCCGACCTGCAACAACCCTTTTAGATCGAGACAGATGCTTGAGACTATGTTGTGGACACAGTTCTCACTCAGCACAAGCACCATGTGGCCTATCATAGTGAGACACTATCAGATGTCTTATGTAAGTACCCTACTTATGAAAAAATAAATGTACTCCATTATGCAAGCCTTTTTCCAATGGAGGCATTACATTCTCAGGAAGGAGTCAGTCATCCACATCAATAATAAGTCGTTGTAGTTCATGCAAACAAAAAGAAAATTGCAGAATGACCTCCATCCGAAGTGGTCTATATACAAGTATAAGACCAGAAGCAATTCCATATAAACATCAAGTATAAGACAAGAAGCATCAATCACATCATTGATTTCATCGGTCACTCTCCATTTGCATTACTCATCACGTTGCTAAACAACTACGACCACGAGACCTCCAGATGGTGCCAACTCTATGAGAGAGATCCTGACTTCGCTTCCAACTACCAAATGTTGGGCACAAAAACAAATGTCATTGATTCCCACCTTCAGGATGGGATTTTGTGCCATATGGTCCATCTATTTGTTCCAACAAGCGATCAAGAGAAGATGATTTTGGAATCCCACTACAATTGGGTGGCAGGACACTTCGATGTAGAAAATATAGTGGTCATGTTGCAACAACATTTATATTGATCGAAACTTCGAGAAGATGTTAGCAAGTATATCATGTCCTGCACTTCCTGTGCCATTTCCAAACTAGCCATTAAGAAAAAATGAATTTACACTCCTCTTCCTACTCCTAAAATTCCCTGGGAATCCATCTCAATGAACTACATGTCGGGCCTTCCATCAACCAAGTGGGAAAATGACCTTTTTTTGTGGTGGTTGATCATTTTTATAAAATGGTGATTATGGTCGCCTGCAAGAATATTATCACAGTAGAGGCCACTGCCAATATCTTGTTTGAATGAGTGTGAGTACATTTTGGGATACCACAAACCATCGTCTCATATCGGGATAGTTCGTTCCTCAACACATTCTAGTTGAGCCTCTATTCACTACTAGACACCATTCTTACCAAATCCACTTTCTTCCACCCCTAGAAAGATGTCCAAACTGTGGTAGTCAACCGAATGATCTTGCATACCTTGCGCATGTACAATTCCAAGCCTCTCCACACATGGGATGATATTCGTCCCTATTTTCAGCATAGCTACAACAAAGCCATGCATAAATCAACTAGCCACATCCCCTTTCATGTAGGGTTGGGATTTCAACCATTGGGACCCATGGATATTTGACTACCCCTTACGACCACCCAGGTAGACTCATCCGAAGATCAGACTGAAGCCAAAATAGCTACTTAGTTCATTGAGCAGATCCAACACATCTACCAACAGGTTCAGGATATTTTGGAGAAGTCAAATGCCCAGTATAAGCATCACCATGATCAACACCAGGTGCCACACAAGTTTCAGGTGGGAGATAAATTTTAGTTGCACTTGCAGAATAAATGCCTTACAGAGCCCCATAGGAAGCTTCATCCACTCCACTATGTACCTTATATCATCACCAAGGTTGTGGGTGATAATGTTTTTTATATTAACATTGTCCCCTTCCTTGGCTTGCACCCCATGTTTAATGTGGACCTCCTTTGACCATACTTTCCACCATTATTAGGCATCTCAAAGGTAGAAAAATAATCGACACCAACATAGCTCAACCCTGACTGCATGGAACATTCATCCACTGATCAAATAATGGGCACAAAAGTCAAGGGCACCCACCAATATAAGTTTCATCTTTATCATGTTATCAAAACAGGGAAGCTCCTGCATGAAGGAAAGTGGCTCACCCAATGCTAAATGATCCATATTTTATGAGAAAAAAAAATGAATACAGATTATTAAAATATTTTTAACACAGAATAACAGAGATACAGTAAAACTGGTTTTCTATTCAATAAGGAAATAAGTTGAAATTGTAAAATGTAGTGGAAAACAAGCTTGTTTGAATGGTGGAGGCTTATCTCTGAGAAGAGATGTGACGGTTGCACTAATTTGCAAGAAGATGATTACAATGAGGCTCTGAAGGCCTTTTTTACAATAAACAGGAATGTCAAAAACCCTAGACATCCAAAAACCTAACCCTAGGAGATGAAGCGCCAAAAGTCACGTGGGCCCTGTTTGGGTAAGTTAGTACATCAACTTCCTGGGGTCATAACTTTTGCATACGATCTATGTTTTAGGTGCACGATAGACCATTGGAAAGGTCTATCTGAGGACAACACATTTTTTTTCCTTATATCAAAGGTCATTTTCAACTATGGCAAGCCCTAAAAATGTTGTTTAGGGCCTCAAAATGGCCCCACAAGGTAGGGACCCAAAAACTAGGAAAAAAAAATGCCAAAATGAACCAGTTGGAATAGGTAGGAGGCCACCATAATCCATATGGAGCAATCATCCCCCCTTAGGAATCAATGGTCTCCATTTCATTGAGTTCCCCCATCAGATGAGGAAATTTCATCTCAATTTGGCCCTGGGTGAGCCACTTGCCTTGGTGATGGAGCTACCCTACTTTGAAAACTTGATAAAACTAGAACCTTTGTTGTTGGGTGCCCTTGATATGTGTGTCCACAATACGATCACTAGGTTCATGTTTCATGCAATCAGGGTTAAGATTTGTTGGTGTCAACTTCTCTGCTATCTTTTAGGTGTCCAATAATGGTGGGAAATATGGCCGAAGGAGAGCCATGTTGAAGACTGGGTGTAGGCCAAGAAAAGGGGGAATGTTGAGCGCAAAAGAATTGTCACCCACAACCTTGGTGATGGTGTATGTCCCATACTGAAGTGGGAAAATATTTCTATGGGTCCTTGTAATGCGTTCTTTCTACAAGTGAAACCAAACTTTGTCACCCACCTAAAACTTATGTGGCACCCAATGTTGATCATAGCGTTGCTTGTACTTGGCATTGGACTTATGTAAAATATCCTGAACCTGTTGGCAGATGTGCTAGATCCCCTCAATGAACCAACTAGATTTTTCAGCTTTTGGTGGAGCAAGGAACGAGTCGGTCGAGGTGGTCACCAAGGGTAGTGAAACATGCATGGGGCCCAATTGTTGGAATCCCAACCCCACCCGAAAGGTGTTGTGTCCAGTTGAGCTATGCAGGGCTTGGTTGTAGCTATGTTGGACATAGGGAAGACTCTCATACCATTTGCGGGGGTTCTTGGAATTGTACATGCGCAGGATATGTACGATCCTCCGATTGACGATCTCAGTTTGGCCATCTGTCTGGGGGTGGAAGGAAGTGGATTTGGTGAGATTGGTATCTCGTAATGACTATAGGCTCGACCACAATGTGATGAGGAACCGACAATCTTGATCTGAGACAATGGTTTGTGGGATCCCAAAGAGTACCTAGTCACGTTCAAAGAAGAGCTTCGAAGTGGCCATTGCAGTGATGTTCTTCTTGCAGGTGACCATAATTTCCATCTTGGAAAAGCGATCAACAACCAAAAAAACACAGTCATTTCCCCTCTTGGTGGACGGGAGCCCCAGCAGGTATTCCATTGTGATGGATTCCCATGGCTTTTTAGAAGTAGGAAGAGGGGTGTACAAGCCTTATTTCTTAATGGTCGGTTTGGCAATAGTGCAGGTGATGTAGGACCTGATATACTTGCCGACATATTGTCGAAGTTTTGTCCAGTAGAAATGTTTCTGCAACACTACCACTATCTTTTCGATGCCAAACTGTCCTCCCACCCTACTGTAGTGACCTTCCCAAATAAGCTTTGCGTGCTCTCTTGATGGAACGCAGAGATGTCCCAAATGACAAAACAACCTATTCTGAAGATGGTAATTAGTGACCACTGAGTTTTCTCCCAACATTTGGTAGGTGGTGGAGAAGTGAGGGTCTATCTCATAGAGGTGGGGCCATCTGGAGGTCATATGGTCGCAAGAGTCTAGCAGCATAGTGAGTGCCTCAACTGGAGGTTGGCTGAGGTAATCAACAAATCAGTTGGTACTTCCTATTTTATACTTGATGTTGAGGTGAAATTGTTGTAAGTATGTGAACCACTTGTAATGGCGATCATTCTGCAATTTGGCTTGGGTCTGCATGAAATTTAGTAGCTTGTGATCAGTGTGGATGACTGTCTCCTTCCCCAGAATGTAATGTCTCCACTGGTGGAAGGCTTGTACAATGTAGTATATTTCTTTTTCATAAGTAGGGTACTTACAAACAACATATGACAGTGTCTCACTATGATATGCCACAGGGTGGTGATGTTGAGTGAGAACGATGCCCACAACAGGGTCTAAAGAATCTGTCTCAATCTCAAATGGATGTTGTAGGTCCAGTAATGAAAGTACTGGGGATGAGCACAAACACTGCTTCAAGTCATCAAAGGCTTTCTGTTAGGACAGGACCCACACAAATGTTTCCTTACCTCCACCCCTAGTTACTTGGTTGAGGGCCCATGTGATATGAGAGAATCCCAACACGAACCTGTGATAGAAATTGGCGAGGCCCAAGAAGCTCTGAATCATAGTGAGTGTGGTTGGGGTTGGCCAATCATGAATGACCTGGATCTTGGTTGGATCCACATGCACACCATGTTGATCAAATATGTAGCCTAAGTAATGGACCTTGTCCATGCCGAAGGAGCATTTTTCCAAGTTTGCATATAGTTTGTGCTGTCGCGGGGTGTGTAGAACCTGCTGAATATATTGCAAGTCTTCTGCCCAAGTATTGATGTAGATGAGGATATCATCGCAGGATATCGTCCATCATCCTCATAAAATTTGTTGGAGCATTTTTCAAACCAAAGGGCATAACCAACCATTCAAAAAGACCTTATTTTGACTTGAAGACGGTCTTCCATACATATGTTTGTTCTATTGGGATCTGGTGGTAGCCAGAATTCACATCAATCTTACTAAAGCATTTCGCCCCCATGAGATGATCAAGGAGGTCGTTGTTTCGAGGAATCATGTATTGGTTCCAGACTGTGATTTTATTCCTGGCTCGATAATCAATGCAGAGTCACTAGGTCCCATCTTTCTTCTACACTAGTACGATTGGGCTCCCACAAGGTGATGAGGTAGGATGGATGTGCCCCTTGTGGAGAAGTTCTTGGATCTTCCTCCTGATCTCCTCGTTTTCTAACAGAGAGCGACGGTAGATCGAACCATTGGGTAGAAGTGTGCCTGGGATCAAATCGATGGGATGCTTGACCTGGCAGTGCAGAGGTACCCCAGTAGGAGAGGAGAATAAATTTGATTATTCTTCCACGATCTTATCCACTTGCTTCTGTTGTGTGGAGAGATCAGTCATGAAGGCCCTAGATGTGGTTGTGATTTTTAGCTTACTCTAAGAGAAAATCACGAAGAAGACAAATTTCCTGGTCTGAGAGATGACCTTCCTGCATTTCTTGGCAAAGATCAAGGAAATAACACTAGGAAGGACTGCCTCAAGTATCTTGTACAATTTCCTGTTCAAAGTAATAATAACACTACGAGGCCTAGAATCATATACAGCATGATGTTTACATAAATAAGGTTGGCCCAAAATAAAATTACAAACTTCGAGAGGAGAAACATCACACAATACCTTGTCTTTGAATGGCTTGATGTCGTACGACAGTCGACACTGTTGGTTGACGCAGAGATTGCTTCCTTTGTGGAACCATCCAATGGTGTAGGGTTGTGGGTGCAACATTGTCGGCAAGTCCAAATACTTGACGACCTCTGTTGAGATGAGGTTCTTCTAGATACCGCTATCAACGATGAAGTGTAGCAGGGTTCCTTTTACCCACATCTGCAAATGGAAAAGGCATTTGCCTTCTTCTGGCTCATCTAGTTCACTAGGCTAGAGCTTGGTGGTAGCAACAGTGTGTTAAGGTCCTAACCCGCACATAGGTAGATCAATGTATTTGGATGTAATAAAGGTCAATATTAATAAGGCCTTTCAATAAAATAAAATAAGGCAGATGTAAGAAGACCAAATAGAATCTTCCGCTTCTATAAGGATCTTCCTCTAGATGCTTCTCTTAATAGACATATTTAGTATAAATATGTTAAGCCCTAATATTGGCTCATTACCCCTTAATTGGGGCATATTAGATTAGTAATGTTATTTTATTTATGTCGGCTTAGGCCATTAGTTGTAATTTAGATTAGTAATGTTATTTTATTTATGTCGGCTTTAGGCCATTAATACCTCCTAGTCTCCTATATATACCAAGGAGACATTTTCATTTTGAATCATCTTGGACTTGAACATTTAAGCGGGGTAAAAGGAGGTTGCCCCCTTGAAGAGGCTTATTATCTGAAATTATCTCTTTCTCAAGGCGTTGAGTACTTTTCCTGAGGTTTTTCTATGCTATATTGATGTTTGGTTCTTAACATATGGTTTCAGAGCTCAAGGTCTTGGGGTTTCGCTGCTACATCTAAGACACCGTGGCATTTTTGCTATAACTTTTTTTCTACAATGTTTCTAAAGGACCGGCTTGGAGGGTATTTAGAATATGGATCAAGGTACGGTGGGTTCAAAATTCAGCTCCTGAGGACTTATACTTTTTGAGATACATCCTATACAAGATAGGGTTCTGGAATCATCCTGATATGAGTCCTTGTGGAATTTTCGCTATAAAAATTATTCTGTAACGTTTCATACCCTGAAATATAGTGGCCATTTACAAAAATTAGTAAGCTATCTGTGGTAAAAATTTCAGCTTCTGGGTCATCTTATATTTTTATACACACGTTGTGTAAGATAGGGTATCTGACTAGTCCTATTGACTAGTCTCAAGAAGGTGTTTCAGGTAAAACAATCATAACTTCTTGCTAGAGTATCCAAATTGAGTAGGACTGGTTGCATTAGATCATAGACAGTCTGTAGTAATTTTGGTGCGAGTTTCAAAAGTTTATATCAATTATTTTGTGCGGGGCATGCTATACAAATGAGATCTCCTCGAAAGACCAAAAATCGGCAAGTTGTGAGGAAGTTACTATAAATTCCACTTGGAACATCCAATTTTGATCAGACCTGTGGCATTGCAGAGAAGAAATATCATAGAACTACCTAAAAGAAAGTTTCATACCTAGAAAGGCCGAAAAGTGGGAGATAGAACAGAATAAATATTTTCTAACAGAACCACCTAAAATTCAAGATTCAAAAGTGATATTTCGCCAACATGCCACCAAAAAAGGGACCTTCTACACCAAATAAGCCTCCAGAAAATCCTAATTGGACTTTTGATGAAGGTGAAGAAATGCGTAGGGACATAAATGAACTACAAAATAAGATGGATTCAATGGAATCTTAGTTGGATACTAAGATGGATTCAATGAAAGCTCAGTTGGATACTAAGATGGATTCAATGGAATCTAAGATGAATGGATTAAAAGGGGAGATCATGGAAGTATTGAGAAATTTCGTAACAGAGAAGACACCCAAAAGTGAAAATGCATCTCATGAAATTCATGATGAGGACACAAGGAAGGTGAATCAAGAATGGAGTAACTCCAACTTTGGTTTGAAGACCAACCACGTTCCTAAGATTGATATGAGGAAGTTTGATGGCAAGGACCCAATCACATGGATACTTCAGATGGAGCAATTCTTTGATCTCCATAATGTGCCACATACACAAAAGGTACGAAT
>ML781812.1:1135282-1150964 GCA_009831015.1 Picea engelmannii
CAGATCAACATCGTAGTGAAAGAAGTTTTGAAGTAGGGGATTGGGTGTTTTTAAGACTACAACCATACAAAGAAATGTCCCTCAAGCAAGCCAAGAAGGATAATAAATTATCACCAAAGTACTATGGCCCTTATAAGGTGTTGTAAAATATTGGTACTATGGCATACAAATTAGAGTTGCCTGCATCTTCACGAGTACACCCAGTTTTCCATGTTTCATGCTTAAATAAGGTTATAGGCGACAAGATCCCAGTTCAAACTATATTGCCAGAACTTGATGAGGAAGGAAAAATCATATTGGAGCCTGAAGCCATCACTGACACAAGAATTCGCCAACTAAGGAATAGATCCATTTCAGAGTATCTCATTAAATGGAGGAAACTACCGGCTGAAAATTCCACTTGGGAAGATGAGTCTTTTATACAGAAGCATCCAAAGTTACTCAAGTGTTGCGAACAACACTTGTCTCAAGGGGAGGGGCATGTTAAGCCCTAATATTGGCTCCTTACCCCTTAATTGGGGCATATTAGATTAGTAATGTTATTTTATTTATGTCGGCTTAGGCCATTACTTGTAATTTAGATTAGTAATGTTATTTTATTTATGTCGGCTTTAGGCCATTAATACCTCCTAGTATCCTATATATACCAAGGAGACATTTTCATTTTGAATCATCTTGGACTTGAACATTTAAGTAGGTTAAAAGGAGGTTGCCCCCCCGAAGAGGCTTATTATCTGAAATTATCTCTTTTTCAAGGCGTTGAGTACTTTTCCTGAGGTTTTTCTATGCTATATTGATGTTTGGTTCTTAACAAAATAAGGGTCGAGGGTATGAAAACCCTAGCTTGGATATTATTGTAACAGAGCGCTGCTCGACTGGAGGTTGCCCCCTTGAAGAGGCCTGGGAACATTTCTATCTGAATCAAAGTGCTATTTATATTGCTATTTCATATATCATTTCTCTGTATTGTGAAGATTATGATGGATATTTTCCTGTTATTCTGCCATTTCTAGCATTTCATTTATGTTCTCCATATTTTATATATCTGGTATCTTGCAAGTGGTATCGGAGCACTTTCCTTGGAAGAAATTGTGGGTATTTTTTTCCCAGGGTAGAGACGTATTTCAACGTCTTTAAGCCACAAAGATCTGTCGTTACACGCATAAACCCGCGGTTGAGGGATTCATACACACAGGAAATACAAGTGGTTCTTACGCGCACATCTGTTGGCTACTCTTGTAACCCTTGTTGGTACCCCTTTGAGTGGTAGAGCATCAGACAACACCTGTGTACGGATCGTCCTAGATTTCCTGAATCCCTCTTTAGATAAACCTATCGGCCGCTGGACTGCTATAGTGTCACCGAGAACAACACTCGGGAAGATACTCTCTAGTACCTGGGTAGTCAGGTAGTACGGCTAAGGGTACGATCTATCCTCCTTAGTTAGTGCCCTAAGATATTGGGCCGAGTACTACTGTTGGACCCCACACGTATATCAGATAGCTATAGCACAGAGCAAACCCTTGTCTGTAGAACCCTTGAATACCTAACCCTTGGGGAACATAAACAAAGTAAACCGGCGAGATCTATTGTCGTGCATCTGTGTTTGGGTTGCTAAGTAAATACACATTTCTCTCTGGTTTAGAATTTGGGGATTTCAGCACTGCAGCATTCTTCAAACCAAAGTATAACCCCGCAGATGTAAAAAAAAAAAAAAGTTTGGAAATTTTTTCACCATTATTTGAGACCTATTCCATTATATTAATCTCTTCTCCCTTATCACATTCCTCCATATCATTTTTCTGCAAAAATTTCTGACCCCGCCCACTCCCTTTTCAGTTCACCCATCCTCATGGGACATACCCATAGCCAAGAACTAGAGTCTCGCTTCAACACCTTGCAATCTGGTTTTCTTGAGACCCAACAAGAAGTGCAACAACTCAGTGCTACTATTGCTTCCCATGATGCATCCATGAATGCATCTGTAAATGTAGTCGTGCAGTCCGCAATGGCAGAAGTCAAACACGAACTAACCACCCATCTTGAATCTGTCTTTGCATCACTCTGCACCAAACTAAAGATCCCTATCGATGACTCTTTTCCTGATGCACATAAAAAGACTGAAGGTGAAACTTCTTCCCACTCCTTTCAACCCCATCACTTTCAACGAGACATACGCCTTCCATGGGTGGATGTAACCAAATTTGAGGGCTCGGACCCCACTGGTTGGGTCACCCAAATGGAACATTATTTCTCTCTCTACAACATTACATATGACTTGGACAAACTCCGGTATGGTGTTCTCCATCTAGATCAAGAATGTTGGCAATGGTGGAAATGGAGAAAAACTTCCCGTCAAGGGTATATTGCTTGGACCCAACTTGTGGCAGAGATTTATGAACGCGTTGACACTGACACCAACCATTTGGGTCGTTTGACAAAATTGAAGCAATCAGGCACAGTAGAAGAATTCATAGCTGCATTTGAGTAACTGGCTTTCCGAACAGAAGGCATGACTGATGCTTTCTTTCGAGAGTGTTTTATCAGTGGCCTCAAGGAGGAGATTCGGGCCCATGTCCTCATGGCTTGACCTATGACTTGGGTGGAGGATACTAAAAAATCTAAAGAAGAACAACAAATTGTTTCCTCTCAAAACCATAAGCCTTCTTTTATCCCTCGCCCTAAACCAGTAAACCCCACTACTCCCTCCGCCCCATTAAAAATCCAAAAATTGACCAGGGCTGAAATGGCCAAAAGGAAACTCAAAGGCCTCTGTTATAATTGTGATGACAAATATTTCCCAAGCCACAAATGCAAGGAACAAAATATTTTTATGGCCATCTCTGAGGATGTTCTGGAAGAGGATGATGACACTCCCTTTGTGCCCGAGTCACCAGAACTCACTGACATAAACCCTCCCTCCGACCCTCCCAAAGTGGAACCAATCATTTCCCTCAATGCTCTCACTGGCTTCTCGACCCCCCAAACCCTCAAGTTAATTGGGTACATCAAGCACCGAAAGGTCATCATTTTTCTTGATAGTGGCAGCACCCACAATTTTATTCATCGTCGCATTGCCCAAGAAACCCATTGCTACATCCATGCTGTCAACAATTTCCAAACCATGATTGCCAATGGTGGTTCTATGAAATGTGGAGGGCGCTGTGAAGCTGTGCGTCTCCAAATCGGTGACTACCACCTAAAATCCCATATGTTTTCTATTGAGATGGGTGGTTGCGATATTGTGTTGGGTGCAGACTGGCTAAGAACTTTGGGTCCCATTATCATGGATTTTCAGAACTTAACCATGCAATTCGACCAAGGAGGCCACAAATATAAATTCCAAGGCATCAATGTTGGTTCACCTGAGATCATCAGTTCTCATCGCATTGAAAAACTACTAAAAAAAGGTCATTCTGGTGTCATTGCTCAACTCCACGCCATACAAGCCACAGAGACACCCCCCGTACCCCAAGACCTCCAAGCCCTCCTTTCTAAACATCAAATGGTATTTTCCACTCCCCAAGGACTCCCTCCTTTCCGAGGTGTTCATGATCATTCCATTCCCCTCATCCCAGGAATCCTTCACCCCAATATCCGTCCATATCACCACCCCTTTGCACAAAAAAATGAAATTGAAAAAATGGTTTAGGAACTCCTTATTGTCGGCGTCATCCATCCTAGTATGAGCCCTTACTCATCTTCGGTCGTCATGGTACTGAAGAAATAAGGTTCTTGGAGAATGTGTCCTAACTTCTGTGCTCTCAACAAACTGACCATCAAAGACAAATTTCTCATTCCTATCATTGATGACCTCCTGGATGAATTGAGTGGCGCCCAATTATTTACCAAACTTGACCTTCGCTCAGGCTATCACCAAATACGTATGAAGGAGGCTGACATTCCCAATATGGCCTTTCACACTCATGAGGGCCACTATGAGTTTTTGGTCATTCCCTTTGGGTTGTGTAACGCCCCCTCCACCTTCCAGAGCCTCATGAACCATGTCTTCCGCCCTTTTCTCTGTCATTTTGTCTTATTTTTCTTTGATGATATCCTCATCTATAGAAAAACCTGGATAGACCATCTTACTCACGTGGATCAAGTTCTTTGCCTACTCTCTCAGCACCAACTTTTCCTGAAACAGTCCAAATGTGATTTTGGTGCCTCAGAAGTAGAATACTTGGGTCATCTAGTGGGAAAGGATGGCATCAGGGTGGACCGGAAAAAGATTGAAGCTGTGCAAGACTAGCCACACCCAAAGACTCTCAAAAGCTTGCGTGGATTTTTGGGCCTCACAGGGTATTATCGCAAGTTCGTTAAGAACTATGGAAAGATTGTAGCACCTCTCACAACTCTCCTAAAAAAGAACTCCTTCACTTGGACTCCAGCAGTTGCTCAAGCTTTTCAAACCTTGAAGACGGCCATGTGCACCACTCCAGTTCTAGCCCTGCCCAACTTCAAAAAGACCTTTTTGTTGGAATGTGATGCCTCAGGGAAAGGAATCAGCACTGTCCTTATGAAAGAGGTTCGCCCTTTGGCCATCACTCGCAAGCAACTGTCTGAAAGGAATCTAGGCAAACCCATTTATGAAAAAGAAATGTTGGCGATTCTGCATGCCATTGAATTATGGCATCCTTATCTCTTGGGGAAACGATTCCAAACTAAGACTGACCATCAAAGCCTCAAGTACTTTCTGGAACAACGCATTTCCTCCCAGGAGCAATAAAAATGGGTCACTAAGATCTTTGGATATGATTATGAGATCATTTACAAGAAGGGAAAAGACAATGTCGTGGTGGATGCACGGTCCCGGAAATATGAAGACGAAAGATCCCTTTTTTCTCTTTCCTTAATTGTACCTGATTGGCTCCAAGAGGTGCACCAGGAATGGATTCAAGACCCCAAAAGTTTGCATCTGATCCAGCAACTACAGAACAAGGCTCAGGCTCCCCCAGGGTACTCCTGGATCCAGGATGAGCTTTGATACAAAGGTGGCTTGTATTTAAGTAAACAATCCAAGCTCAAATCCACGGTACTTTCTGAGCTTCATGCTACACCCACAACGGGGCACTCAGGGTTCACCAAAACATATGACCGAGTCAAACGTTCTTTTTCCTGGGATGGTATGAAACAGGACATCCGTAAGTTTGTGGCTGAATGTGAGGTGTGTCAACGCAACAAGGGATAAACAGTCAAATCTCTAGGCACCCTCCAACCGCTTCCGATTCCCCCTACTATTTGGAAGGATATCTCTATGGACTTTATTACAGGCTTACCCAAATCAGGGAATAAATCAGTCATAATGGTGGTGGTGGATCACCTTTCCAAGTATGCTCATTTTTGTGCTCTTCATCATCCATTTACTACATCCACGGTGGCTCAAATTTTCATGGATCAGGTCTTCAAGCTTCATGGCATGCCAAACTCTATTGTTTATGATTGAGACCCAACTTTCACAAGAAATTTTTGGCAAAAACTGTTTAAGCTACAAGGCACACAATTGCATCTCAGCTCAGCTTATCATCCCCAGACAGATGGTCAAACGAAAGTTGTCAACAAATGTTTGGAAACATATCTAAGGTGTTTTTCCTCTGAAAAGAAACACCAGTGGGCTCAATGCTTACCCCTCGCCGAATGGTGGTACAACACTACATACCATACAACCACTCGCATGACTACTTTTGAAGCAGTATATGGAAAAAATCCACCATCAGTTCTCTCATACTTATTGGGTACCTCGAAGGTCCAGGCGGTTGACCAAACACTTACAGTCTGAGAGGATATCCTTCGTACCCTTAAAGAGAACTTGGTCATGGCCCAGAATAGAAAGAAGCAGCAAGTAGATCAAGGTCGCTCTGAACGTCAATTTGTAGAAGGGGATCAGGTGTTTCTGCGACTGCAACAATATAAGAAAACTTCCCTCAAGGCAGAGCAGTGTCAAAAGATAGCACCCAAATTTTATGGCCCTTACACAGTTCTCAAGCATGTGGGACAAGTCACATATCAGTTAGCTCTACCCAGTCAGTCGAAGCTACATCATGTTTTTCATGTTTCATGCTTGAAGAAGGTGATTGGAACCAGGTGCCAAATTCAAACCAACCTTCCAAAGTTAGCTGAAGAAGGCTCCATTTGGCTACAACTAGAATCATTTTTGGACCAGCGTGAGCGTCGCCTGCATCAGAGAACCATCAAGGAAGTGCTATTATAGTGGAAAGATATGACTCCAGTAGATACCACTTGGTAACCAGCTACCATTCTGCAGCAGTTTCCACATCTCAAGCCTTGAGGACAAGGTTGTTTTTAAGGGGGCGGACATGTTAAGGTCCTAACCCGGACATAGGTAGATCAATGTATTCGGATGTAATAAAGGTCAATATTAATAAGGCCTTTCAATAAAATAGAATAAGGAAGATGTAAGAAGACCTAATAGAAGCTTTCGCTTCTAGAAGGATCTTCCTCTAGATGCTTCTCTTAATAGACATATTTAGTATAAATAAGGGTCGAGGGTATGAAAACCCTAGCTTGGAGATTATTGTAACAGAGCATTGCTCGACTGGAGGTTTCCCCCTCGAAGAGGCCTGTGAACATTGCTATCAGAATCAAAGTGCTATTTCTATTGCTATTTCGTATATCATTTATGTGTATTGTGAAGATTATGCTGGATATTTTACTGTTATTCTGCCATTTCTAGAATTTCATTTCTTTTCTGCATATTTTATATATCTGGTATCTTGCACAATAGCACTGGGTTCCGCGTCAATGATCCGTCTTCCTCTTTCTAGTTTTGACTCAAAGTCAGAACCCGCATCTGATTCATAGGATTTCACTTCGGCCACCAACGACTACTTTGAGCAGCAATCAACAGTGTTATGCCAAGGGATCTTATGGAAGTCACACCACTTCCTGGTATCCTTCTTTGTCTTTTCGGTGTCCTTCTTTACTTGCATATTGGACTGGTTGTCATGATATTGTCCATAATTTTTATGTTCTTTGTTCTGTAGGTTGGGCTCACCCTTTCCTGGTTTTTGCTGTGAGGGGTTCCCAGGCCCAATTTGTCGCATCTTTTGTTTGATCTTCTACTCCATTTTGATGGCATATCGATAGGTCGCACCCAAGGACGAGATGTCCATAAATTCCATTTCAGTTTGGATGAACCTATGCAAAGCACCGCAATACTTTAGCACCAAATATCTCTCTGAATATTTGATACCCAGCTTGGTGTGCATGGTATGGAATATATTTGTGAAATCTGGCAGTGCTTGGGCTGTTTATTTCCGTAGTGTGGCCCATTTGGTATACAAGTCATCATAACTTCCAACAAGGTAGTATTGTTCCTTAATAGCATCCATGAAGGATTCCCAAGTGGTCACGATTGTAAATAATGAGGGTTCCTCTGTTTCCTTTTGCTCACTGAAAGTTTCCCACCAATCTTTGACATGGGGAACAACTTTGAGGAGCGCAAAAGTAATTTTTTCTCTATTTGAAAAGTTATGGACATAAAAAATACCCTTCTAGTAGATTCAACCACTTGTCTACAACATCTATGTCTATCTCACCTTAAAATATAGGAATATCGAAGTTGATTTGTACCTTGAAGGAGGCAGTGCCTCTGCTCGAGGAAGATGTGTCACCTATTGGTAGTCATCGAAGGATTTCATCGAAACTATACATCATCTCATTCCTCTGTTGCATGAGGGATTCCTCAAGAAACATTTTGAAAGGATCACATGTCCCATCATCTTTCTTTTCTCCTACCATGAGAGGTTGTTTGGGCATGCAAGAGCTTTCTTCCTCAAGAGAAACAAGCTCAAGACCCAATTCTTTTTACCCTGACCTTGTTGGGGACATGCATTAAGAAGAAAAGGAGAAGACTACTATGATACCACTGATCCAGATTTTATGAGAAAAACAAAATGAATACGAATTATTAAAATATTTTTAACACATAATAACTAAGATGCAGTAAAACTAGTTTTCTATTCAATGAGGAAATAAATTGAAACTATAAAATGCAACAGAAAACAAGCTTGTTGGAATGGTGGCAGCTTATCTCTGAGAAAATATGTGACGGGTTTGCTCATTCACAAGAAGATGATTACAATGAGGCTCTGAAGGATTTTTTTACAATAAACATGAATGTCAAAAACCCTATATATCCAAAAACCTAACCCTAGGAGATGAAGCGCCAAAAGTCATGTGGGCCCGGTTTGGGTAAGTTAGTACATCAACTTCCCAAGGTCGTAACTTTTGCATGCGATCTTCATTTTAAGCGCAAGATAGCCCGTTGGAAAGGTCTATCTAAGGACTACACATTTTGTTGTTATCCATCAAAGGTCATTTCCGACTATGGCGAGCCCTAAAAACATTGTTTAGGGCCTCAAAGCAGCTCCTCAAGTTAGGGACCCAAAAACTAGGAAAAAAAACTGCCAAACTCGAAAACTGCCAAAATGAACCAGTTGGAATAGGTGGGAGGCCACCGACATCCATTTGGATCACCAAATTCAGTAGAAATTTCCTCATCTAATGGGGGAACTCAATGTAATGGATACCATTGGTTCCTATGGGAAGAGGATTGATCTAGGTTGATATCAGCAGCCACCCACCTATTCCAACTGAATCACGTACAGATATTGTCTTGGCAGATTCAGTTTTCATCTCGACAGTTTTTTTCTAGTTTTTCAGGTCCCAATCTTATGGGGTCGTTTTGAGGCCCTAAATTGCATTTTTTGGGCCTACCATAGTCACATTGTAGATGAAGTCAGAGTGTGATGGCATAATGTGTATTCCTCAAATAGACCTTTCCAATGGGATATCATGCACCTAAAATGGGGGTCGTATGCAAAAGTTACGACCCCGTGAAGTTGATGTACCAACTTACCCCAATGGGGCCCTCATGAATTTTGGTGCTTCATCTCCTAGGGTTAGGTTTTTGGATGTCTAGGGTTTTTTCATTCATGTTTAATGTAAAGATTCCTTTGGAGCGTCATTGTACTCATATTCTTGTGAATGAGCGTAGCCATCACATCTCTTCTTAGAGATAAGTTGTCACCATTCTAGAAAGTTTGTTTCATTGTGAATTTTACAGTTTCATCATATTTCCTTATTGAATAGAAGCCAAGTTTTAAAGTATCTATTTTATTGTTCATTGTATCCCTCTGTTAATAATATATATTTGTATTCATTTCTTTCTTCTCATAAAATTCAGATCATCAATCTCGTGCAATAACCCAACTATGTGCAACATAGTACAATGTGTGTACTTACCCAGGTACGTGAAAATCATAAAATGTGTGCACCCTATCTTTATAAAAATTCTTCATGCACTACTCCGATGCATGCAACATCAAAACCTAATACCAATGGCTCACTGACCTGAATGTATATTACATTTATACTTGGTTTCAATGACTCACCAACTATATGTACAATTATAAAGGGTTCCAGACCGGGGACACTACAACTTAGGTTATGTTATGATATTTTAAGCATTTGGTACATTACATTTGGTATTAGAGCATCGATCCTAGGGTTTTTCTTCCTCAAGCAAGTCATCTTGGAATTTTCACTATAAATTTTTTTTAGGGCCACTTTAGAAAGTGAAACATGGAGGCTACTTATAATACATAGAGGGTTGCTTGTGGTACAAATTTCAAGTTTTGGTTAGTTACAATTTCAGATATATACCTTGTGGAAGATAGGGTTTTTTACTAGTCCTATAACTTGTCTCAAACAAGTGTTTTGGGTAAAATAGTCATATATTATTTGGAGAGGATCCAAATTCTATGAGACTAGTTGAATTGGGAAGAGGATAGTTGTTGGGAAGGAAGGTTAGATAGAGAATAGTGAGAAGATACAAGGAATATAGAAAAGGCATGGGATCAAGAAGACCAGGAAAGAAGAGAGAGGAAAGAAAAGAAGATGGGGGACATGAAGAAACAACTAGTGCAAAATCCAGGAAAACAAGTCGAGCATGAGTTGTATCCAACTCATAATGAATTGTCACCAACAAAGGATGAGTGGGAGCCAACTCATTAAGACATGGAAAGAAAGCCTTAGAAAAAGGAACCAAAATATGTAACAGAAGAATATAAAGTTTATTAGCGAGAGGAGCGACTGCGGCAGAGACAGAAGCGAAAGAGAAGTGATAGAAGAGGAAGAAGATAAGGATTTTGAGTAGGATTTGTAGTTGTAGGATGTATTGTATGTAAATAATCCATGAATGTAAGTAGAGGAATGCATATTGAACATTTGTTGTAGTGTAAAGCGCAAGCATAATTCCTTAAATATAATAAATAAGAAAATATTTTTTTAACATAGCCCAGGAGGGTGTGAACCATGGTAATTGTGTGTCGAATTATGTTGTTGAATGGTTATTGATGCCTTTATTGAGTTAATCCATGTCTGTATGGTGTTATTTCAATTCTTTACTATGAAAGAATGTTATTTTTAATGATATTTTGGATAGATTCATGCACAATAACCTTAATTGTATGT
The DNA here is from genome assembly GCA_009831015.1 of Picea engelmannii. NCBI lineage: Eukaryota > Viridiplantae > Streptophyta > Pinopsida > Pinales > Pinaceae > Picea > Picea engelmannii. The sequence goes on from ML781812.1 coordinate 1,145,780, forward strand.
TTAATGTCTAAATGATAAGAATAGAAACTGATATGCATAAATAATTAAGTAATGAGGTCATCTTTGTTGGATTACTGAGAGGGGGGGTGAATCAATAATAGAGAAATTTAATCCTTTTTAACCATATAATCCAACTGTTATATCAATGAAGCATTATCATCCAATAACTGCAGAGTAAATAAGCAATGAACAAATGAACAAACATACACATACACAGTACACCAATGTTTTACGTGGAAACTCAAATCGGGAGAAAACCACAGAATGTTTTTTCTTGTATGTCTTGAAGAATTACATTCATTGGAAGAACCAACTTCCTTTGTTTTCTAGCTGCAACTGGAAGGAGGCTCCAAACCCCTAGTTTCTTAGGCTACAACTTGAGGGAACCTCCAAATCCTCAATTCTATGGCTACAACCAGAAGGAGACTACAACCGGAAGGTGGCTACAACCACCTGTCCTTGACCCGTCCTGCCACCCTGAAGTAGAAGTATAATGATGGAACCACTGTTAAACTATCATTGTGAGATATACCATTGTAAACCTATACCAATAAATCTAAACCATGCCTCAACCATGCATCAACCTGTACCTCAACCTGTAATCAACCTGTACCATAAACAAGTGCATCAACCATGCACCAAACTATACCAAATAACCTGTAATCAACCTGTACCATAAACAAGTGCATCCAACCATGTACCAAGTATGTAATAATCATGTGTCAACTACTCATCAACTATGAGTCATCAATATGTACCAACATCATCAACTATACACCTCATGCATGTGCCAACTCATCAACTACTTGTCTCAACCATGTACCTCAACCAAAATCCCTCATCAATTTCATCATCCAAATCTGATTTTTATCTCTATAATAGACCTGTTTTATATGATCATATTTCTGCAAACCTTCATTAACTTCAACAACAAGAGACTAGCATTTTCATCAAACATTTCTTTAGTCGCACATGCCTAGCTTTGGATTAGTCAACAACCCTAACTTGAAGTAATCATAACTTTGTACCTATAATGTATAAATATTTGAAACTAATACACAATGTTATTCAGTGTGTTTTATGCAATTCCTCCAAGTGTCACTACTTGGAACCTCTCATAAAAGGAATTATAGAAAAACTGGCATACCTTGCTGAATTTTGGCTTATTCTAGAGAGCGACCTTGTAGAGCGTTCCCCGAATGGAATATTTGTTGAATTGATATGAAACTATTACAAAGAATACTACAGATTTTACCCTAACCAACACATTTTTTTTCACAGAATTGGGATCTGTTATAAAGAATTTATGACATTTTTTCCCTAAACACATGTTTTTGTCTAGTTTCGGGACTAGCCACAAACCTTATTTTCCACAGAGTGTAACTCCAAAAATACAATGACCCGCAAGATGAATTTTTTACCACAGATAATTGGATATGCTTTCTCAATGGAATAGAAATTTTATGGTCTAAATCATTATAGAAAAAAAATTATAACGAAAATGGTGAGATGACCTGTAAATAACATACCTTAGAAAGCACCATCAAAAGAATTTATCATTCCTTGCATTTAGGCATTATTTTCTTCACCTTCCCTCAAAATTTCGACTTAGATATCCTTGGTTACCTCAGAGACCTAAGATATTCAATATTCTCAAGTGTGATTAAAATGAGAGAGCCTTGCCTCTTATTTATAATCTCCAAGTAGCTTCCTTAAAAACATCTCCTAGGTCACTTGGCCCCACTTTCCTTATTTTAGGGTTAACCCACTTCTAATTTCTCCATTAAATTTATTATTGAAATAATTTATTTTGTATTCAATTTGAATTATAATACACTCATTACGTCACTTTATTATTTATCTTTTAAAATCTCTTAAACCACTTTGACTACTTTGACCTTTTGGGGCTTCTAGATGACATATGAGAGTCCTCCAACTTTGTAAGGCCATAACTCTCAAACCGTGAGGATTTATGTGACGTTCCACATACCAACAGAAATGGAATGACATTTACTATCCATATAGAATAGTATTATCTAAAAATATATCATAACTAATAATGTTATCCATCAAACAAACTTGGGTCCATTACCCAAACCTGGGGTCTCCAACTTCTCATGGCCATAACTCTCTAACCGTGAGGAGTTATGTGACGTTACACATACCACTGGAAATGGAATGACAAGCATTATCCATATAGTATATTTTACCTAAAAAATTAATTTTCCTTCATCTCATTATTCCATGATTAAGCATGGGTTCTCTTACTCTGCAAAGCGTCTTCCCGTGAGGGCTTTCACCATAAGAGGACCACTTTGGAGTTCATCCATATTTACTTCTTATCAACCATGAAAAGACAATAATGATTCATATTTACATCAAACAATATTGGGTCCATTACCCAAAGCTTTGTGTTGTGGGGCTTTCTTCAAGGGTTAACATCAATGACAACCAACCTTAATAAAAAATCTCCCCCTTTGGCATTGATGGCAACACTCTGATGCAATACTTAAATCATATCACTCATGTTCTCCCTGGAACCATGCCTCTGTCCTTTGTATCTGATAAATTTGCCTCTGTCCTCTACATATGATAAATCTGCTCCCCCTGGGACCATGCCTCTGTCCTCTGCATCTAATAAATCTCTTTCCCTTTGTCATCAATGGAAAAGGTATCTTTCCATCCGAGGTTGCTCTCCCTAACTGAACTGTCCTCCTATGGTGCTTCCTCGTGTACATCTAAGACATTTAATATAATCATTCAAAAAGCATTCATTTTGGAGTATAAATAACTCCAAGTCTTTGGCGAAGATATTCAAAGGCTTCCCATGGAAGTGGTTTTGTAAATATGTCTTCCACTTGTTCTTTTGTTCCCACATACTCAACTCTAATGTTCTTTTTTGCAACCTGTTCCCGTAGAAATTGATACTTGATTGGAATGTGCTTCATCTTGGAGTGCATCACCGGGTTTTTTGAGATACTGATGGCACTTGTATTATCACAATATATTGGAATGGGCTCATCATACTCAATCGATATATTTGTCAAAGTTTGTTTCATCCAAAGAACCTGTGTACAACATGTTTCTACTGCAATATACTCTGCCTTAGTTGTAGATAGAGATAATGATGATTGTTTCTTGCTTAACCATGATACCAAACACTCACCTAAGTAGAAAGTTGTTCCACTGGTGCTTCATCGGTCATCAATACAACCTGCCCAATCTGCATCTGTGTAGGAAATAAGTGATAGATCTTTTCCTTTTGGATACCATAATCCAAACTCTTATGTTCCTTTGAGATATCTGAAAATCCTCTTTACTTCTAATACATGTGATTCCTTTGGCGCTTCTTGAAATCATGCCACTTGTCCAACTGCTTGCATTACATCTGGTCTAGATGTTGTCACATATAGTAGGTTTCCAATCATTGACTTGTATTGCCTCTGATATGTAGACTTTGAATCATCATCTTTGCTCAACTTACAACTGGTTTGCATGGGAGTGATAACTGGTTTTCAATCTTTCATTCCGAACCTCTTTAGCATTTCTCTAATATAATTGGTTTGAGAAATAAAAATTCCTTGGTTTCCTTGGCATATCTGAAGTCTCAAAAAGAAGGATAGTTCTCCAAGTAATGACATTTCAAATTCATTTTGCATGTCTTTTGCAAATTTCTGGCTTAACCTATCATCATCACTACCAAAAATAATATCATCAACATAAACTTCAATTAATAAATATTACCTTGAATTACCTTGATGTAGAGGTTGTTGTCTTCACTTCCTTTTCTGAACACTGTCTGCTGCAGATACTTATCCAGTCTGGAGTACCATGCTCTAGGAGTCTGTTTTAGACCATGCAAGTCCTTCTTTAATTTACATACATAGTATGTGTTCTCTGACAACTGAAATCCTTCTGGTTGTTCAATGTAGACTTCTTATTCAAGTTCCCCATTCATAAAATCTGATTTTACGTCCATCTGATATACTTTAACATTTTTGAAGCATGCATAAGCTAAAAGTAAACAGATTGCTTCCATTCTAGCAACTGGGGAAAATGTCTCTTCAAAGTCGATTCCTTCAATATGTGCATATCCTTTACATACCAATCTAGTTTTCTTCCTTGTAACATTTCCATCTTCATTCAATTTATTCCTGAAAACCCGTTTTGTGTCGATCACATTCTTATTCTTTGGTCTTTGAACCAATTCCCAAGTGTCATTTTTCTCTATTTGATCCAATTCTTCATCCATGGCCTTATTCCAAAATTCATCCTTGTTGGCTTCTTCAAAACAGTTTGGTTCAATTGTAGATAAGAGTGCTAGGTATGTTTTTTCTGGTGAACGGATTTTTCTTCTAGTCTCAACTCCTGCATCTTTGTTTCCAATAATCTGATCTGAAGGATGATTCTTCTATACTCATTTTCTAGGTTTCTTTAGATATACTTTCTAAACTTTCTCTTCTGCTTCTGTCGGATTCTCTTCATCTTCATATTCATCTTCCTCTTCTACTTATTTTTCATCTTCTTCTTTGAAAATTTGTTCCATTGATTTGTTTTCTTCTTCCTTTGATTTTGGTCTGCCTGTTTCATCAATTGTTACATTGATGCTTTCCACAAATTTGTTCAATATTAGATTGTAGCACTTGTATGTTTTCCTTGTACTTGAGTAACCAACAAGTATTCCTTTGTCCACACGAGAGTCAAACTTTCTCATTCTTCCATCTTCTCTTTTGATGTATCATTTTCTTCCAAAAAATATGAAGTGCTTCACATTCGTTGGACTTCCTTTCCATAGCTCGTAGGGAGTTTTATCAGTGTTGTTTCTGAGCATTACATTGTTTTGAATGTGAACTATTGTATGCACTACCTGTGTCCAAAATATATCTATCAATTTGGAATCCATTAGCATTGTTCAAGCCATTTCTTGTACTATCCTGTTCTTTCTTTCAACAACTCCATTTTGTTGAGGTGTCCTAGCAATGGAGAATTTCATTTTTATTCCATGACTTCTACAGTAGTCCATATATTCCTTTGAAGTGAAATCTCCTCCATTATCAGATCTCAAACATTTGATTCTTGAATCCATCTCATTTTCAACCATTTCCTTGTAGATCTTGAAGTTTTCAAAAGCTTCTGACTTGTTCTTGAGAAAGCAAACTGCAGTCATTCTTGTATAATCATCAAC
>ML781812.1:1161555-1173047 GCA_009831015.1 Picea engelmannii
TCAACCATATGCAATAAGATAGACAAGCCAAAACATCTCAAATCTTCTTTATTCATAAAATAGAGAAACCTGCTACAATGAAGATGTCGATCTAGAATGCTCAACAGATGGCCAAGAAGATAGACAATAGATAAGAGATGCTAAAAAATGATCCCACTAATACAAAAGATGCCTCCAAAGGCTGAATAAGAAATGAAGATCAATAGAAGCAGATCTGAATGTCAAACTCTCTAGCTGAAGAATGCCACACTCCAATAGAAGGTTGAAACCCTCAATAAATTGGCCCTGCTGCCAAAAGTGTCCAATCGCCTTAAGAAATATGCCAATTTTTAGATTAGGTGATGGTAAGAACAACCCAGGTTCCCAAATCTCCAAGATCCCTCTCAATCTCTGTAGATCTAAAATTCCCCACTAAATGGTGCGCCCCACTAGATGACTGAAGCCCTAGATAATTTGGCCCTGTTGAAGGAGGCCTCCAAATGCTCTGAAACTCTCCAGAAATATAGATCGGGACACTGAAAGTCACTAGGTGAAGTCTCAGGGTCAGATATGAAGTGTAACCCCTCCAAATGGACTAGATCTGGATCTCAAAAACGCCCTCCTTCTCTTCAATTCGCCCCACTGCTCAAGAAATAATCTGAGCCATAAAACTATCTCAGAAAGCACTAGATCTAATGTCCAAGGCCTTGTAATGAAAACCCAAGTGATAGAATTCTCAACGGACTTGCCAATCTCCTACAGCGAATCTCTCTCCAAAGATGGTGCGCCCCCCTTGCTGGAAACCCCCAATGGTGCGCCCTCCTCCTCTTCTTGTGCCTATGGCTGTGTAGAACCTCCCACACTGATGTAGATCTGACTAGAATGGTGTGGGAGATTATTTCATCTTCGAGAGAAAGCTTGGGACAAGCTAGGTGGAATCTTTCACCATCGAATCATCCTCTAGGGTTTGTTAAGTCAAAACCCTCAAAACCCCCAAGAGATGGGCTCACTAGCTAAAGCCAGATATCAAACTGATAAACATGCAAGAATGATGAGAAGAGGCCCTTGCCTTTCCTTTTACACTTTTGTCTCACCTTGTCCCTCCAAAGTGACTTTCATTTTATTAATATTTAATTAATTAATTAAATCACTTTAATTAATTAATTAACCTTTTTACCTTTGAAATGCTCCTTATCTCTCCTTGTGGCTTCCCTAGCCAATGAAAGTCACTTCTAGCCATCCCATCCAGTAGTGTTGCTCCTCCCAATTCCAATGAGCTATTACACTGAGAGGTTCCTCCAAGTAATGTACCCAAAATGACCTCTTCAGTGATTTCAATTAACTTATAGCTCAAAATAGTCAAAATCATGGAAATCGTCAGAATGCAACAAAACCAAAGCCAACCTATGAGGAATGGCTTATAATGATGGAATATGATTATAGATGCAAGTTGGAACCCACAATGCCTCTCAAATACCCCTGTACTCTCTATAACATCCATCTGGCTACTCTGGTCATCAAAAATCTCTGCACTGTGATGATGTCCCAAAGTGGGGACCTTACAGTCCTCCCTGCTAGAAAATTGCTTGTGCTTAAGCAATAACCAAATTATCTCAAATAAAATACCAGGATCCCATGTCCACCTATGGGATACATAGTAGAGCCCATCCAAAGACGAACAATAGTACACTCCACCCCCTAGATCCCATATCAGAAAGTGAACTGCAATACTCTGCGAAGCATAGTCCTGAAAGATATCAACCCTATGAACCTCTTGCACATGACACATGGCCTCATCTCAAAGTGAGTCCATCCTCCAAATCTCTACCAAGATCCACACGGCCTCCATCAACTACACATATTGATGCCCTACCGAGGTGATGCAAGACCTCCGTGAGGCACCCGCAAGCGATGCGCTCCTCTCAACACTGAAGATCAATGGAAAGTTAGAATAACGTTCCCCTGCAATGGTCCACTCTCCCCTGTCTGTCAATGCACTGCTCAATCCTGCAATCCCTGGGTCCCATGCTAACCTCTATCGAAGATCCTCATGCTGACACTACACTACTTTGACCATGACTGTCTACCCTCTGCATACATACTGGTTCCTCCTCTCTTGGATCCTCAAGCTGAAATACCTGTGACCACCGGACCTGCTATCCAGAAACTGTATCTATAAAGGCATCTCTGTAGAAGAATTACTTGTCCAAACATCTCCATGCCCTATCATGATGATCAAGAGGAAGAAAAGGTCTCACCCCATAGGACAAGTATCCACAAACCCACTCCAAACCAACCCACGGTGGAGTGTGAGGCTCTCTGGTGCAACCTGGGTCAACATGAACATCGTGCTAACAAAACGGACTCCTGGGTCCCATGGTAAACTTGGAAGTTTATCACTTCCAATCTCCTCTAACTGGTCCGATGTGAGACTGATCATTGTCGGAAACCCTATGTGCTTATCTGCTACCACCTGGCCCATGATGCTCTCTCTCTCACACAAAGTCTCAACTAGCTGCCTATGACGATCCCTCTCTCTTTAGCTGGATGTCGTAAAGGTACTCATGTCAGGTGGCCTCAACCTAGGCACTCTCCATGCTCTCAACCACTTTGTATCTCTCCTCATGCGACTGCTGATCTGGTGAAGGTGCTCAATCATAACTATGGGCTGCTGCAAAAGAGTGAAATATGCATACTCCCCTAAGTGTGTCTCCTACCTGCAAGGAACTATACCCCTCTGAATGTCACCATACATCTCGGCATGATTCTGTGAACTATCCCCCATCATTGTATGCTCTAGCATACTCATTTCATCTCCTACAGACTCATACTGCATCATAGATATGAGGTGTGATGCTGGATCAACCTCTACATAGAGGTCAACTTCTCTCAGAACACAAATGGAAGTGTCCCCCATCAATTGGTGCTCCTCTGCTACATCATCAACATTCTCTGTCAACGTGACTGACTGATACATATGAGTGTCCACTAAGACAGATGAAGTGGATCTTTGATGGATCTCCTCAGGAGACTCATATGGCCTAGACTCTGATTCTTGAAGGGCGGTCTATGTCCCTTTCAAGAATCCTCGAGTGCTCTCCAACTCCTGAGTGAGTCGGTCCATCTCCAACTCCTGTTCCCTGAGAGTCGCATGATACATCTTACCAACCCTCAGTAGATAATCCCTGTCTATCAACAACTTCTGGTAGTTAGCCCTCATCATAGATACTCTCTCCCTGAGATTATGAAAATCATCCATGGCAATTCCCTCATCTGAACTACCATGTGCCACTGATGCTCTCCAACAGTAATCTGTCGTCACTGCATGCATGTCATCAATATGTCTAGTGGTTACCCCGATCATAGCCTCACTAACTCTCAACTGTGTTGCTAAGTGGTGTGCCTCCTCATCATGGTCATACTGAGGTGCCAACTCAGACCCCTCACTGCTAGTGTCAGTCCTACTAGTTCCAACTCTAGAATCCCCAAAAACACCCTTTTCATAACATAACGTGCTGAACTGTCCACTCTCTACTGTGCTATTGGGTCTGTCCATACGTAACTGCACATCATCCTCAACTGCTAGCTCCCTCTGAATGATATTGTATCTAGTGTGAGCAGCTATATCCTCTTGTGCACTCAACCTACTACTATCATCTACACCTGGATCCCATATAGATGTATCCAGACTCATGCTATGGTCATTCTGACTGCTAAAGAGTGCATCCTCATCCATGAAATTTGATCCTGGAAGTAAGTGATCCATCCACTTGTCAACCTCGCCAATCTGCTCAACCAATGGAGTCTCCAATAGTTGTGACTCCATATCCTCTGGCTGACCTGTATGTGTGAGGTCAATTGCATGTACGTCCTGTACCTCCTCCTGGATCTGTGGGTCTACCTATCCATGGTGTGCATCCCTCACACTAGGCTCATCCAACATACCTAACGTACCACTGATCTCCTCATGTGACGTGGCTATCATGGGTGTCTGAACAGGTGATAGATGTTTCACGACGCCCATAGGAAGCTCATCATCTCTAGGTGCTAACACGTGTGACTCCTCACTAGTGTCACCACACTACTAAGGTGTAAGGTCATCAATGATATGTGATATGTCTGCTGAGACACTGGTGCTATCGTCCTATCCATCCATCTGCCTATCCACTACATAAGGGTCATCATCCTCCTCAAGCATGCAAGCATCACTAGCCTCTGTGCAAGAGTCATCATCAATATCCTCTGAGGTAGAGTCACTATCACTAGCCTCTGTGCAAGAGTCACTGTCATCATCGGACTGCTCCAAATCCTCATCATCACTATCATAGTGTACCTCAATGATATGCTTCTTACCCTTACCCCTACACCTATGATCTGGTTCCCAAAGCACCTTTCAACTGTAGCAAAGTTGTGTGCTCCTAATGGGTGGGGGGTTTCTTTATGCTTCCTTCCATCTAGCTATCATAGCTCTATTTTCCTCTGCCATGCTGACCCAATGTGTAACCTCATCTTTGCTCCAACTAGGATTTTTATAGGATACAAAATGATGGAATGTCATTAGACCTCTGAGATTCTCATTGAGGGTTTGATATTCCCCATCACAATCAACAATCCTTCTAGTAAAGTCCAAAATATCCATAGATTTATTTTCCTCTACTATTTTGACCCAATATATAACCTCCTCTTTGCTCCGCCTAGGATTTTTTATAGATAAAAACTGTTGGAATGTCAATTGAGCCCTAGTTTCCTCCCCAAGGGCGTAATATTCCCCTTTACAGATCATACTCTCTCTAGCAAGGTAAATCAAATCCATCTCTTCATATAGAAGACCCCTCTATGGCTCTGCATCCATGTGCTAATTCACAGTGGCTGGCAGGAATATAAGCTCTGATACCACTGTAATGATCCCAAGCCATTATGCAAGGATCATCACTGTCTTGGTGTCTTTTTTAAACATTTTTTTGGTTGTGGTATTTCGTCAAACAGTTTGTTGATCTATTTGTTTAGATGTGTTTATATGTGTGTATGCAGAAAATAACAGAAAGAGATAACAATGGAACATACCTCAACCATATGCAATAAGATAGACAAGACAAAACATCTCAAATCTTCTTTATTCATAAAATAGAGAAACCTGCTACAATGAAAATGTTGATCTGGAATGCTCAACAGATATCCAAGAAGATAGAAAATAGATAAGAGTTGCTACAAAATTCTCCCGCTTATACAAAAGATTCCTCCAAAGGCTGAATAAGAAATGAAGATCAATACAAGCAGATCTGAATGCCAAACTCTTCAGCTGAAGAATGCCATGCTCCAATAGAAGGCTGAAACCCTCAATAAATCGACCCTGCTGCCAAAAGTGTCCAATCGCCCTAAGAAATATGCCAACTGATAGATCGGGTGATGGTAAGAACAACCCAGGTGCCCGAATCTCCAAGATCCCTCTCAATCTCTGTAGATCTGAAATTCCCCACTGAATGGTGTGTCCCACTAGATGACTGAAGCCCTAGGTAATTCAGCCCTGCTGAAGGAAGCTTCCAAATGCTCAGAAACTCTCCAGAAATATAGATCAGGACACTGCAAGTCACTAGGTGAAGTCTTAGGGTCAGATCTGAAGTGTAACCCCTCCAAACAGACTAGATCTGGATCTCAAAAATGCCCTCCTTCTCTTCAATTCGCCCCACTGCTCAAGAAATAATCTGAGATATAAAACTATCTCAAAAAGCACTAGATTTGATGTCCAAGGCCCTGGAATGAAAACCCAAGTGATAGAATTCTCAACGGCCCTGCCAATCTCCTACAACGAATCTCTCTCCAAAGATGGTGCACCCCCCTTGCTGGAAACCCCCAATGGTGCACCCTCCTCCTCTTCTTGTGTCTGTGGCTGTGTAGAACCTCCCACACTGATGTAGATCTGACTAGAATGGTGTGGGAGAGTATTGCATCTTCGATACCAAGCTTGGGACAAGCTAGGTGGAATCTTTCACCACTGAATCGTCCTCTAGGGTTTGTTAGGTCAAAACCCTCAAAACCCCCAAGAGATGGGCTCACTCGCTAAAGCCAGATATCAAACTGATAAACATACATGAATGATGAGAAGAGGCCCTTGCCTTTCCTTTATACTTTTGTCTCACCTTGTCCCTCCAAAGTGACTTTCATTTTATTAATATTTAATTAATTAATTAAATCACTTTAATTAATTAATTAACCTTTTTACCTCTGAAAATCTCCTTATCTCTCCTTGTGGCTTCCCTAGCCATTGAAAGTCACTTCTAGCCATCCCATCCTATAGTGTTGCTCCTCCTGATTCCAATGACCTATTACACTAAGAGGTTCCTCTAAGTAATGTTCCCAAAATGACCTCTTCAGTGATTTCAATTAACTTATAGCTCAAAATAGTCAAAATCATGGAAATCGTCGGAATGCAAAGAAACCAAAGCCAACCTGTGCAAAATGTCTTATAATGATGGAATATGATGATCGATGCAAGATGGACCCCACAATGCCTCTCAAATACCCCTGTACTCACTATAACATCCATCTGGCTACTCTGGTCATCAGAAATCTCTGCACTGTGATGATGTCCCAAAGTGGGGACATTATAGGAGAGATAGAGAGGGGGGTAGAGAGAGAGAGAGAGAGAGAGAGAGAGAGAGAGAGACTAACAATGAGGAAAGAGAGTGAGATGGGAGATATTTGGGAGAGAGAGAGAGATGGGGGTATAGGGGGAGGGAGGGACAAAGGGGAAGAGAGAGAGAGAGAGAGAGAGAAAGAGAGAGAGAGAAATATATAGAGAGAGAGGGAGAGAGTGCAAGAGGGGGGAGATAGAGAGGGAGTGGGTGTGAGAGTGAGAGGCATGGAATGGAAAGGTCTAGCTCTAGGTCATGGTCTAAGTCTAGTTCTAGTTATAGGTTTATCTCTAGCTCTAGATATAGCTCTAGCTCTTGCCATGTACAGTTCTTAACATTCCTATGTGTTACCCATGATTTTGGTCATCATGATGATGTATTGACGATGGTGTACTCAGGCTCTTCATAAGAACTTTTTCCGGAGAAAAGTTACTTTCATCTTTTCCCAGAAAACTCATTTTTGAAGAAGGTTCGCAGACTGCTAGTGCATTTGGGTGTGAAAATGACCCATTCTCTCAGGATTCTTTAAGCCAAGGTGTGAACTTCTCACACTGTGTTGAATATTTAGGGTGCGAACTCTTCCTAAATCATGGAAAAAGATGAATTCTCGATGCTTCTAGAAGGGAATATTCTAGAAGAATGGGTTGGCATTTGAATGGTTATCTTTGTATTGGATTCCCTAATATTTTGGGATCATTCTTATCCAAGTACCTAATTCATTCTCTCCTATATATTGAGGGAATTCTCATGGAAAAAGGTTAAGCAAGATTCATTGGATAATTGGTGAAAGAATAGTGTGAAGGACTTAGCTTGAACAATAGATTGGAGACTCTAGCAAGTCTATCAAAAGGATTTGATATTCTTCATACAAAGATTGAGCAAGTGTGTGTGTTGGAACCAAGAGCCATCAAAAGGAAGCTTGCGACATCAAGGCTATCAGGTTGTAAACTTTACTTTCAATTAATATGATACAGTGGCATGTCCCTTTCCCATAAAGCTATTCTCACTTTATTGTGTAATTCCTTGATCATACACATAAGTTGATTGTTGAATATATTGTGATATCTTCACTTTGGTTGGTTTGTGTTGTCTTGGTCTTGACCTCACAAGAGCACCGAAGTGAAGCGAGAGAAACATAGACCTTAGAAAGTGATATAAATGTATGTTACTTGTTCCTTCCTTCTGGTTAATTCAATGGTCAAAACTTAGGGAAAGAGTCATGTCCTATCTTGTTTTGTTCTAGATCCAAGTGGATCTAGGGAGATCAGTTAGTGTCCACACCTACCGATTAGTCCGATAACAAAATTGGCGACTCCACTGGGGAGCATCCCATTTTCTTTGTGGATTTTGGTGTTTTTCTGTGGCCATTTTCTCTTGTTTTACTTTTCTCCTTTCCTATCAATCTCTGAGTCTTCAGGATATCCTGATAGACCCTCTGGGTCCAGAGGCCTTTTCAAATTTTTCTTCATTTTCCAAACATTTGACTATTTTCAGAGGTTCTCGCACTGCACTTCACTGTAGCCTGCGAGAATCTATAGAGTTTGCACTCTACCTTTAGGTTCAGTGCGAGGTTCTCGCACTCTACTCAAGGGCCACCTATGAGAATCACTAATTCTCGCACTGTGTAGTATTGCCAGCCTGCGAACTCATTTTTTCAAAAATTTGGATTTGAGTTTTGGCATCTTCAACTTCCTAGATCAGTCTAGGTGCCTCATAAGAGTTTCTTGAACCATTGATTGGTGTCTTTCTTGTCTTCATTTCCGTGCGTGAACAGTCTTAGGATTTCAAGGCTTTTTTTGTCACTTTTGTCTTGACTTTCGTTTCTTGACTTTTCTTGGAATAACCATACTCTCTGATTTTGGACTCTGAGTGTGTTTGATTAGTTAAGAACCGATGATCAGTTGAAAGTTGAGTTTCTTGTTCTTTATCATTTTCTTATTGTTTGAAAGATTACTTTTTTATGCGATTGAAAAGACTATATTGGTTTTCTTTTTATTTTTGTCTTCATTGAAAGAGTGGATTGGATTTTTATCATTGCTTGTTCATTGGTTTTTGATTTTCAGCACTTTCACTATCATGGTGTGGGTCCTTTTTGAAAAGTGAACAACCATTTTTCTTTCAAAAAATCTTTTTCGTTTTCGAAAACATTAAAAATCAATTGTTGAAATTATTGAAAAAGAAGCAATAGAGAATTGTTATTGATGCGTGATTTGTTGCATTTGCATTTTAAAGGAAATTTTTCATTGTAGTTCAAGGTTGATCTTTCCCTTTCCCTTTCCCTCCCATACATAAGATTCATTGAACGAAAAGTGATATATTTCTTTCTCATCCATGCATTGTTGGGTCAGAGTCATACAACATAAGTTTCACTTCTGTTTCCTTTGAGTAAACAACAGCTCTTAATAACACTGTGCAATTGTAAAATTTATCTAGTAACTCTTTTCTAGGGATCTATTACACCAACACTTAGCTAGGCTAGCGCTTTGGAGTAGGAAGAGAGATACACTCTCCAAAATCACAAAACACAATAGCATCTTGTGTTAGGGAGTGTTAAATTCCATTTGCAACATCTTGTCCTAGGAAGCCCTTCTCACACAAGGGTCAAACACGAGGTCGCATTGCTATTGACAGAGTTACTCACCCTGCTTTATTGATATCAGTGTAGAGATTGCATGTATTACGAGGATCACTTAGAGGTATACCCACAATGATGAGTCGAAGCCTTTTGTGTTGATTTCGGGCTAGATACCCTGCCCTTGCGTGTGGATCAGACTGTCGATTGTCTCCCTAGGATTTATTGTTGTTGGTGGTGACCTTAGTGGCCTATCTTTCTAGGTTCTTACACGAGGTGACTGTGAAGGGGAAAATCTTCACGGTACCTAGAATTGACGTTGACCAAACTCACTCGGGTTCCTTGGAGGGTATACCCACGATTATGTGTGGGAGCTTGCACCAAGGTGTAAGTCCGTTAAGAAGGTCGTCAGCGTAACTTTTCCACCCTAGCCCAGCCCCTTCTCGTCTCATTGTTGTGACGTTGGATTTCATCACCAACTAGTGGCTTCGACATTAGAAGGTCTTGTTTGATTGGTGTTGCTTCCTAGATTTTGTTTACTAGCGCATGTTGTTTGTTTCTCGAAGTTGACCATAGGATTTTCTTCGCGAAGTTTTTCACTCATTTACAATAGCTCCTCCACATCATTCACGTAGAATGCAGGGTTTATCTCCAGAGCATATGGAAGGTTCTCAACCCTTGTCTACAAGTACACCTGAAGGCTCTCCTCGGCAAAGTGAAGTCCTATTCATCACCACACCGCAAGTGGAGCGCACTGACTCTCTAGAACATTTTCGAATTACAAATACTCAAGAGGACTTTCGACTTCACCCTGATTCTGAGAGATGTTTTATGCGAGCAAACTCTTCCGAAGACTTAATTGTTGTGTATTCTAGATCTCCGACTGGACATGGGGACCAAGATCATTTTTGGTCTATGGGCGTTTTTCGATGGGACCTTTTTGGTCTAGGTTCACCTGTGATTTCCGAGATCAACCCACCTGTGATTTTTGAAATCTCTAGTACAGAGACAGTACCAGTGACTATCGCTTATCAATTTACCATCCCTATCGAAATGGCCCATCTCACAGCTACTATGAGTGTTCCAACCGGGTTTACTGTGGTTAGTCTTTCTCCTATCAACACACCGCGAACGCCCAACGTCGATCCGACACTACCACCTAGATACCGTGCGTTGAATGCTTTGATTCCTACTACTACGCAAACACCATCCGGCTCTCCTGGTGGTCCTTCTTCTTCTGGGCACTTTCTTCCCAATTTTGTTCCAACAATCCCTCAATTTCCTTTTGAAGGACCTTCTTCGTCCTCTATTGGCAATCCTAATCCTAGGGCACTATTCCGTCATTCACTCCAAATTACCAATTTCCGGTTGGTGTACATTTTCACCAAGGTGGTATGAAAAAACCCCCTCTCAGTGGACAAATCCCAATTGGAAAATTACCCCCAATTGGAACACCACCTTCAATGGGAGGACTGACCCCACCTTATGGGAAAAACATACCTCCATCCTTGGCCCAATATTGGAATCATTTGATCCAAAATCCTCCTCAAACGACTGGGGGGCAACAGTTTCTAGCTACGTCTGTCACACCCCCTAGTATGGGCCAACCATATCCAGGTTCGTTCAATCCCATTTGGGGGGCGAATGCTCCAACTCAAGCCCCTATTCCAGGGTATACTCCTATGAGCTACTATCCTCTCCAACCACCACCAAATATGCCTAGGTATTCACATTATATGCAAACTTCTTATGGTCCTACTGGTTTGCTGATAGGGCTTCCTCCCCAAAGCCACGAGTACCCGCAAGTGAATCGACAGTTACCCTTTCTCGCCACTTTGGATCTTCCGGATTTGTCAAGGATTTTAAACGATCCTATTTGTCACTCTCCCCAATGACTTGTTATACCCGCGAAGCTTCCCTCGGACATTCCTAAATTCAACGGCAAAGCGGGAGAGGACCCAAACAATCACGTTATGACTTTTCACCTATGGTGTTTGTTGTCGCAAGAGTCGACTCTAGGCTGTAATAGAGCCAAGCCTTAGCACATTTTAAAGTGAAGAATTTATTTATCATTCAGAACTTGACTTGGGTTGCAGCAAGCCAAACCCTGAAATTTAACTTTGAGTGCACTTCTGACCTAATACACTCAGAGACAGTTCTCTAAATAGCGAAGGGATCTTTACTCAGGAATGTTCAATGATTACAGTAAGAAGGCCAGATCTTTTATTAGAAAAGGTGTTTAATCAGGTCTGGAGGTTGATACAGGAGAAATAAGTCCATTGGGCATGGAGTCAAGTGAAAACCATAGA
>ML781812.1:1173097-1185894 GCA_009831015.1 Picea engelmannii
TGTACAATGAATCTATCTCTCTATAAATTCCCTCTCTAAAGGAGGTTGAAACCGCCTGACAGTTAACTAACTGTCTTTAACTAATTATTACAGTAATCTTAACTAAAATTAAAAATACAACTCAAATCTTAATTTCTGAACTGTTTATTTGACGTGCCTCCATGCGCGAAAATATCTGCAATTGTCGGGAAGTTCCTAATCAACATTAGGAATATTCAGACCGTGAACAGATGTCCGTCTTTTCCCGAACTCAGCAACTATCTTCCATCATAGGCAAAAGAAAAAGCGAGAGTTGTTCCATTCAATCAACTGTTTAGACTTCCTGCAACTATTTCAGTTGCTTCACCTGTCTGTTTGTTCTTTTGTAAATATGTGCCAAAAAAATTGTTGCTTTAACCCAATCCAACGTGAATATTGTCGCGGTATATGACTAGTTTTGCTATCAATATATTGCCTTTCTCAGCTCTCAATCGTTAACTCTGCTATTTAGGCCACGAGTGTGACATATATATCTGACCTCTTTTGTACAAACAATGGAGTATGCAGCTACGTCGTCGCTCACTTCCATATAAAACATGCATCGAATCCAGTGGGATGCTCGGCCTTGGTCGATAATATTTTAATTCTTGCACGATGGATCCAAACAATGGCTTTCTTCTTTTCCTGCCCGTTTCTACATCGTTTGTCTTAATGGCTAGCCAGCTCGGCTTTTGGGCTTTCGACGAACAAGGAGTAGTATGAAAAACAACGAGCAAAACTCCGAAATCCCGTGATTGGCGGTTTCATGCACGCGGCACGTGTTGGCGTTTCGGTCCACATTTATTAACTATCCGTGAATTTCTGGAAATATCCCTTTGATTGTTTATCATGTGCTTTGTTTCTAATTCGACAAATTCTATTGATGATTCAAAATCTGGGAATAGTCCTTTGACTAATAATGCTATGGCTGCGATGAACTGTTCCTCGTTATAAAGATATCAGACTCTTGAATTTCTGAAATAACAAGAGTAACATTCAGAAGCCTAACCACATCGACCGCATCACAAATCGAAGATCTGATTTCTTGGAAGTCTCCTTGAAACTTCACAAATATAAACCCATTGTTGTATCAGCTTGCAGCCGGATATTTGCCTCGTGGATATGGCTGTAATGATTCAAGTGATTTTACTGGACCTCATAGTTTCCTGTAATGGGAATTCTGATTGTTTACCCTGTGAGGAAACTCCTCGCTCTCGACCACGGGACGCCGGTTGAAAATTATCAAGATGGGAGTATATGAACAAGATCTGCAGTGGAGTAGTTCGCCAGTAGAAGATGTGTAACAAGAGAAAGCACTGATAACACCAGCTTACAAGGGCTATCCATCTGAACTTTGATTTGAATATCATCTCTCTCGGACTACAAAATCACAAGCTATAATAATAGTAATATGGGTGTTGGAGAATAAGATTCTTTGATGAAGACACGATCCTTCCCAGCTCCAGCATTGTTACAATCAGGACACGTGTTAGGGACGGATTTCATCTCGTCCGTCCATCAAATATCTAATTTTAAGCACAATATGCAACGACGACTCTGGTGATTGCGTGAGACCGATGAAGACTTCTTCATTTCTTTTGTGAACTTATGCGTACAACTATTATCAGAAATTCCATCCAAAATGCGATCATTATATAATTTACTGGTAAGCGTATACATCTTTATAATCAAATGATGAAGTTGATTTGTACAATGTGCAAATCTTTATTACGCGCGAAGTGACATCTGCAATAATTTTTAAAATGGAAAACGCAAAGGAATGACTGTTCGTCTGCTCCTTCCATAGATCTTGATGATCGAACTTACGCGAGTATATCATCTTCAGATATGAATGCGATTACGTTTCACCGATTTGTCTCATGGATGCAAACGAATGAAACTGTCACTTATATTGAACCCCCGATAAAAAGACTGCTCCGAGCACAACACAAAGCCCCTGGTTACTGTGTGTGAAGGATCCGATCAACTCTCCAAGAGAACGTCCATATGCAGACTTTGCTGGATAACTGAAAGGCTGAATTTTCCTGTGTAATTATTGATATTCTTCACTTCCAAAGACATAGCCATCTGCTACAGGTACAATGTATGTAATTCGGCATCCACTTAGAAATTCTGTACTCAACAGCAATAGTAAGGACAGCCTGTACAGTTATATAAAGTCCTGGAACATTATTTCTCCAGTATATTTACGGTTTTCAGGAGCGGTAAGAGGATTCTCAGTTAAGAGGAAATGGTGATCCTCATACACATTTAGGATGAAGATACTAAGGAGAGAAAAATTCAAACTCTGTTACAACAGTGTTCATCCAACTCGTTGATGGATGACTCTATTCTTTTACGTCTTTTTCAACGAACGCTCACAGGTTCTACTTTGAAGTGGTATATCGAATTGCCACGAGGGTTCTTCTCTGACTTCAACACCCTAGCTATGGCTTTTCTTACGCATTACCAGTTACCGATCCGTTATGACACAGGGACCGAGATTTTGACTTCCTTCAAACAGGATAAAGGCACTCATATATCTGATCACATCCATGAGTGGCGAAGGAGATGATGTCTCATTAAACTTGAGCTCCCCGATCAGTTACTGGCAGAATGGTTTACAAAATCATTTGTGAACGAAATCGGTAAGGACATTGCCATAGGTGGCGTAGTCACAGAAGAGTAGGCTATAAGTCGTGCTCAATATCTTGACCTCGTTTACTCACAAACACGAACCCTTTACAATTTACTACCTGACTTACCCCGTCCTCATCCTTCCAGCACTTCAACTACTCCAGTTACCTTGCATGCAGTTGACGGTGTGGTTGGTACTTCCCAAGCCCAACCACAATCCGCTTCAAGCACAAACCCCAAATCTTATTCTTCTAATGTTCAAAATGCTTTGTCTCCTACCCCTCCCACCGGCAAGACTTCTGAGGTAAATGAAGTTCAATCTACCCCAGCTGGTAAAAACAAATCTAAAAAGGGAAAAGGTAAGAATAATGAGGGAAAAAATAATTCTCTAGTAGAGAAAACCAAAAATACCCCTGTTGATGATCGAGATAAGTGAAAACCACGATACCTTTGTCTTATCTTTGGTGATGATCACTACACGAAGGATTTCCACGACGTGCCGAGGTCACTAAGTTCCTTCAAGGAGCTCCAAAACCACCTGCACCGGCTGTCTTGTCCCAACCCTTCCCGTCTCAACAACAAGCTCAGTTGGTCATACATGACCAACCCTCTTTTTCTACTACATCATATGTTTTGATGTGTACTGGTGATTCTAAGCAGAATAACGTTGCACTCACTACTCGAGCCAAAGATTATTCTCCCTCTAAGAAGAAGGTTGATGATTTACCCCCTTCCTTGGTACAACCCTCTCCCGCGACTCCACCTACCAACGGTCCTCTTCATCTCGAACGACCGAGCCTCGACACAGTTCTGCAATCCCCCCAAAGGGCGTCATTCGGAAATTGGCTTTCAATCCTCATGCTCGTGCGGCCCAAAACTACAACATTGTTGAAGATCTGGCCCAAGCACCTTCTGCAATGTCATCCCTTGAAGTCCTTCAAACTTGTCCAGCACAACAAAAGGCATTGTTGAAAGATATCGGTGGAATTGACCCAACAAATACGAATTTAATAATCTTTGACTTGGAAGATCACATTCCCAGGTTACCCCCTCAACTCGCGTTCCAGATCCAAGTGATTGTCTCTGACAAAAACATTTTCTGAACCGTTATCGATGAGGGTGCCTCGACATGTGTCATGTTTCTTGCTTGCTGGAAAACCATTGGCTCTCCTTATTTGAATGAATCCCAAAACACTCTTAAATCCTTCAATGGCTCCGGTTTTAAGCCCTACGGTGTCCTTCCTTCATTTCCCATCACGTTAGAAGGCAAGACGGTCCAAGTCGAAGTGGAATTCTTTGACACTCCCCTTGATTACAATCTTCTGCTTGGACGCAGCTGGATTGATTCCATGCACGCCGTTGTGTTGACCCTTTTCCATGTTGTGCATTTCCCTCATCAAGGAAAGGTTGTTACCTTCGACCAACTCGTCTTTTTTAATTCCTATACCTGTATTGGCAATGTATATTTTATCGCTAAAACCCCACTAGGTTATGAGAACGTCGGTGTAGGCCTTCTCAAGGACTCTTCGTTAATGGGTACTTTCCCCATTCCACCACTCGATGTTCCACGCTCGTCTTTTTCTTCTATCAACATGATCTCCACTTTGCCTCACGAACTTTCTGAGTCTCATGACCCCTGGATAGTCCCTGGCCTTGGAGATAATCTTCGTTTCGACGATGAAATGTCGTTAAGTCCAGTTGAATCCGCCTATCAGGACATTCAATCGACAACACCTTCTACCCCCTCTCTAGATGAGTTGTATCCCGATCCTTTTCGTGTTATTTTTCCCACTTATGAGATGATCATGTCCGTCATGGAGGACACCCCTTGGGACGATGGGCATCATCGTTCCATCCTCTTTCTGGAGCAACATACTCTTGAGAACTACCAATGGATTTTCACTCCGTCGAACATTGTCATCATTTCGACCGTTCCCGAGTTTGCACACGATGTGTTTTCCGAAGGGAACTTAAGAAATATCTCACCCACTATTCCCCTTGACATATCCGTTAAACCTGGAATCATCGAAAATTTCCATATTGGAGCTTCGTGTTCCCCTAACAAAAGTGTCACCTATACGTCCCTTTTCAAAGAGTTTTGTGATATCTTTGCTTGGAGTTATGAAGAAATGCCAGGTATCGACCCTGAGATTGTGATACATGAGATAAAGACATACCCCGACGCTAAACCCGTCCGAAAACTCCTTCGTCCAGTTCACCCACGTAAAGCAGTTGTTATAAAGCTCGAAGTCGAGAAACTTATGAAAGCTAGCTTTATTTATCCGGTGGCTCTCACAGACTGGGTTTCCAATCTTGTCCCGATTGACAAGAAACAAGGTACGATTCATGTATGCGTTGATTATAGGGATATCAACAAAGCTTGTCCAAAAGACAACTTTCCTACCCCTTTTGTCGATCAGATTGTCGATGACTATGCCAGAAGTGAAATCTTCTCTCTCGTGCATGGTTTCTCTGGGTATAATCAAATCAACATTGTTCTCGAGGATCAACATAAGACTACTTTTATTTGTCCTTGGGGTACTTTTGCCTATCAGAAACTTCCTTTCAATCTCAAGAACGCTAGCGCCACTTTTCAACGTGCTATGTCTTATTCTTTCCATGCTATCAAACATATCATTCAACCCTATTTGGACGATTTACCTGCTCATTCAATGTGCAGAGTCGATCACCCAACCCACCTTCGAGCCATTTTCGTTCACTGTCGGTTCTACCGTATACATTTGAATCCACATAAGTGTGTTTTCTGTGTGGAATGCAGTCGTCTTCTAGGTTTTATCGTTTCGCGTCAAGGGATTCGGGTGGATCCTTTAAAGGCTGAGGCAATCCTTAATCTCCCTCCTCCTTCTACACTTTGCCAGTTACAAATTTTGCAGGGGAAAGAAAACTTTCTTCATTGTTTTATCCCAAATTATGCCGAGATAACTCATGGATTTACGCGGCTACTAAAAAAATATTCCGAGTTCGTCTGGGATACCATTGCCAACAATGCTTTTGAAGCTTTGAAGTTGTCCCTAACGTAAGCTCCGCTTCTCTTTCCCCCGATTACAGTCGCAATTATTTCCTTTACCTTGCTGCCTCAGATTACACCATTGGCATGGTTCGTGTCCAAGAGGATGATGCTCACGATGAACATGTTATTTACTACTTGAGTCGAGGTCTCACGCCGACTGAAATCAAGTATCAACATGTTGATAAACTAGCCTTGGCTGCTGTCCAAGCCATCCAATGCTTCCAGCACTATATCCTCTCACGCAATACTACGATGATTTCTCATTGCAACCCTATGCAACACATTCTAACACGTCAATCGCTAGGGGGCAAATACTCCAAATGGATTGTGATACTATAGGAGTTTGACTTGGAATTCGATCGTGCCAAGTCCAAGAAGTCCTTAGTTTTTGTTGAGTTGATATGCGACTTTCCCCATTCTGCAACGGAAAATATAGCAGTTGATTCATTACCCGATGAATCTCTTTTCCTTATTACCACTGATGATATTTGGTATGGGGATATCATTATATATCTCCAAACCCAGACTTTCCGGCCTACTTTGTCTAGTACTGAACGACGTCGAATACAATACCAAGCTCGTCAAAACATTATCCTTGGGGATACTCTTTATCGTCGGGGGATTGACTCTGTTTTTCGACGTTGTCTAACATTTGATGAAGCCGAGAAAGATCTAAATGACTGCCATTCTGGAGCATGTGGTGCTCATATGTCTGGGTATGCTACTGCCCAGAAGATCTTATACGCAGGGTATTTTTGGCCTTCCTTGTTTAACGATTACATCATCGTCGTTCAGAAATTCCATGCCTGTCAGACCTATAATACTAATATTCAGTCACATCCTGCTCCTCTTCACCCTGTGGTCTCAGTTGGTCCCTTTGCGAAATGGGGCATCGATTTCATGACATGTCACCCTCACTCGGTCGGGGGGCATGGTTACATCATTGTAGCCATTGATTACTTTACGAAATGGGCCGAGGCGATGCCGACATTTGACAACACTGGAAAGACCATAGAATTATTCCTTTTTAATCACATCATAGCTCGTTTTGGTGTTCCCCAAGCTATCGTCACTGATCACGGTAGCCACTTTAGGAATTTTATGGTGTCCAAACTTACGGAAAAGTTGGGGCTTCACCATGATAACTCAATGCTATATTATCCACAAGCCAATGGACAAGTCGAAGTGATTAACAAAGTTCTCATAACTATGCTCTAACAAATGATAGGGATTCATAAAACAAGTTGGCACACAATGTTGTTTTCGACATTGTGGGCGTACTGGACATCTGTCAAGTCCGCTACTGGGTTTACACCTTTTCGGTTAGTCTATGGTGTGAAAGTCATTCTCCCTATTGAATGCGAGATACCCTCCTTAAAACTAGTTGTTGAACTCCTACCCAACACTTCTGCTGAGGAAGAATGTCTATTGTATATTATGCGATTAGACGAAACTCAACGCGATGCCACCCTAGTCATAGAAGCTCAGAAAAAGTGTGTCAAGGCCCAATATGACAAGCATGTCAAGCATCGCATTTTCTCCGAAGGTGATCTTGTTCTTCTCTATGAACAAGATCGAGATATGTTAGAAGCTGGGAAATTTGAACCCATTTGGCGAGGTCCTTATATCGTTCGACGAGTTTTGGAAAAAGGATCTTATGAGTTGGTAGATTACAATGGTATCCCTTTGAGTGAACCCAGGAATGGATTGTACTTGAAAAAGTACTATGCAGAAAATCATTTGTGCACAAGTACTTGTATTTTTATTGTATCATACTTCTTGTGTGTTACTATAACTTGCTTTTGTCATTATCTGGTCTCTACCCTTATGTGACGTTGTTTTTTATTTCCAGATGTCAGAGTCTTCGCTACCCTATATTGGCTTCACTGATGGCGCTAGCCGTAGTACTCAGAACCTTGCTTCCGCTACATGGGCAATTTACGCCCCTACAAATGAACTTGTCTCCTTAAGAGGTGTGTGTCTCGGTTGTGCGACCAACAACATTGCAGAGTATAGCGTCGTTATTGAATTATTGGTTGATGCTATCTCACTCGGAATTCGTCATTTGGTTGTGCAACTGGATTCACAACTAGTAGTACTACAGTTAAGTAATGTATATACTATTCGAAGTCCTACTTTGTTATGGGTGTTTTTGCAAATTCGCCTCTTGGAGCGTTATTTTGATTACATTGAATATCAACATATTCCTAGATGTCTAAATACATTAACATATGCATTGGCTAACTATGTATTAGACATACATTTGAATCATTTATAAATCAATCACATCTATGTTCACACAACAGATGATAAACCGGTAGAAGTCGTCTGTATATATAATGATCAAAAGAGTTTTTTACAAAAATTTTGTCCGAAGACCAAAATGTCAAAATTTGAAGCTCGTAGCTTCTACAAAGTGACATCATGGATGACGTTCATGGTAACACATGACTGTCCGGGAAACTCTACGGAGCAGTCGACTCATGGATCCTAACACTCCTACAGTATGATGTTGATCGCGTCGTGGAACCTCTTCAAGAGGCATGTCTGGAATATCTGCCGTAAGGCCCTCTAGATTTTGTTCCACTGCTTGATAATCCTTGGCATATTGTGGCGCTGTCGCTACCTCTCCTCGTCGCTGAATGGGAGAAGTACCAGGAGGTCTGTAAGGTCCAACATCTGTGACATCAACAACGATTTTGTATTTAGTCTTTGGACAAACATATAAAACAAAAACATTTGAATATGAAAAATTCACAAAACATTTAAAAAGAGAAAAATGTGTGTACTTCTTACCAAGTTCCCCCCACTGAGTATCCTCTGGCAGTACTAAGTCTGGATCTCCTTGGAAATCCAACCCGGCATAAGCATAATCGTCAACCATCAACATCTATGGTTGAAGCCAGTCAAAAAAGGTATCATCATACTTGATGATCGGTCCTGCTACGTGCCAGGCCATGAGCCGACACCATCTTAGCATCCTTGGATCCCTGGGAGCTGGTAAATTTCACTCAACCTGTAGTATCAGTAAGGGAACCCTCTCAAGGAAGAAGGACACTAACAAAGATTCGTACCCGAATTGCTTCAGGTCGCCTCGTCTGCATTTGGTCAATTGCTTTTTTATACTATGAAGCACAACATCTTCCCAGGTTCTCGTAGGTGCCCTTTGTGCATAGTGTGAGAATGCCCCATTCTCGCAGGTCCCGTGTAGCCCACCTGCGAGAATGGCAGCGTGCAAGTAGGGATCCTAAAATCAACTTAAAAATGAAATTTTAACCAATGGAAATACAAAACTAAACCATGAAAGTGAAAAGGACAAAGAGCCTACCTTACTGCCATTGACGACTCGTTGAATGGACGCTCGTAACTCCTGCAATCTGATGCTGAACTTTGAGGGTAAAAGAGGGGTTTTTTGAGCTCAAATAGTGGAAAGGTAAAAATGATATGGTAAAAAGAGTTTTTACTCCTTTTTATTTACTTTTACTATGTCATTTGATTTTTTATGATTATTTATCTATTAAACCCTAATCCCTAATGTCCTATTGAGTGTGAATTTTGCAGGCATAATGACTTCGAGTTTCCTATACAGGGACGCAGACATATTTTTCTTTGTCATCGCATGTTCTAGTTGTTTTTTATGGTTTTTGTATAAAACCTCGAGCGTGGTTTTTTTCCATTCTTGCGCTCAAAAATACATGAGAACGCAATCGAGCATACTTTTATCACTTTTTCGGGCTCAACAAGGTTATATGAAAAAGGAATCCCCTAGAGTCCTCTTTAAGCTCTTTTCAGACTCTCTAAACATGAAAAGATCACTGAGCGACCTTGCTATTTTCATGCTCGATAAAGTATCTGAAGTAAGCATCTGGTGAGCGATAATTTACCTCTTTTTTGGTCTAATCCAAACTATTTTATGAAAAAGGAATTGAGAGAGTTCTCTTTTAAGTGTTTTTCCAAACTCTATAATCATGAAAAACCTTCGAGTTTTCTATCTCTGGACTCGTTAAACAAACATTGAAAGACCTGTAATGGGACCGAACCACTCCTTCTTAAGGTTCGTTAAATATACTCCGAAGGACTTATCCAAAGGACTTATCCGAAGGATAATCTTATATCAACAAGCATATGTTATCCTCCTCAAGCTACGTAAAAATAAAGAGGTACTCGCCAGAACTGGTGGGGGGAAATTTGGGAAAGGGATATGTTTTCATCTTCATATTGATTGGCAGTAAGTGTCGCTGTTGAACATGACACCCACTATTCATCATTTGAAGCCAGTTTGGGAAATCCATTTGCCTCTCATTCGCTTTACTACAAGGTCATTCCCTGTGTCATCTTTGAGTCAATGCTGCGAAATCATTGGTCGTGTCATTCATATGTTCAAGAGAAGTCCATTTGAAACCTATATTGAGTCGGTCATCTGCAGTTATCCATTCTCTCTGTGTCGGCCTTCATTGTGTCCAGTCCAATTTACATCATACTTTGTTTCACCTTCAAAATCTGTTACTCATTTCGTGTCATTGATGGGGGATACATCAAGGCCCTCCTATGATAAGTTTTGTTCCATCGACTTCAACTCATTATCCGGAATCAAGACTTAGAAATTATTTGGTACCTTGGAGCTTGCATGCCTCAATGGTAGGTTTCCTCACTTTCGACAGTGGGTTTACATCATTGACCCCTGATCAAAAGATTCCATTAGATGTTCGACTTCAAATCATTCATTCACACTCGATGGATTGTACTAGGGTACCTTGGGAGTCATTGACATCAATTGTGATTTCCCTCGCACTTGTTAATGGTTTCATCAATAACCAGTGATCAAGTGGTTTCTACCATGTTCGACTTCAACACATGTAATCACATGGTTAGATTTGTACTTTGGGCGATGAGATTGAAGACCCTGGATATCATCTCTTTTGTCCTGGTTGTGATGGAGTATGGAGTATGTATAATCTATGACACATAGATCCATTGCGTATGTCTCGTGGCTATGTCATCTCAATTTGAAATTTCTAGCATAGATCCATAATGCATTTCTGGTGGCTATGCTATATTTTGACGGCATGGATCCACAGTGTATGATTGGTGGCCATGACCTATGTCTACAATGTCATCTGTCTATGATCTGAGTATGGGAATGCCTACCTCAGAATTGGTATATATGATATTCTGCAGATGCTTGGGTGTTTGCAGGTTTCCGATTAGATGTGCTCCTGGTTTCCAACACACACATGTAGCTTACAAACTCTTTCGGCTGTCACTAGTTCCAACCTCATACTTTGGGGGGCTTTCTGTTACCCATGATTTTGGTTGTCATGATGATGTATTGGTGATGGTGTACTCAGACTCTTCATAAGAACTTTTTCCTGAGAAAAGTTACCTTCATCTTTTCCCAGAAAACTCATTTTTGAAGAAGGTTCGCAGGCTGCTAGTGCATTTGGGTGCGAGAATGACCCATTCTCGTAGGCTCTTTTAAGCCAGGGTGCAAACTTATTGCACTGTGTTGAATAGTTAGGGTGCGAACTCTTCCTAAAGCATGGAAAAAGATGAATTCTCGATGCTTCTAGAAGGGAATCTTCTAGCAGAATGGGTTGGCATTCGAATGGTTATCTTTGTACTGAATTCCTTGATATTTTGGGATCATTCTTATCCAAGTTACTAATTCATTCTCTCCTATATATTAATGGAATTCTCATGGAAAAGGTTAAACAAGATTCATTGGAGAATTGGTGAAAGAATTGTGTGAAGGACTTAGCTTGAACAACAGCTTGGAGACTCTAGCAAGTCTATCAAAAGGATTTAATCTTCTTCATACAAAGATTGAGCAAGTGTGTGTGTTGGAGCCAAGATCCATCAAAAGGAAGCTTGCGACATCAAGGCTATCAGGTTGTAAACTTTACTTTCAATTAATATGATATAGTGGCATGTCCCTTTCCCATAAAGCTATTCTCACTTTATTGTGTAATTCCTTGATCATACACATAAGTTGACTGTTGAATATATTTTTCTATCTTCACTTTGGTTGGTTTGTGTTGTCTTGGTCTTGACCTCACAAGAGCATCGGAGCGAAGCAAGAGCAACAAAGACCTTAGGAAGCGATATAAAGGTATGTTACTTGTTCCTTCCTACTAGTTAATTCAATGGTCAAAACTTAGGGAAAGAGTCATGTCCTGTCCTGTTTTGTTCTAGATCCAGGTGGATCTAGGGAGATCAGTTAGTGTCCGTACCTACCGATTAGTCTGATAACACTAGGTAAAGGCCATGTCTAGGAGTGTGAGAGGGAGAGAGATGGATATATAGGGGGGCGGGGGTAGAGAGAGAGAGAATGAAAGGAAGGAAGTGATAGATAGGGAAGTGAGGTAGATATAGGTAAAGAGAAAAAAAGGGGGAGAGAGGGGTATATGTATGAGAGAGAGAGAGAAAGAGGGAGGGAGGGGGATGGGTATGAATAAGAGAAACAAATAGAAAATAGGAGCACATGCACATTCCTAGAGCACGTGCATGTTCTCAGAGTATGTGCACATTCCTAGAATACATGTGTGTTCTTAGGAACACATGCACATTATTTATAATTCAATTTCTTTTTGGAGGGAATGATAACTCTAACATACATGTAAGTTGACTTGGTTTCCTCGTATTTAGGTTCGGGATTAAAAACCGAGTGGTTTGGTCTACAAATAGATAAAAACCTCCATTTTTATGAGTACCTCTCTATATATCCATTTTTTACATTATTTTTCTATAGGCTACAAAAATTCATTGTTGATGAAACCACAGACACGGATAGAGTTACCTATGTAGATTCCAAATATACAGTTTTTTTTTAATTAATATTATTTACTATTTTTAATCTATTTTTTTCTTCGTATATGTCAAAATCCTATAATACATACCTGTTTTATTTCTGCTATATTTTTGTCATCTTAACCATTTCTAAAATGAGTTATACTTCGCACTAGAAGAGACCGATATCTGCAGTATATAAAAAAAGAATCAGTTTTCATAATGTTAAGACTCTCGTAGCCTGCACCAATGTAAGGCATTGTAATTTCAAGGATATATTGACTTTCATAATATATATATATATATATATATATATATATATATA
>ML781812.1:1185926-1208512 GCA_009831015.1 Picea engelmannii
AGATAGATAGATAGATAGATAGATAGATAGATAGATAGATAGATAGATAGATAGATAGATAGAGAGAGAGAGAGAGAGAGAGAGAGAGAGAGAGAGAGAGAGAGAGAGAGAATACACTACACTAGAATGATGGGTTACCTACAATTATACAAGTTTTTGGAAAAAAAATTCGTCATTAAGGTACTCAACACCTACACTAACGGAGACATGTACCTTATATTTTGCTAGAAAAATAATATACCATTGTTAGAAAAAACTCAAATTTCACATAGTTATTAAAAATTTCTATAAATAATTTTTTTATATTCGGAAAGCTAATTCAATTTCCTACATTTCATTTTTTTACACCAAACTCAAATTCATTGTAAAAGTACCTTGAATAATCCCTCCAAGTTAATAGATTTTTTTTTTCCATGTTTGCATTGCCACTAATGCATTATGAGAGACTATCATTAGCTTACACATACTCTTAAACCATATTTTAAAATGAACATTCTAAAAAACACACTATTATGTTAGTTTTTGTTCTATAGCCACTCTTTTCATACTCAAAGTAAATATGGAAATAAGTTGCTTTTATAATACAACTCACCCTCTTCAATCTATTTATTTTTTTATTTTTTCCCTTTCAACAAAGATAAAGTAAGATCACCCTCATCCACTAATGACTTGCAACCCCTTAGGTGCGTTTTGTTTTGTTTGTACCCATAAATGGGCATCTTTTGTAGATCTCATCTCTAAATGGACGTTTTTAACATATCTAATCTCTCTCTTTTAATAGTGTAAGAAAACCAAATCTTATAAGTTTGTTTGTATACCACCATAAGGTTTTAGAGAAGGAAAACTATCTATACACTGTGAACAATTACCATATTTTTCTCTTTATAATCCTCCATTCAACATTCTCATACAAAAAATTAGTATTAGATTTGTAAAGAATAGATTTTTTAAGAAGTTTGTTTTGTTGCTTTTAATGAAACTCGCCAATATTTAGATTCGGTTAAGATTTAGTTCTATGCTCCACATTTGGCATTTCTAGTAATACGTCAACAGCTTCATTATTCAACGTTAATTTACACAAAATCGATGAACAAGGTTGCAATATAATATCTAATTAGTTATCGACTAATTTAAATTTAAGGTGTGCTTCTCTTTTTATTTGGTTTTCATTTATATTCGAACGCTTTATAATTAAATTAATCTTGATATGTCTTAGATTAGATTTTTTTATTAAAAATTATAGAAATTATTATATCAATTTCATTTTTAAGCTTTTGGTATATAAAATATGTATGTGTATGGTAAAAGGAGATATTAGGGAAAATTAATAAGTTTTCCCTATATTTCCCTAATATCTCCCCCCACGGAAAACTTATTAATAAGTTTTTTCTAGATTTTTTCAATATCTCCTCCCACCTTTGTCCTTAAGATATTCAAGAAAACTAAATAAGTTTTTCCTAGATTTCCCTAATATCCCAACCCACCATCACTTTCAAGATATTAGAGAAAACTTAATATGTTTTCTCTAATATCTACCCCCACCTTCACTCTCATAATGACTTGAGGGTGAAGGTGGTGGTGGTGGTGGTGGTGGACAATATTATAAGAGTGGGAGTCTGGGGTCTATTAGTGAAAAATTCATATTTTTCTCTTATTTATCTCTCCAATCGCACCCTTAGTTTTCCCTAATATCTCTCCCCAACCCCGCCTTTATGAGGGTGGGAGTGGAGGCGATATTATAGGGGTGGGGGGAAGATATTAGGGGAAAATAGAAAAAATTGCACCCTTATTGAGGGTGGGGGGGATATTAGGGAAAAGTAGAGAAAATTGCACCCTTATTGAGGGTGAGGGTGGCTGTGATATTATAAGGGTGGGGAGATATTAGGGAAATCTTATCAAGTTTTCCCTAATACCTCCCCTCAACCCAACCCTTATGATGGCTTGAGAGTGGGGGTGGGGATTGGGGGGAGATATTAGGGAAAAAATAATACTCATAATGACCTGATGGTGGGGGTGGGGATGGGGAGAGATATTAGGGAAAACTTAATACTCATAATGACCCGATGGTGGGGGTGGGGGGATAAGTTTTCCCTAAAATATCATCCAACCACCAAGTCTTTCCTCATATCTAAAAAAAATTGGGTGGGGGAATATATTAGGGATATGCTTTTCTAACATCCCCCATCCCTATAATGACAATTTTCCCTAGTATATCCCCCCACGGCCACCCCCACCCTCACCCTCATAATGACTTGAATATGAGGGTGGGGGTTGGGGGAGATAATAGGGAAATTTTAATAAGTTTTCTTTAATATCCCCCACCACACCCACCCTCACCCTCATAATGACTTGAATATGAGGGTAGGGGTTGGGGGAGATATTAGGAAAATAATAATAATTTTTCCCTAATATCTCCTACTCCACCCCACCCCACCGCCCACCACCCTCATATTACAAGAATGAGGCAGATATTAAGGATATATTAAGGAAAACGTATTATGAGGGTGAGGGTGAGGGTGAGGGTGAGGGTGGTATTGGGGGGGAGATATTGGGGAAAACTTAAGTGTGGGGGGAGATATTAGGCAAAATGTTTTAGAGTGGGGGTGGTGGAGATATTAGGGAAAACTTGAGAGGGTGGAGGTGGGGGGAGATATAAAAAAAACTTGTGAGGGTGGGATTGGGGGAAGGTATAAGGGAAAACTCATTAAGTTTTCACTTATATCGTCCCCCACCCTCATAATAATTTTTCCCTAGTATCTCCCCCAACCCCCACCCTCATATTATGAGGCTCTATTTTTCCCTAATATCCACCCCCACTCGACCCCATATTAATAAATGTTCCCTATTGTCTCTCTCCACCCTGACCATCATATTATGTGGGTGGATTTTTTCCTAATATCTCCCTTCACCCCCACGATGGGTGGAGATATTAGGTAAAACTTCTGATTACTTCCTTTGAGGGTGGGGGTGGGGAAAATAACTAGGGAATATCTCCTTCCACCTTCATAGGAGGTATTATGGAAAAATTCTTATTATGGGGTGGGGATATATATTAGTGAATATCCCTCCCCACCCTCATGGGAGATATTAGGGAAAACTTCTTAATATGAAGGTTTCCCTAATAGATCCCCCCCCATAGGAAGTTTTCTCCAATATCTCCCTCCACCCTCACCCTCATAACATAAGAGTATTATGAAGTTTTTCCTAATATCTTCCCCCACCCCCACTTCATATCATGAGAGTGGGAGTGGGGGAGGTATTAAGGAAAACTTGTATAAACTTAATTTTAGGTGTATGGTACACTTTTAGAAACCTTTTAAGGATTTTTATATGAATTTATTTCTAATTTTATTGATAAAACATCAAAAATTTCCACAAGTAAATTAGAAGCTCTCTCTAATCCATATTATTCCCACAATTTAGAAAACATAATTGTAACCATCCTTTAAAAAAAAAAAAAAAAAATCATAAAGGAATTATGAATGAACCACTAATAATTTGAAATATCTCCCATGTAACAAACCTTATTAACATGTTATAACTTCATAGGTCCTTATAATGCATCAAAACCTAAGCCACAACATCATAACCTAGAATGCAATATACAACTCAACTCAAAGTAACAATTCTTGGGCATTTGATCTTTTTAATACTCCTTAGCATTTTAGTGCCAATAAGAGTTGTGAGTTGTGTTTTTGTATAGAAATCATATGTCTTCAAAGGCTCTGCCTAGAATGTAACGTACAAATTAAGTCAAAGTCACCATTCTTGGGCATTTGATCTTTTTAATACTCCCTAGCATTCTAGTGCCAACAAATATTGTGTTCATGTATATCAATCATGTGTCTTTAAAGACTCTAGTCCCTAGTTAACTTTAATTAATTAAACTTTCAAATGCCTTAATTTAATACATTTAGTAAGTTAGTTGAATTAAGTTAGTTGAATTGATCATTTATACAAGTTGAAATGTACAATCAATAATCAATAATAAGATATCCAATAGATATCTTATTATTAGAGATTGTTTTTTTCACCTTCCATCTCTTCAAGATGAGTTGCTATAATGAGAACTAAGTTTTTCACTAACATACATGCATGAGATTCCATCTCTCACTTTTGAGATATGTCATTTGAGTTACTATAATAAAAACTAAGCTTTTCACTAACATACATGCATGAGATTCCATCTCTCACTTTTGAGATATGTCATTTGAGTTGCTATAATGAGAACTGTTTTTTCACTAACATACATGCATGAGATTCCATTTCTTATTACTTTTGAGATATGTAACATTACATTTTAGATGTAAAAAGCATCTTTTCCATAAAAATCAAATCTAGAATAATTATAGAAAATTTCCAATAATGTACTATTACAAGAATCAAATCTAGAATAGTTATAGAACATTTCCATTGATTTACTATAAAAGTGCAACTTAACAAACATCTTCTCCAAATTCATAAAAAGTAATTTAATATTTAAAAATAAAAATCTAATCACATTTTCCAACAAACATTGTGAACCTAAATGTATAGTTCCAAAAAAAATCTATTTATATTAAAATACTTTTAAATTTCAATATAAAATACACATTTTATTTTCTCCAATTCGTAGAATGGTTCAAATGAAGAAAGGGTCATACCATGAAATTTCATCAATATAATTATACTCATCCATATAAACAAAAACAATTAAAAATAGAATCGAATTTGTGCTTCTTCCGCTTCAAGCTACTTTTGTGTTAATATGGTTTGTTCAAATTCATGTTTGTTCTTTAATATATTGACATTAGTATAAATCTATATTAATATTATAATAAAATTACAATATTATTCGTTTCTATTATGAGAGAAATGAAAAAGTTAAGATTGGACTCATTAGTATTAGAATGGTAACAAAATAACAATAAACCATTAACTTTATGTTCATAGCAATAAACCGCAAAAAGTTAACTTTATGTTCAAATGGTCATAGAAATAGGTGCTAGACTTTCACCATTAACCTTTTATGCATAGAAACAATCATTAATATGATCAAATTAGGGAAAACAAGAAGACAGTAATAAGATATAGATTATCAACAAGGTAGAAAGAAGTAGACTCTAACTACTAGAATCAATTGGATAGAAAAAGAGATCTTTCAAAAATTCCCAATGCCCAAACCATGTAAATGAAAGTGCTTTACTTGATCTGAGGAGAATAGGATCAATATGAAATTGAAATCACTCAAAATGAAATTTTAAAGGAAGATCTAGATTTGGTATTATTACAAGAAACAAACATTGTGAGGGGAATAGGATCAATCTGAAATTCAAATCATTCAAAATGAAATTTTAAAGGAAGATCTAGATTTGGTATTATTACAAGAAACACACATGTTTAAGATAAAACTTCAAAAAGTAAAACCCTAATTTTAGAGGAAAGTAAGAAAGATAACCAAGTAGGTAGTATGGCAATCTTGTGGAAACCAGAGTCTCTAGACGTTTCCAATTAATAAGAAATTCTGGAGTTGAAAAGTGCCTCATCAAAACAAGAATGTCATGAATAACCTAACACGTTATTTGGCATTAGGGGATACGTGACTTTTGGGAGGGGATTGGAATGCAGTCTTCAATCACAATGAGAAAAGGGGGGACGGAATGGTTTGAGTATCTAAGAATAATATTCCCAGACTTTGTTAAGAATAATATGATGGATATCCTCCCCAAACTTGGTCCTTGCACTTTGTATAAAAAAATAACAAGGACGACACTAATAGAAAAAAAAATTAATAAATGTTCAAGTATTTATACTTGGCTAGTTGAAAGAAGTCACCTCAAATCGAATATTTTGAAAGGGATGATTTCAAATCATAGGACAATCAACCTAAAGAGATAGGAGGAACCCCCTCCAACAAACAACCTATTTAAGTTTGAAAATATGTGAATATCACATCCAAATATCAATGAAATCATTAAGTAATGGTGGACATAAGGGCATCCAAGGCAAGGATCCAATATTTTTACTCTAACCAAAAATTTAAACTTTAATTTTTGAAAATGCATGATATATTGCATTATGAATCAAGATGAATGTACACCAATATTAGTACATCCCAAATCCAAAACGCACCCATACATAAGTTGTTTCCTATTGTTATCGGACAAATCGGTAAGTGCAGACACAAACAGATCTCACTAGTTTCACCCCGAAACTAGAACAAAACAAGACATAATATAATACATTCCCTAAGTTTTAATTATCAAGTATACTAAATAACAAGAGATAAATAATGTACCTTTTAAATGTTGTTTGTCCTCACTAGTGTCATCCTCGCTCCGTTCCAAGGATTATGGGATGTTGAACTTGTAAAAAGACACAATCCAAGGAAGTGAAAGAAACAACGTATACTCAACAAAACCTATGTATGTGATCAAGGAGTCATACAACAAAATAAGACCAATTTTATGGGAAAGAAATATATCACTGTATTAAAGATATGAAAAGGAGAATACAACCAATGCCTTGATGTTGTAAGGTCCCTTCCAACAGTTCATTTCTTCCCACACACTTCTCTTGAAGGAAAATCTTCATGTGGACAGGTAGATCTCCTCAAAGAGTTAGACTCTTAACTCTAAGACAGAAAGTGACTATCATGGTCACTAACTTCCTTTTAGGTCTACACAAACTAATGCATGAAGAGGAAGGAGGAAAGACATACCTTTTACCGGTGTTTGTTCCTGCACACTCCAAGTTGAACTCCAATCTTGGGCTCCTCGATAAGCCTTGTAGACAAATAAAGTACAAACACTTCCTATTCTATCGAGATTAGTTCGAAGCAGACCTATCTACTTAGAGACAAATTCATATAATGTTAAACACAAATTAGAAAGAAACAGACCAACCATATTATATTAATGAGGACAAAACGTTGTTTACAGCCATAGATGGAATGTAGCAGTTTCGTCAAGTTCTCCTTGTCTAACCCTTGCTCAAAAGCTCCATGATCGGAATGACGATAGCTTCGTTGATTAGCCTCCACTTCACTGTGTGTTCCCTATGAGATCATAGGTTTCATGCTTCTCATCCCTTCCCCAAATATCACTTATGAGATCATAAGTTTGGTATCATTCTTCATCCAGCTCCCTTTTTACCATGAGAAAGCCTGCTTATATAGCCTTGGAGAGGCTCAACCACTTGAGATATCTTTGGGGTGAGTTGAGGATTTTCCTCCTTCAGTTAGGGATCTTCCCTAAGATCATGGTTGGACTAGGGGTTCGAATCCAACTGCCTTCCAAGATTGAAAAGATCTTTCCCCCATTCTCCTCAACAAACCAACTGCTGCCCAGAATAGGTAGCGCTCCCTTAAAAAGGCCATCAGAGCATTATAGCGCTCCCCAGTAGGCTTTAGGGGGGCACTAGCACTCCCAAAATTAGTAGCGCTCCTCCAAAAGGGTAGAGGTAGTGTTATAATGCTCCCATATAGTGTATAGGGGGGCGCTAACACTCCTAAGAGAGGTATAGGGGAGCGCTCTCCTCCAAAAACTCAGTTTTTTGGGTTCTTTCAAATGGCAAGAGGTTCATAAGACCATTTAACCATTCCTCCTCTTCCAAATCAAATGTTTGATGTGTGTCAAGTGTCCTTCTCATGTCGTTATAGGCACGATATAGGCATCATGACAGTATGCTTTCCTTGACACTTGCGACACTTGTGAGAAAAATGCGACACTTGTAATGACGACACTTGCGACACTATCGAAGTGAGTAATTTCGATGTGTAACAACTTCTGCTCCATGGATTCTAAGATCAAAAATCTATCTTGACAAAGCAAATCTCAAAGCCAACATACAAGCTCCAAAAACTCCAAGCTACAAAACTCAAGAACTTTCCAACTCTTACAATCTAAGCTAACTTTCCCCATGAGAACTCCTCTCCTTTTATAGGATAAAAAGGATAGGGTGAGGATGTTAGGATGATCCCATGAGATTAGGGATGCAACTTAGATCCAAACCGATCAGAGGCCACCTCACCCTCAAAGCTTCTATTCTAGAACTTTCAAGAAATTCCTCTTTTTCCTTCGTACGAAAATCGTCACACTCTTAACACTGAGAAAACTACAATGACGTTGAAGGCCATTGTGGTGAAACCTGCAAAGATCCTATATCGTCGCACCCTTAACACTAAGCAAGGTGTGACGATCCCTTTTTCTAAGATTTTTGACAAAGGAAAAGTATAATTTCATCTCTCTGGGAAAAAGTATCTTCATTCTTCTTCAAGGATTAAGGTCATTGATCCTTCTAAAGACAAAGGATAGGTTTACATCATTAACAGTCATAGGAGTGACGAAAATAATGTGTAACAGAGAGCCCCCCAAAGTATGATGTTAGAATAGAGTGATAGATGAAATACTTTGTTGAGTGTGTGTAGGGAACAAGGAACACGTCGGTCGGAAACCTGCCAACAAACAAGGAAATATAGTACAATAATATATCATCACTGAGGTAGGAATTCCCATACTCAAATTACAAATGACTCAAAGCATAAATTTCGACATGAAAAGATCCATGTCAAGTAATACAGATCATGGAAACCAAACATACACTGTGGATCCATGCCATTATGACTCAAATATGAACATAGCCACCAAAAATACATTATGGATCTATGTGTTAAAGACTCAAATTTGAACATAGCCACGAGACATACACTGTGGATCTATGCAACAGTACAATCTGAATATACTCCAACGCAACCTGAATATGTCTGAAAATATCCAGGGTCTTCATTTCCATCACCTTGTAGTATGAATCTAACCATGTGAATACATGTGTTGAAGTTGAACATGGTAGAAACCACTTGATTATCGGTCATTAGTGAATATTGTTAGCAAGTGTGAGGTAAATCACCATTAATGTCAATGACTCCCAAGGTA
This sequence comes from Picea engelmannii, assembly GCA_009831015.1. Taxonomy (NCBI): domain Eukaryota; kingdom Viridiplantae; phylum Streptophyta; class Pinopsida; order Pinales; family Pinaceae; genus Picea; species Picea engelmannii. The sequence goes on from ML781812.1 coordinate 1,194,839, forward strand.
CACTAGTACAATCCAATGGGTGTGAATTAATGAGTTAAAGTCGAACACTCTGAGGAATCTCTCGATCAGGGATCAATAATGAAAACCCATTGTTGAAAGCGAGGAAACCTTCCATTGAGGCATGCAAGTTTCAAGGTATCAATTAGTTTCTAAGTCTAATTCCTGGACAATGAGTTGGAGTCGATAGAAAAAGACTTGTCACAAGACGGCCTTAATGTATCTGTCATCAATGACATGAAACGAGAAAAAGGATTTGAGGTAGATTAGAGTAACAAGTGATTCAGAACTGACTTAGGGATGGTCGACGCAATAGAAGGCTTAAGGACTATAGAAATGGTCGACACAATATAAGGTTTTCCGGGTTGAACTTCTCTTTGAACATATTGAAGACACGACAATTGTCTTGGAAATATTGACTCAACAACAAGGATCATAGACCAATTTGTAATCTTGTAAAGGAGTATGATCAGGAGCCAAGTGGATTTTCCAACCTAGACACAAAGCGAGTGAAAGGGTTTCATGTTCAAAAGCAACTCTTTCATAGAATACATGTTTAGATACATTTCTTTCTTAATTCCCCCCCCCAACCATTTCTAGCGAGTACCTCTTTATTTTTACGAAATATTGAGGACGATAACATATGCTTGAACTGTAATCTCATCCTTCGGATGAGCCCCTTGAAGTATGTTTAACGAACCCTAGGAAGGAATGGTTTGATCCCATATGGGTCTTTCGATGTTTGTCTAATGAGTCCAAGGAAACAAAACTTTGTGGATTTTCATATTTAGAGAGTCTAAAAAACACTTAAAGAAAACTCCAAAATGTCATTTTTCGTAAAGTAGTCTGATGAGACAAAAAAAGAGATAAACTACCTTTCAACAAACGTTTTCTTCAAATACTTTAATGAGTGTGAAAGGAACAATATCACTCGGCAATATTTTCATGTTTAGAGAGTCTGGAAAAACCTTAAAGGGAACTCTAGGGGCTTCCTTTTTCATATAACCTTTACAGTCTGAAAAAGTGATAAAAGTATACTCGGTTACATTTTCAGGTATTTACAAGCATGAGAAAGAACAAAGACCAAGCTCGGGATTGTTCTCATTTTTACAGAAGCTTAAAACAAAACAAAACTATGCTTGGGATAGATTTTATTTTTACACAAGATTAAAAACTAAAAAAAACTATTCTTGGGATAGATTTTATTTTTACACGAGATTAAAAACTAAAAAAACTATGCTTGGACCTGGTTTCATTTTTACACAAGCTCGAACCAGAGGAAACTATGCTTGAGGTAGGTGGGTTTATTTTTACACAAGCTTGAACAAAAGTAAAAACTATACTTGTGATTTCCCAATGCATGGTTCACGAATTCACATGGTTGGTACTTAGCCCCCAGCTTAAGAAGCTAGTGGCTCAACTTCAACATGAAGTCCAGAGGCTGGAAGAAAATTCCCCCCAAGCTTCGTTTCATCCAACTGTTTAGGAGAATGAAATTGATCCGGATTATTTTCGGCACAAAATGAGAGCGGAGATATAATAAATAAATATACAAAGATATCTCAGATATCCAACAATATAACATAAATTTATCATAGATGCAGCCATAAATCTAGAGATACAGTAATACAATTTCTATTAATGAGCGAAAATGTACAAAGACTGTAAAAATATAGAGTGAAAGACTCGCTAGAATGGTGGTAGCTTATCTCTGAGAAGAGATGTGATGGATACTCGCATTCGCAAGAAGATGATTATTAAAATGAGGCTCCAAAGGCATTTTAAACATAAGTAAAATCCAAAACCCTAAGCCTAGAAGATGAAAAGCCAAAAGGTTTGCGGGCCCTGATGGGGGTAGTTGATACGTCAACTTCCCAGGGGTGTAACTTTTGCATACGATCTTTGTTTGGGGCGTTTGATACACCGTTGGAAAGGTCTAACTGAGAAGAACGATTTTCGATTGGTCCAAGTTAGTTTATTTGTAATTTGAATGGACCTTGAATCCCCCAAAAATGTCATTTATGGCCTCAAAATGGCCCCGGAAGTTTGGAACCCGAAAAACTACCAAAAAATTGCCAAGATGGAAAAATGTTTTTCAATCCCATGGTATAGGTGGGTGGCCATAGATATCCACCTGGATCAATCCTCCCTCCTTAGGAATCAATGGTCTCCATTGCGTTGAGTTATCAGGGGAGAGAGGGAAGCGTTTGTTGAATCTGAATCTTTGTGAATTGCTTGCCTTGTTGGAGACATCGCGCTACTCGGTTTGTGGAAGGCTATCATGAACCTGTTGTTGGTGGGGTTGACTCTATTCAACCATTTAGGTTATCTGATATGACTGTGTGAAGAAGGAATCTTTACATTTTGCTGTAATTCTGTTGACTTGCTTCTGTTGGATAGAAGGTGTTTGGGTTGAGGTTGTAGTGGTTGCAGTATCCTTTTGTTTCCCTTTTGAACAGATTGTGAAGAAGCTGAATTTTGTAGTATGAGATACTACCTTGTGACACTGTTTAGGTGGGACAATAGTTGGAACTACCTATGGTATTCTGTAGAGATGACCCCCTAGAGTAACAATGACACTACAGGGTCGAGACTCATAAATAGCATGGAGCTTCCACATATATGGTTGGCCCAATAAAACATCACAGACATTCAGTGAGGAAACATCACATAATACCTCATCCTTGAAGGGATGGACGCCATATGACAATCAACACTGTTGGTTGACACGAACATCTCGTCCCTAGTGAGGCCACCCGATGTCGTATGGTTGCGGGTGTGGTGTCATCAACAATCCCAATTGTTTCACGATCTCTATTGAGATGAGTTTCTTCTGGCTTCCACTATCAAAATTAATGCAGCAAGGTCCCCTTCACCCATATCTGTGAATGAAAAATGTACTCCCCCTCTTATGGATTTGTTGGTTCTTCTGGTTGAATTGTTGCAGTCACGACAATAGAAATGGGGTCTGCATCGATGATCTAACTTTTACCAATATTTTCATAATCATATTTTGAATCAGGGTTTTGCTCATTGTCTTTGATCTCATCGACCAATGGTTTTTTTGAGCGACATTCATCGGTGTTTTTCTAGGATATTTTGTGGAAATCACACCATTTTCCAGTGTCTTTATTCGTCTTCTCATGACCCTTATTTTCCTGTGGGTTAGACTGTTTTTCAGGAAGTTGTTTGTTAGGGTCATGTATCTCATACTTTGGTTGTTGCAGATTTGCAAATCCGAACTCCCATTTGTTCTGGTGCCTAAATTTTTTCTCGATTTTAACAACATATCGATACGCAACATTGAGTGATGAGATATCCATAAAATCCATTTCACTTTGGATGTATCTATGTAGAGCCCCACGGTATTTCAGAACCAAATGTCATTCGGAGTCTTTGATACCCAGCTTGGTGCGCAAGCTATGGAACGTATTGGTGAACTCCGGAACTACTTGGCCCCTCTCTTGCAGCAGTGTGGTCCATCTCATGTATTGGTCCTCATAGTTGCCAACAAGGTAATATTGTTCCTGTTGGCGACGAAAGTCACTCCTGGATTGCTAGCAGGAGAAGAGCCCAACGCCCATCAGTTTTATGTCACGGTTGTTTATAGATGGGTGATCGAATGGAGGTAAACTCAAAACAATAGTGTTCTAACTCTGAAACCATGCCAGGTATGCGTGAGCAAGTGAGGTCTTGCATAAATTTCAGATAGTGAGTTGTAGTAAAGGGTGAATAGGCGGTGACTTATACAAGAGAAAAGCGGAGGTCTGTTATAAACAGTAGGTTTCTAACAGACTGTAGAAGAAGGCATTTAAACACAATATTGACTTACATTCAAACGCAAATCCAGAGGACACAATTATGTAATAATAAATCCTTTATCATAACAAAACTGCAATAATTCGCACGAGTTAGTCTTTCACAAACCCTCTTAGCATAAGATGAAAATTAGACGGAGTAAGAAGAACTGTCTGTCATAAAACAAGAAATCTCAAATACAGATGCATAAGCTGAAAGCTGGAATAGATGCTAAACATTACAGTAGGGAGCTTTGCTCAACCATCAATAGATACAAAAATGGCGAAAATGCCTTCATATACTCAAGAAAACAACAACAACAAAATCGAGACGCTGCATTAAACACATTGTGTCTGCATGGCTTCTGACAATCTGCGGTTGCCATCTCTGAATGATCATGCAACTACGACAGATGCAATCGAACTCTTGATAGTTCTGTGGGTGAATTGACGTGCCTTTAATTCGTCGCCAGACTTTCCCATTATGGTGGAGGCGATGTCTAACCACCAACAACTACTTGAATAACTGCTTCATTGGGATTGAGGATGGCCCGGCCAACTCGGCACCTTTGGGACGTGGAAGACCCTCTGCGCTGCCACCTGGATTAGCTGAATGGCCTGATGAATAGGTGTGGAGGCCAACGCGAAGGATGGGGGTGCATAATGGGAGTGGTGGCACCAAAACTAGGAGGGTGAGATATGCAGTGATGAGGTGTGTGAGAGGTTACAGGGGAAAACATATGGCGTGTGGTGAGTGGATGATGAGATGGGGAAGGGACCACACGGACCAGAAGAGGGGAGATGGACAGATGTTGGAGGATGAGGAAGGGGCTAAAAGGGAGCGAGCCTCATTACATGGTCAGGATGAGAATAGATGGCAAGATGACACGACAAGAAAGGGGGCCCCACGCTGATTAAACACAGAAAGACAAAGGATGTCTGGATTTCTTGTGTGTCGTTGATCCGGGTGCTATGATCTTAGCCGTTGGATAGATGCATCCTAGATTCCAGAACCCCCCCCCCTCCGCTTAAAGGTAGAAAGGTGGGGGGGGTTCGGAATCTCCTCATGCGTTGTTGATCCAGGCACTCCAATCGCAGCCGTCAGAGAGATGCCCCCGTGATTTCGGACCGCCCCCCCTCCGCTTAAAGGTAGAAAGGCAGGGGGGCTCCAGAATTCCATGTACGTCGTTGATCTGGGCGCGCGGATACCTGTCGTCCAGATTTTCTTGTCGCTTACCATAGGCGCATTTTGACTCTGGTACTTAGGGTAAATGGGTTCTTAACCAACTCCTTTGCATTCTAACCCACCTTACCAGAAATGTCGCTAACACGATGGCACCTGGAGAATGTGATGATCCCCTCTACAACTGAACTTGGCACCTTTGGCCTTCTTTATGAAGCTCCTTCCTCTCTCCAAGTGACCATGGGCTGTGACCTTATGCTTTCGGCGTTCGTGAATATGAAAGGGCTGACCTTTGCTGATTGAAATCACGATGAGAGATATGATGAGACGGCTTAATCTGGCACCACACATCCTTCTAGATCTAATGGTTCTTACTTCTCCCGGTGATGTCGTGGGCCCGGGTCCGAGATTCTCTTGGCACCTCGCACATTGGAAAATAAAGGAGCTGCTCTTTGCGTGTTGGAGTTGCAATGGGCGAAGCATAGAGATGGCTCTAATTGCTGCCAGGTGTCCCTTCTGGATGGACGGCTGAAAACACTTTGTGATACCGTGGGCCCCACTTTCTATGCTTTCGGCGCTATCGGGGTTCGGGGTTTCGCGATGTTGAACAACATGAAACTCTCATCCCACGAACTCCCGATCACCGAAACGCTGACGCGGCTGGATCTTGTGACACGCATCCTTAGGATGAACGGATCTTGCAGGCTCGCTTGATATGACCCAGGGCTGAGACCGTGGGCTCGTCACCAAAGGTGCTTTCGGCATTTCGTTGATCGGTACTTCCAAGTGCAATGAGCTAAGGGCTCCCTGCTCCCCGAAACCCCGATCCGCGATATGCCGACAGGCTACCACCTTTCCTAGTTAGATCGGACGACCCATATTCAACCTTGAAATATAAGGGCTTTCTCTAGTGCTACAAGTCAGGTAACTTGGTAACCCCGAGATCCCGATGACCATTGATCTTCTTCGTGGATGGATCTCGGTTGTAGACATCAAAACCTTGCCCGCTCGCTTGACTTGTAACCGGAAAGTTGGTCCTTCCGCTGCTTCACTTGGGCATTTCACATGCAATCTACAGTCCTAGGTGCTTCTGTGCCTAATGACAAAAATAATCTTTAACATTAGGCTCCATGGGGGATAGAGTCATCCCTGCGATGCTCTAAGAACTCCTTCCGCAGCTTCAGTGCCTTGCTATTGGGCTATGGAGTCACTTATTAGGCCAAAAACACACAAAAAGAAACTAAACAAAGAACTAAAAGACAATATTTAAAAACAAGGGAGTCGTCTGAGGCTCAAATAAAACATTTCTTCAGAAAATGCCCATTCGCTGGGCTGTTGAAAACCCCTTCGCCCTCCAGATCCTACAACCCATATGTGTTGTTGGAGAAAATCTCAGAGATTTTAAAGGGGCTGATCCAGAGGGCGTCAAACTTGCTGTGCTTGCCTTTATCCTGTTTGGGTGCATCCCATTTAAATACCAAATCCCCGATCTCGAACTCCTTTTTCCTGACCTTCTTGTCAAAAGCCTGTTTGATCTTCTGTTGATGACTGTAAGCTGCATCCCTCACTTTTTCTCTGATCTGCTGCACTTCCACTATCTGATGAATTCTTCTGATCATATGATCTGGTTCTCCCTCTTATTCTTCAAAGAACTTCGCCACAGGTAAGGCGAGCTGAGTAGGGAAAACCGCTTCTGCTCCGTAGACTAGTTGAAACGACGAAGTGCTCAGAGACTTCTTCGTTGTGACACGATCGGCCCATAGAGAAAATTTCAACTTTGAATCCCTGGCTCTTTTGTTGTCCTCCAATATTCTTTTAATGATCCTTATCAAGCTTTTGTTGTAGGACTCTGCTAAACTGCTGCCTTGGGGATAGTAGGGGATAGAGTGAACTAGTGAGATCTGGAACTGTTCGCAGAACTTGATTAGAGGCTCAGACCTGAAAGAAGCAACGTTATCAGTGACGATCCTACTGGGACAGCCAAATCTGGCTATGATATCCTCCAAGAAGCTAATAATTACTTTGTGTGATGTGCTTCTGGTGGGGACAGCTTATATCCATTTGGTGAAATAATCTGTTGTTGTCAGAATCCATCTGTGTTGACCACTTGAGGGAGGATGAATTTCTCCAATGAAGTCCAACCCCCATTGTTGAAAAGGTGTTGGAGATACTATAGGCTTCAATGGTAGTGATTTGAGTTGTTTCTTTCCTAAAAACTTTTGACATTTGGTGCAAGCTCTGATCTCCCTTCAAACATCGGGGAATAAGGTGGGCCAGTAATACCCATCTCGGAGTATCTTGTGGGCTATGGTCTTCCAGAAATGATGACCTCCGCAAAGGCCGCTATGAAAATCAAACGTAACCTTCTGGGCCTCCTGCTGGTCCAGGTATCTCAGAAACACCCCTAAAGGGTCTTTCCAATACAAGATTTGGTTAATGAGGCAATACCTGACCGCCTTGAGCTTTAGAGCCCTCGCTTTTATTTTTTCCATTCCATCGGGGGGCTTCAACTCCTGCAGAAAATATAGAATGTCATGATACCAGGCACATTCTTCCAGTGATAAGCCATCTTGAGAGCATGGGCTGGGCGATTCAACTTGCCGAGGTCCTGGGAAAGTATTGATGAAACTAACTCCCAAGGCTTCGCAATTGGACTCAGCCAGTAGCTTGGCTAAACCTTTCCCCTTAACCAACTTGGTGGGCTTTATCTCTAAGTTGAATTCCAAAATTTTAGCGATCCATCGGCCTCTTTTCCCATCTACGTCGAGCTGCACAAGGATGTCCTTCATGGAAGCTGAAGGAACGTATGCTGTTACTTTTGAATGTAAGACATAGACTCTGAAAGATTTAAGAGCTTTCACTAAGGCATAGGCCTGCTTCTCCATGATTTCATACCTGCTCTCTACGTCTCTTAACGCCCTGTTGAATAAGGTGATGGGTTGCTCACGCCCTTCCTCATTTTTATGCAGTAAGACCTCTACCACTGTATCCCAGGAAGCAAAGGAAAAAATCAGGAAATCCTTGGAATAATCAGGACTGATTAGCACAGGCACCTCAGTCAATGCCTTTTTTATTCGGTCAAAATATGCCTACGGCTCAGCGGTCCATTTCACTTCGTTTCCCTTCCTGAGCATGGCCGTGATGTGTTTCACTAGCTCAGCAAAATTTGAGACAAACCTCCTTAGAAAATTAATTTTCCCCAAAAAGGCTCGAACCTCTTTTTCAGACCTGGGAAGTGACAGGGTTTGAATTGCCTCCACTCTGCTAGGATCAATTCTTACTCATTCTGCTGATACTATATGGCCTAGCAGCTTGCCCTCCATCATAGCGAACAGGGACTTCTTGGGATTTAGGGAAAGACAAAATCTCTGACACTTTGAGAAAAATTTTCTCAAGTGACAACGGTGCTCTTTATCAGACCTGGAGAAAACCGTGATGTCATCTAGGTAGATCACTACGAACTGGTCTTTTTCTCCGATGAAGGCTATGTCCATGGCTCGTTGAAATGTTGCTCCTGGATTCATCAACCCAAATGGAATTTTGGCATACATGAATGTGCCCCAAGGAGTGGCGAAGGGTGTCTTCTCCCTGTCCTTAAGCATGACCGATATCTGATTATAGCCAGAAAACCCATCGATCATGGATATCCTTGATGCACTAGTTACCCTCTGCAATATATGTTCCATCTTAGGTAGGGGGTAATTGTCTTTCTTTGAGCTTCTATTCAGGTTCCTGAAATCGACACAAAGCCTGATCTCTCTGCTTTTCTTCCTTACTAGGACCAAGTTGGCCACCCACTCAGAATATCTCAAGGGGACAATGATTCGTGCATCCAACAACTTTTTAACTTCCTTCTCCATGACGGGAAGCAACATGGGATTTATCTGTCTTAGCTTCTGCCTGAATGGCCTAGCCTCTTCCTTCAACGGGATCTTGTGCTCGATGACAGATGTGTCATACGTCTTGAGGTCTTCGTATGTCCATGCAAAAACATCGGTGAACTCTCGCAACAACTGCGTATATTCGTCCCTCTGTTCTCTGGTCAAACTTCTTGACAATTTGACAAATCTAAGCTCTTCCTGTGAACCAATGTTGCATTTGGTTGTATCGTCATATTCATTTGAGACCTTGCCCTTTACTGGCACATCATTCCCATCGAACAATCTTTCTAAAGGGACACGTCCTCTCGGAATGTGATTGCTGGGCAGCTGAATGATCTGATGGTTAGCAATTTTATTTACAAACTCCTCAAGATGAGGGTCACCTTCTAGGTTGGGATCCTGGTGAATATGCAACACAGAAAATTCGTCAACTGATTGGAGAAACCTTTCGAGTTCAGAATCATCCTCGAACACCTTCCAATGCTTGACATTGTCCGGCACCGAGGGCCTATATGTTATATCAACATCATTTTCTACCATAGGCGGCAGAGGAAATTTGAGCACACTAGCTGAGACAACTAAAGAATCGGCCAAAGTATTTTCTCCCCTTGGAATGAAAGAAATGTTTAAAGCCAAGAAGAAATTATCAATAAGGTCCCATACTTCATTCTGATAATTTCTGAGCCGGGGATTATGGGCACGATAAGCATTCCTTACCTGCTGAATAATCAACTCAGCATCTCTGAATACTGCTATCTCGTTAATTCCCATTTCCTTTGCGGCCCTCATACCTAGAACAAGAGCTTCATACTCTCTCACGTTGTTGGTGGCTTTGAATTCCAGCCTGTATGACAGGGACACAACTTCTTGACAAGGTGATATGAAAACCACTCCAGCGCCAGCGCCTTCGCTAGAAGAAGCTCCATCAAAAAACATCTTCCACACAGAGGAGCTTTGAGGGGAAATCAGATGATCAGGGCTGGGATGTTTTCTGATTAGTAAAGAGCTTTCAGGGACATCGGTAAGCTGCAGCAAACTAGACACCAAGTCGGTCTCAAGTGCAAAGATGGGGTGATTGGTAGGGTCTTCTTCATCACTGACAATATAGGCTAGCTAGGCTTCTCTGTATAATCTTCTTTGTTCCCCTCCGAAGACCGAAATGGTGGAGTATGTGAGATCCATATGTAGTGTCCCTCCCAGTTTTTTAATCCACGATCTAGACAATAGCATACCAAATTTGGGGGGAACGTCGGCTACCACAATATCCATGACCACACTTTTCATGGGCAGTTGAAACAGGGAAACCATCAGGTCTTTGATGACTCCTAGACACTGCACTCTCCTTGAATCAAAAGAATATAAATCATGATAAGTTCTCGTCACCTCCAGTCCCAATTCTTCCATGACTATTTTTGGCATAAGGTTATGGGAAGCCCATGAATCCATGAGGCATTTTGCAGCACTTTATCATGTATGTTCAAGGATGTGTAGAAAGGGGGGGATGAGAAATCTTTGTCTTCTACCATGGGGCCTAAGATGGTAGCTGGATTCTCATCTTGAAGGTTTACTAAGTCAGAGGGGAGCTGGGGGGACTCGGATTGTAGCAACTTGGAGAGGGATATTTTAAAATCTTTGTTTTTAACTAACTCTGAGAGGGGGACGGGGATCCTGATCTTTTGAATTTCATGTTCAAAACTAAAGGATGGAATGGGATTAGGATCTTCCTTTACCTCATTGACGGGTTCTTTGACTGTTGGCAAAGTGCTCTGAGCTCTTTTATCTTTAGTAGCGGATGCTATAGATCTAGTAGGTTTTTCTACTATGAGGGGTTGGTTTGGGATGTCAAAGTCTCCTTCTTTCCTTCTCGACCTGAGATTATATATGTTAGAAGTGTGATCGGCCCTTTGTTCTTTTCCCAACTCATGAATTTGAGCGCTCATCATGGATTCTTCATATGCGGACTGCGTCAAATGGGGAAAAGGGGAAGCTTCTTCAATACAGTGAATTTTGGGGCCAAGCTCATCTATCTCCTCTCTTTCCTCATGATCAACTAGGTTGTTTTGGAGGGGGGTTTGAACCCTTTGATCTTCTCTATCTTTTCCCCTTTGTTCCCTCAGGAAAACCTAAGGCATATTGTTAATAGGTCGTCTAAAACCTCTATTATCATTGTTCTGGGGATTTCTGTACATGGGCTTCCCCTCTAATTCCCACCTTTCTATCTTGACAAAAAGTGATTTTAGTGCTCTAGTTGTCTCATCTGTCTGATGGTGCATGGGAGAGAAACTGGATGAGGAAGTTTCAGGCCTGTTCTTGGACGTATTTCTATCACCTGCGTTCCTGATTCGATTGACATCCAATATGTTATATTCTACCTCCACGACCGCATTCTGCATGTGGGCTAGCATAGCAGCTCTTCTCTCCCTCAGCAGTAGGTAGAAATCAGGATCAAAAGCGCTAGAGTAAGTGATCTTTGCAGAGGCTTCGGAGGGTTTTATCTCAGCAGGGATTCTATTTTACATTTTATTAAATCTCTTGGAGAAATCAGAGACAGACTCTCCTTCCTTTCTCTTCAACGACCGAAACTCTGTCATGTAATACATGAAGTCTTTTTTATCACCCCACTATCTCAAAAAGGTACTATCTAAAGCTTCTATCCCATCAATAGATCTAGGAGGCAGGGCCTTGAACCATTTTCTAGCCTCTCCTTGGAGACTATGGACAAAAATTCTCATCCATACGTCTGCGTGCATGATGACATTATCATCCACGAAAGTATAAAAGGATGCTAGGTGTTCTTTAACAGCTATATCCCCCTCGCCTGTAAACTTGGGTAGTTTCTTTAGGTAACCATCTGGTGGGAGGGCATTAAGAAGCTGTGGTAAGACAAGAGGAGCATATCTAGCGGCTATGATGGCCTCCATTGCGGTCATAGGGGGATTTTCTCCGACCATATGAATATTATGTAAAGGGGGACTCGGAGGGGAAGGAACTCAAAACGTGGATACCAGGGATGAGTTCTTAATGGGAGTGGGAAACAAGAGAGGATTTAAGGAGAAAGCTAACGAGCTCAAGTCAGCAGGTGCTCGTCCTTGTGCAGAAGTGGGGAAATCTTCTGTGGTCCTAGGTCTACGCCAAGGTACAGCTTCAGAGGAGAGAAGAGTGACAAGGATTTCTCCCTCCAATCCCAGACCAGGAGGGGAAAACTCAGCAGGAACACTCCCAAAATTCAGGAAATGGGAAACTTTTGAAGGTCTATTAAGAAACTAAGGAGGAGAAAACAGAGTTCTTACAAAAGGAGATGGTAGATTACCTGTTTCGACGGTGGAAGCTCCTTCTTCAGGGGCCTTTCCTTTTCTGAGAACCACCTCTAGATTGGCTTCAGGTGTAGCTAGGGGTAGTTATGGATGAGACCGCTTGTGTCTGCCTCTGAAAGCCACAATTGATAAAGCAGGTTCTCCCCAGCGGAGTCATCACAATGGAGTCGCCAGGTGCACAACAACAATCTTGATAATTCTGATATCTGATTCACCTTCAGAATCAGTTAATCGTTGTCGTCAATCCTGAGGAAAATATTCAACTTCGTCCCCGACAACGGCACCAGAAATGTTGGCGACGGAAGTCACTCCTGGATTTCTAGCAGGAGTAGAGCTCGACACCCATCAGTTTTATGTCACGGTTGTTTATAGATGGGTGATCGAATGGAGGTAAACTCAAAACAATAGTGTTCTAACTCTGAAACCAGGCCAGGTATGCGTGACCAAGTGAGGTCTTGCATAAATTTCAGACAGTGAGCTGTAGTAAAGGGTGAATAGGCGGAAGACTTATACAAGAGAAAAGAGGAGGTCTGTTATAAACAACAGGTTTCTAACAGACTGTAGAAGAAGGCATTTAAACACAAGATCAGCTTACATTCAAACACAAAGCCAGAGGACACAATTATGTAATAATAAATCCTTTATCATAACAGAACTGCAATAATTCGCACGAGTCAGTCGTTCACGAACCCTCTTAACATAAGAAGAAAATTAGATGGAGTAAGAAGAACTGTCTGTCATAAAACAAGAAATCTCAAATACAGATGCATAAGCTGAAAGCTGGAATAGATGCTAAACATTAAAGTAGGGAACTCTGCTCAACCATCGATAGATACAAAAATGGCGAAAACGCCTTCATATACTCAAGAAAACAACAACAACAAAATCAAGACGCTGCATTAAACACATTGCATCTGCATGGCTTCTGACAATCTGCGGATGTCGTCTCTGAATGATCATGCAACTATGACAGACGCAATCGAAATCCTGACAGTTCCGTGGGCGAATCGACGTGCCTTTAATTCGTCACCGGGCTTTCCCATTATGGCGGAGGCGATGTCTAACCACCACCAACTACTTGAATAACTACTTCATTGGGATTGAGGATGGCCCGACCAACTCGGCACCTTTGGGACATGGAAGACCCTCTGCGCTACCACCTAGATTAGCTGAACGACCTGATGAATAGGTGTGGAGGCCAATGCGAAGGATGGGGGCGCATAATGGGAGTGGTGGCACCAAAACTAGGAGGGTGAGATATGCAATGATGAGGTGTGTGAGAGGTTACAGGGGAAAACATATGGTGGGTGGTGAGCGGATGATGAGATGGGGAAGGGACCACATGGACCAAAAGAGGGGAGACAGACAGATGTCAGAGGATGAGGAAGGGGCTAAAAGGGAGCGAGCCTCATTACATGGTCAGGAGAAGAACATATGTCAAGATGACATGACAAGAAAGGGGGCCCCATGCTGATTAAACGTAGAAAGACAAAGGATGTCCA
>ML781812.1:1208530-1229994 GCA_009831015.1 Picea engelmannii
CCCCCCCCCCCCCTCCGCTTAAAGGTAGAACGGCAGATGGGGTCTGGAATCACCTCGCGCACCGTTGATCCAGGCGCTCCAATCGCAGTCGTCGAAGAGATGGCCCCCTGATTCCGAACCGGCCCCCTCCGCTTAAAGGTAGAAAGGCGGGGGGGGCTCCAGAATTCCATGTACGTCGTTGATCTGGGTGTGCGGATACCTGCCGTCCAGATTTGCTTATCGCTTACCACAGGCGCATTTTGAGTCCGATACTTAGGGTAAGTGGGTTCTTAACCAACTCCTTTTCATTCTAACCCACCTTACCAGAAATGTCACTAACACGATGGCACCTGGAGACCGTGATGATCCCCTCTGCAACTGAACTTTGCGCCTTTGGCCTTCTTTATGCATCTCCTTCCTCTCTCCAAGTGACCATGGGTTGTGACCATATGCTTTCGGAGTTTGCGAATATGAAAGGGATGACCTTTGCTGATTGAAATCGCGATGAGCGATATGCCGAGATGACTTAATCTGGCACCACACATCCTTCTAGATCTGACAGTTCTTACTTCTCCCGGCAATGTCATGGGCCCGGGTCCGGGATTCTCTTGGCATCTCGCACATCGGAAAATAATGGAGCTGCTCTTTGCATGTTGGAGTCGCGATGGGCGAAGCGTAGAGATGGCTCTACTTGCTGCCAGGTGTCCCTTCTGGATGGACGGCTGAAAACACTTCATGATACCACGGGCCCCACTTTCTATGCTTTCGGTGCTATCGGGGTTCGGGGTTTCATGATGTTGAACAACATGAAACTCTCATCCCACGAACTCCCGATCGTCGAAATGCCGACGTGGCCGGATCTTGCGACATGCGTCCTTAGGATGAACGGATGAGGGGGCATTCGATATTTACAAGGGAGCTGCCCTCGTTTGCAAGATTTCTTGATATGACCCAGGGCTAAGACTGTGGGCTCGTCGCCAAAGTTGATTTCGATGTTTCACTGATCGATATTTCTAGGTGCAATGAGCTAAGGGCTCCCTACTCCCCGAAACCCTGATCCGCGATATGCCGACAGGCTGCCACCTTTCCTAGTTAGATCGGACGACCCAGATTCAACCTTGAAATATAAGGGATTTCTCTAGTGCTACAAGTCGGGTAACTTGGTAACCCCAAGATCCCGATGACCGTTGATCTGTTTCGTGGATGGATCTCGATTGTAGACATCAAAAACTTGCCCGTTCGCTTGACTTGTAACCAAAAAGTTGGTCCTTATGTTGCTTCACTTGGGCATTTCACGTGTAATCTACAGTCCTAGGTGCTTCTGTGCCTAATGACAAAAATAATTGCTAACAGTTCCTTTACTGCATCCACAAAAAAATTCCAAGTGGGCTCGACCCCATATATTTCAGACTCCTTTGTAGAAATTTGCTCCCAGTAAGTTTCCCACCAATGTTTAACATGGGGGAGAGCTTTAAGGAGTGCAAAGGTGATCTTTTCCCTATTGAAAAAATTATGAACATAGAAATAACCTTCTAACAGACTTAACCATTTGTCTAGGGAATCTGCATCAATCTGACCTTCAAATATGGGAATATCAAAATTAACTTGTACCTTGAAAGGAGAGGTTCTTCCAAAGTGGTTGTTTGATGAAGATGCGTCTGTTTCTATCAGCAGGTGTTGAAGGATGTGGGAAAAATTCTCCATCATTTCGTCCCTCTGTCGCGTGAGAGCTTTCTCAAGCAACAAATTGATAGGATCGTTTGCTCCATCATTTTTCTTTTCTTCCGCCATGGAGGGTTTCTTGGGCATGCAAGAGCGATTGTCTTCAAGAGAGACAAGATCAAGAACCAACTTGCTATACTCGGACCTCGTCGGGGACATGCACTGAAAAAAAAATGATCAAGAGAAGCCTTCTCTGATACCACTGATCCAGATTATTTTCGGCACAAAATGAGAGTGGAGATATAATAAAGAAATATACAAAGATATCTTAGATATCCAACAATATAACATAAATTTATTATAGATGTAACCATAAATACAGAGATACAGTAATACAATTTCTATTAATGAGCGAAAATGTACAAAGACTGTAAAAATATAGAGTGAAGACTTTCTAGAATGGTGGAATCTTATCTCTGAGAAGCGATGTGACGGATACTCACATTCCCAAGAACATGGTTATTACAATGAGGCTCCAAAGGCCTTTTTAACGTAAGTAAAATCCAAAACCCTAACCCTGGAAGATAAAAAGCCAAAAGGTTTGTGGGCCCTGATGGGGGTAGTTGATACGTCAACTTCACGGGTGCGTAACTTTTTCATACGATCTCTTTTTGGGGCACTCGATACACCGTTGGAAAGGTCTAACTGAGAAGAACGATTTTCGACTGATCCAAGATAATGTTTGTTGTAATCTCCTAGAATATGAATCTCCATAAAACGTCATTTAGGGCCTCAAAACGGCCCCGGAAGTTTGGAACTTGAAAAACTGTCGAAAAACTTCCAAGATGGAAAAAAACATTTGAGCCCATGGAATATGTGGGTGGCCACCAATATCCACCTAGATCAGAAATAAAGCTTCAAATACTAGACGAAGGACTTGATTGAAATAAAGAGGGGGAACAATTTTTTTTATTTTTTTAATGAGCTTGACACATGAATAAGAACTATGCTTGAGAATCCAGGTTCAATCCCCGGACCTCTGTTTCATTTTTTTAACGAGATTGACACAAAAACAGGAACTATGCTCACAACTGGTTTCATTTTTTAACGAGATTGAAATCAGAAAATCATGCTCAAGACTCTCTTCTTGATCATGGCTTCCAATAAGACAATTCTTTGGAAGGACACCGACAAAATTTTGGTCATGGCTTCCAAGAGATCTTTACTTGATGGAAGAAACACACTCTAGAAAAAACACATTTTGAGGGTCTTGATAGGGGTAAGGAGGTTAGGCTCCAATATCCCTACTGAAGATATCACCATGTCAACTACCGGATCCAAGTCATAAGAGATTAAGCTTACAGTGAGAGACTCATCTACATCGACGACTGAAGGCATGGAAGACAATGCCACATAATTGACCTGTGGCACGGGCAATACCATTTGCATATAAGAACCATCTAGGGAGGTTTTGATGTGTCCTATATCCCTTTAATTAAATAGTAGGAACCAAACCCACCACCGAGGCTCGATTAGACTTTACAGTGTTTAATAGTGGACTGGTTCTCCAGATCTTGTGATCCAGACAATTAATCGATGGGCTTTACGTTTTCTTGCGAAGGTGTCTCCTTCAGTTCAGACTTTCTCTTTTTGTATTTTCTCTTAGGTGGGACCGATAAAAGATGGAACCCGATATAAACCAACTTGGTAAAAAAAAGGAAAAGGTTTAACTACTGGAGAAGAGGTTGAGCTTGGGATAACCTGCTACTCAAGAATGCATACAATAATTCTATACCACAAGCCTAGTACTAATACGTTAACCATGTGAATATCCAATTACTGATTGGGATACTAATCATCAGAAAGAAAACAAATATGAGATAAATAATGGAAAGTAAAATAATCCACTCAACTCTAACCATCCATCACATAATAACACAATAATTCATCTTCATCATTAAATAAAAGAATAGTAAAACATTGCATCAGATAACTTAACAATAGATTTAATAGCTCTTACTCGTTACAACATCCATTCATGAGACGAGATAGGAAATAGTTCTTCTCCACGTCCAATCATACATACATTTGATGAAAACATAAACTTGTCTCTGGTCCAAAAGGACTTATCAATTAAAGGTAAGTTGGAAATAGTTCTTAACAAAACCAAAAAAAGAGAGTTTCTTACAACAATCATCGACCCTTGACTAATCGGTCGATGCTCTTATTTATAACACAAAATTAACTAAAAATAACAGCTAAAATGTATATAAGAGAAACCAAATTTGCCACGTGGCATTCTCTCCTAACATTTTTCTAACAGTCATCTCAAGATATCACTTTAAAAGGGTGACTCTTCTCATACTCCGACCAATTGATGAACAAATCCTCGTAGGTGTTGGCTTATGGGAATCTATGTTGTTCCATCGTAGTTGCGTAAATCTCTCTTATCTCTATCACATGTGCCTGATACTTAACTAGATTGGCACTCAACTGTTGCAGCATGGCCTGAGCTTTGATCGAGTGTTCCATAAACTGTTGCACATGTCCTGGCGTTGTGTCGGTCACCTTTGCTAGTCTTTCAGCCCAAGATGAATCTTGCTTGGTGTGTGATTCGACTATGTTGCGCAAGTCGACAAAGTCTTTGGGCATGTCGAACTCAGGGAGTCTGATATCCTTCGTTTCCTTTGTTTATTTTGACCCAATTCTTCTCGCACTAGGCCCATCTCTCTTGGATTTTTTGATGCGTTTCCAGAGACATTTTATCTTAATCCTCGGTCGATTTCTTTCCTGCAATAAACATAGAAACCTTTAGAGACTGCATATAGAGCAACATTGGGTAAAATACATGTTTGCAGTGTAAACATGAAAACTCCAGACTAGTACATACTTGTGAAGCTTGCTAAACCTGATTATTTGATACTTACGGGATCTATGTAGCTTTTGAATTGTTTGCTTTGCTTCTGTCAGTGCTGCCATTTTCTCCAGTTAGTGAGGGTCTTAGTCAGGTTACATCCATGTGCCATAGTATGAAATATCAGGTACAGAATATCATGAGAGTCGACGTCAAACCAGTGGACGGTTGGCCCTTGGAGTCAGGAAAGGTTTTCAGAGTCAAACATGTGTTGAGAGTACAGGTATGTTCCAAAAGAGTCGGGTCCTATCATAAGGGAAGTCGTTAAATGCCTTAGGTCGAGTCACGTTTTTTAACCAGAATTCACATCGACAAGTGCAACAGCCATCATCAACTCATCATGAAGGCAGGAAGAACGAAACATTACAACACTCGTATCATGCATGCCCTGCAACTCCTACTGGTTGCACCTCACATGCCCCCGGATGTACTTGTCGTGCGCGTGTGCCACATAAAATATGTAGTTCTCTTTCAAACATTCAATCACCATGGGTTCAGCTCTCCCTAGCACATTTAAACCTCCTACCCATGCTTTTATAAAATCTAGGTTTCCTGCATGCATTCTACTACACCAGCCGATTTTATGCCCTGTTGATATTTCGTCTAGTGAGCCTACTTTGATCAAGTTTTCATCCTCGAGACCTCGCCTAAGACAAATGTGTTTTTCATCATGGGAACTCCTCACAACATAAGAAGGGGCACATGAAGAAATAGGAGTGCCAGGACAGACCCCCAAAGTGACTGGGATTCGTTCTCGCTCGTAGCAGGCATCCTCGAGATTTCAAAGGAAGATTCCCTTCTGCACGCGAAAAAAATGATATCACATCGCGCGGAGGATGAAATGGAAGAATTCATGCCGAAAGGAAGGAAGTTGGAATTCATGCTTCCCCAACAACAGATATCCCAGAAAAGAGGCAGGGAAAGGAAGAATAAGAAGGTTGGGGAAACCCAAGTCTCAAGCCAGCCGCAAGCAAGATTGGTCGCCGAGGAATTACTTATGCACACTATTTGGTTATATCCTATTGAAGGCACAAGTCGGGAAATAGGGAGAATAATGAGGGGAATGGATGTCGTGGGTGCTAGCGTTCGGGAGCCGGCTCATCAGCTGAAACAAGCACAACTTGCCATCGCTGAACTCTACCAAGAAAATAGAGAATTAAGACAACAATTGGCGGAAAATACCCTTGAGGTGTCGGCATCCCAAGGCCATGAAGGGAATTTTATGTGGCTCAAGAGACAACTTTGGGAAGCGTATTATACCATCGTGTAGTTGCGCAAAGCACACAGGGCATCAGAAGAACAAGACGTGAAACAGTTCTGAGAACATGAAGTAGTCAAGGAGGAAGTTCATGCAGGCCTTGCCAGTGCACAAAAGACAGATGATTAACTATCCCTATTTTGTATCTTTAGACTTTGCATAGATCTTCATATTTTTTAAGAAACCTCGACCAGCCCAAAAGTGTAGACAACGTCTATTGTATGTAATTTAAGCTCAATTTAATGCAAAGTCCTGAAACGTTTTGATGAACGGATTTGTAGAAATTGGATGTATTGTTTTCTTTCTTTGTGTATGTATCTCCTGTGTTCTTTTTTCATACCTTTTGTTGTCTGATGATGATGTGAAAAAACTGACCCCGAGTGTGACGTGGACATTGGGAAACAAAAGAATGACTTGGGGTAAGACTAGATCATAAGATTATCCAACCTAGCAAAACAAAATACGTGGCAAACAAGGACAAGTGGTATGATCATATGTATAAATTAGAGTCGGGATCTTCAACAAATTGCACATTTTAAAATAATCATGGGATCACCGACGCTGAAAGGTATCGGGGGTTGGTGACTGAGGATAAGCCTATCACATTTTTCTACAAACTTGATTTCTCAAAACTCGTCGATGCTGAAATGCTTTGGGGATCGGCTATCGACAATTCTTTTCTCTCTTCATTAAAATTTTCTCCCTTCGCCTTTTACTGATGTCGACCGATATTAGATATCGTGAATATCCCTGTGTGACGCTTTTCGCGATAGAAAACTTCCTTTTTCCGATGCCAGTGAAGATCAATGCCCGACGACTGAGGTTTTTTCGAATGATTTTATTTCATCTTTTAATTCATTTCGACGTCGATTTTGGGCGCATCGAGTGAAATTTTTTTAGTTGTTTGATTATTTAGTTAAATGTTAAGATTATTTAATTCTTGGAGTTTTCATAAGTTAGACAAACTTGAATAGCTATAGAGAGTGAAAAGAATAAGAAAAAAACATTTCTCAAAGGAAAAATATGAATTTAGATAGTGCAAAGATTAAATGGTACCCAAAAAGTGAAAAAAATGACAAAGAATTTTTAGGGTGTGTTGAGTGCTCAAAAGGAGGTCATTGATTTGATGGTCAAGCTAGGGCCAACAAATGAAAGTTGATCAATAGTCACAATTCTTCCATCGTGAGGGAAATATATCATACGAAAAAGAGTGGACACGATAGCTTTCATGGCATAGACATAATCTCGCCCAAGGAGTAAATCAAAATCCAAGGGATATTGGACTACCATGATGTCAATAAAAACATTTTTCCCTCCCAAAGTTACATGAAATTGAGGAAGGGTCCCTAAAGGTTGACTGGTTCTTCTATTGAAAGCCAACAAATTCTGCGTAACTGGCACAAGCTAAGGATAACCCAAAGTTTGCCAAGCAATAGAGGACAAAATACTAATGGATGCACCTTCGTCTATCAGTGTCTGAGGAATGTCCCAACCACAAAATTGTATTGGAATATTGAAAGGAATGTGAGAGGGAAGAGGAGTTCCAGTTAGCGCACCCCAATCAAAACGGATGGCCTCATTACTTGGAGGGGGTTCCACAGGAGAAGGAGAAATTTCCCTCAACACGATAGTGTCTATATCAACAAGAAAAACATGAGTAGTATCAGGTTTACTCTCTAGAGGGAGAGTAGGATCGACCTATGATGAGACCAGATTGACCACTTGGATTTCATTCTCCAAGGGGAGAATGGGGTCAACAAGTGGAAAAGGATCGACCACATGGGTTTCACTCTCTAAAGGGAGAGTGGGATCTACTGAGGATGAAATCAGATCGACCACCTGGTTAACTAGTTCAACTAAGGACGTGACCAAATTGACCACTTGATCAATCAGACAAATCGATGAAGGGACCAGATTGACCATTCCATCAACTACAGGTGGGTCAAGAGTAAGCTTGCGAGAAGCAACTAGAAGTTGAGGTTGGGAAATAGTCATGTCTTCCAGTAATTTCAAGGCTTCATCCATATGAGGGAAAATGTGAGTTTGATGACTCCCTCCACATAACATACATGGAAAATTGACTCTACTTTTCTTCTTCCCAATGGTATCATGACTAGTTGATGGGAGGTCATCAACATATTTTTCAGAGGCTGACGACATGGGTTGGAGAGGGTGTGTAGACCATGCTTTTATAACCTTCGATAGACCAGGGCAATCCTTAAGAATATGGCTACCCTTACAAATCCTGCAAGGGTACTTGGGCTTATGAGTTGTTTGGGTGATCTTGGCATCATCAACACTCCGGGCATGATTAATAGTAACTGGTTTCTTTCCAAAATGTCTGACAGTGGTTGGAAGTTTGGACCCTTGTTTATTTTTCTTCTTCTTAATATTCCTTTTCTTCTTATTCTTATCCACCGGGTTACTAGATTCAAAACTTTCACTCGACGAAGAATATGAAACGGAAGAAGACCTTGAAAGTGAAGAAGGTGAAGAAGATCTTAATGGTGAATAAGGTCAACAATCAACATGAGGTTGATGGTCTTGGGGAGAAGTGCTTACAACCAAAGCTTCATTCGAGATTACCTGAGTGGAAAACAACCATACCAATAATCCAATTGTGAGACCTGGAAGGTTCAAAGTAGCGATGTGAGGAGGACCAACATTTCCGTAAGAGAGAAAAATAAAAGGCTCCCCCGGAGCAGGGGTTGCTTCATTGGTCATTCTGGGAAATGAAACCATTAAACATAGATCCAACCTAGAGTATGCTAGGAAAAATAAACAACACACGCTAAAAATCTAGGAAGCAAGAAAACAAACAAAACCTTCTCACAATGAACACACTAGTTGATGATGAAATCCAACGTCACGAGGACAATGTAAGAAGGGGATGAGATAGAGTGGGTGGAAAAGTTACGTTGACGACCTACTTAACGGAGTTACACCTTGGTGTAATCTCCCACACATAATCGTGGGTATACCCTCCAAAGAGCCCGAGTGTGTTTGGCCAATGTCAATTCCAGGTACTGTGAAGAATTGTCCCTTCACAGTCACCTCATGTAAAGAACCTAAAGAGATAGGCTACTAAGGTTACCAATTATGACAATGATACCTGGGGAAACAATCGACAGTCTAATCCACTCGTAAAGGTAGGGTATCTAAGCCTGAAGTCAACTCGAGAAGGTCCCCACGGGATTTTCTTCTCAAGTGACCCCCAATAATACATGAAATCTCTACACTAAGACCAACAAAGCAGGGTGAGTAACTCTGTCAGTCCTAATGTGACCTCGTGATTGACCCTTGTGTTAGAAGGTCTTCCTAGGACAAAATTTAATAAGTGGATTACTGCTCCTTAGCACGAGATACTATGTTTTTTTATAGCTTTGGAAAGTTATCCTTCAACCTATTCCAAAGCCCTACACCTTAAGATAATGTAGGTTTGCTACCAGAAAATATAAAAATGTTTAATCAATTTTTATAAGTGCTTTATTTTAAGGTCGTTTTTTACTCAAGAGGAAAATGGCGTGGACTAAATGATGTTTTGAACGACTCTAAGCAATGCAAAGAAATGAGAATGCAAATATTTCACTTCGATGAAGGCTATATTACGAGAAGGAGAAAACATTTATCATTCCCATATGCACAATGTCACATAATTTTATTAAACTCATCAATATTAATATCTTCAAGAAATTAGCCAAAGAGACTGTACACCAATAATTCAAGACCAAAAATGCCAAAAACCATGCAATTTCACTACTTCAAATCCAAGGATGCCCCCAACCTAATGCAAAGAAAGAAATTAAAATGTGTGTTCCAAAGATAGCTAAAAGTAATAGAAAATCTCTATAAAACAAAGCAACCCAAACAAATTTTCTCTTTTAACACGAACTATTCAATAAAAGAAAAAGAAGTTCTTTCACCAAACAATTCTAAAGAAAAAACAATGCTTGGTAATTGAAAGACACTCAAAGCAAGAGATCAAATCTTTCAAAGGCACACAAGCTAAAAAAAATCAAAGAAGGCTAAAACAAGATTCAAATCTTGTAAATCAGATTGTAATCAGACCTAACAAATCACCCCAAACACTTATCACAAATCTCAGCAGGGAAAACCATCAAAAAGTAAAAAAATTCACAAAATTGTCGCGGGTTGTTAGCCAGCACAGTGAGACAATCCTAGATCGTCGCGGGCCAGAGAATTGTACGGTGTGATGATGTTGCATTGTGTCTAAATTCAGGGTGTGTCAATCCTATATCATCACACTGTCCCCCACAACAGGGTGCAATGATCAAAGGAAAAATGGAAAAAATAAAAAGAAAGAAGGTTTTCCAGTGAATTTAAACAATCAAAGAGTTTATCTGGATCTCCTAGTGACTCAGAAAACAGAACCCAGACAATCAAAGAAAGAAAGAAATACAAACTAGGAAAACAATATGTTCTCTAGTATGGTCACCAATTTTGTTATCAGACAAATCGGTAAGGGCAGACACAAATAGATCTCCCTAGTTTCACCCCAAAACTAGAACAAAACAAGAAAAAATATAAAACTTTCCCTAACTTTTAATTATCAAACATACTAACTAACACGAGATAAATGACATGCCTTTTAAATTTCGTTTGTCCTTTCTAGTTTCATCCTCGCTCCATTCCAAGGATTATGGGATGATGAACTTTTAAAAAGACACAATCCAACAAAGTGAAAGCAACAACGTATACTCAACAAAACCTATGTATGTGATCAAGGAGTCATACAATAAAATAAGACCAATTTTATGGGAAAGAAATATATCGTTGTATTAAATATATGAAAAGGAGAATACAATCAATGCCTTTATGTTGTAAGGACCCTTCCAACAGTTCCTTGCTTCCCACACACTTCTACTCCACGGATTCTAAGATCAACAATCTATCTTGACAAAGAAAATCTCAAAGCCAACATACAAGCTCCAAAAACTCCAAGCTACAAAACTCAAGAACTTTCCAACTCTTCCAATCCAAGATAACTTTCCCCATGAGAAATCCTCTCCTTTTATAGGCTAAAAAGGATAGGGTGAGGAAGTTAGGATGATCCCATGAGATCAAGGATGCGGCTCAGATCCAAACTGATCGGAGGCCACCTCACCCTCAAAACTTCGATTCTAGAACTTTCGAGAAAATCCTCTTTTACCTTCATACGAAAATCGTCGCACCCTTAACACTGAGAAAACTGTGATGACGTCATGGGACACTGTGGTGCAACCTGCAACGATCCTAAATCGTCACACCCTTAACACTAATCAAGGTGCAACGATCCCTTTTTCTATGTTTTTTTACAAAGGAAAAGTATAATTTCATCTCTCTCGGAAAATGTATCTTCATTCTTCTTTAAGGATTAAGGCCATTGATCCTTCTAAAGACAAAGGATATGTTTACATCATTAATGGTCATAGGGGTGACGAAAATAATGTGTAACACCTATATAATAATATTTTCTTTGGCCCCAACTTGAAGGTTGTCTACATCTTTTCTAGAAATGGCCTTCCTGAATGATTTCTAAATATCTAATTCTGATCTAAATATATCAATTTCTTCCAAATATTGCATTAGAAGACCATAGAAAAGAGTCTCTTTGTGTTGTATACATTGATAGGTGACAAACCAACAAGTGATCAATCATTGGAATTAGTGGATATGTAATATGTAGATTGCAAGTAGATCCTTATTTCTTCTACCTCTCTATAATGCATTTGGGAGCATGTATAAGCTATGTTATCATGGGTATTCCTTGCTAATTGTGTTCTCTCATCAAATTTTCTATCACAGGTTTACAAAATTTGCATAAAATGAATCAAACAATTATTTACTTTATTAGGTTGTGTGAAGTTCTCTTCAAGAACATACAATTATAATAATGAAAGTCACTTCTCTTAGGAACCTATACTTTCGAAAACAACAACTACATTGAGATCAGTACCTAGGTGAGTGATAACTAGGGTCAATGGAATCTTCATCATCTAGAAACCTATTTGGAATTGTGCAATTTCTCACAAAATCATATTGTTTTTCAACTTTCATTGATGTCCCTTTTCTACAATGAAATTTTCAAAGATATGTTAATGGATTAAATCCATAACTCTTGTCTTCGTTGATTCATACTTATAGTGATTATCAAAATCTTGAGTTTTAAGGTGCATTTTCCCTCTACAAGACATTAAATACGAAATTGAGTTTCCAATTGATGGGTACATTAGCCTTCTAGAATCAATTTTTTGTGACATTACGTCCATGTTTTTCTATGTACAAATAGAATACAATGAATCTAACGACATCCATCCTTTGTAGTGGTGTGGCGCATAAAACTAGTATCGAATGATTATTTTTTGTGATATCCTTCCTCAAAGTTACAAAATGAGCACCTCCAAGAGAATTACATGTATATGAGAAATCGTGTTTTGTATTGGAAAAATAACATTAGGGTGAAGAAGAATATTTTCACTCAAGTAATGGAAAAGGACTAGTTGTAGAAGAGAAAGTGAAATTGCAAGTTCTTGCAAGTTCATGTTCAAAGTGTTAGATCCCATTTTAGCCCAAGAAGAGGCACCTAAGATCTCTTATGCATTAATTGTAAGTCTCCATTTAAATGAATGTCAAGTAACAAATGAACAAGGACAATGAGAGTTCTTCATATTAGAGCCTATTTTGAATTTCATGCAAGTCATCTTATTTCCTAAACCTTCCCTTCAACTTCATCTCCTACAAATGTAAGGAGATATTCCATGTTGGTTTTTGATGGATTGGAGTAACCATTTGATTGGGCGCATGATCTAATTGATTTATTGTAATTGTTGCACTTGTACTTTCAATATATCAAGTCCAATTTTCCAAAGGAGTTAAAGTAAATTACTAAGTTTGATATAGCCTTATAAAAATCCTACCATCTTAGTGATATACTTGAAGGTGCAAGGTTCCTACAAAATATTAGCAAGACACGCTACAATCAAACAATGATAAAGTACAAATACAATAATTTTCCTTTCACTACTTAAATATGCCCAACGTAACCTTTAATGGCATACATCAAATTGCAAACAAATTTGAAAACAATAATATGAAAACAAACAAATAGCTTACCAAATATTTCAAAACAATGTGTGAAATAAACAATTTTAGAATGGGGAATTGGTTAGGTTTGAGGCAAGCATGGTTGAACTTGATCTCTTGATATTTCACTACACATCTCCAACATAAATGATATCTTGAGATTTTCATTATGCATCTTCAACACAGTTTTAAAACTACTACAAATGAAGATGAGGCCCCATATCATTTTCAAATTTTGTTAAATATTAACATGGAGAACTAGAAATGGCATCAGAGACTGTATCTTAGAGGTGGATTTAACACAAGTAATGTTAACTCCTTTAGATTTACAAGTTCTAAGATCCATAAGAATAATTTTCAAGGCATGCGCCCTCCACATTCCTGAAATTCTTAACAATGTTAACGTCCACTCTCTTGCATTAATCTTTATTATTATTATTTTTAAATAGATATATTTTGTCTCTCTTGTGACGAATAAGAGTGTCGATAGTATTGATAGTTCGTCACAACTATCGACACTTCGTCACTCTTGCAACGAATTATTCACCACAGAAACAAGGATAGGTCATTTCTCTTGTGACAAAACGTTCATCGCCAAAACTAGGATAGGTTGTTTCTCTTGCGACGAAGAGGTCCATTGATAGTATTGATAGTTCTTCAAAAGAACTACTAGGGCCATCGCAAGTGTGATGAATGATCATTACGATCGACGATACCTTGTGATTGAATAGTTTGTCACAAGAACTACCTTGGTCATCTCTCTTTCGATGCACATCCTCACTTGTCATTATTGTGACGATCATCCTCGGTTGTCGTTCTTGCGACAATCATCGTTGCTTTTCTCTCTTGCGATGAACACCATAGGTCATATCTCTTGTGAAGACTTCCTTAGGTCATCTCTCTTGCAATGTTATCCCAGGCACATTGCACTTTCCATAGCACGTGAAGAGACGCTTTAGGGGCCCAAGATTCATTGCAATATCCATGACATAACGTTGCAAGAGAATTGAAACGGTCGTCGCAAAATGACCCAAATTTATCCATGACATAACGTTGCAAGAGCGTTGAAACGATCGTCACAAAATGACCCAAATTTACTCGTGACAGTTGGGTGGCAGGTTACTTCAACGTAGAAAAGAAAGTGGACATGTTGCAACAACATTTATATTGGCTAAAACTTCGACAGGATTTCAACAAGTATATCAGGTCCTACACTTCCTGCTCCATTGCCAAACCATCCATTGAGAAACATGGAATGTACACCCCTCTTCTTACTCTTGAAAGGCCCTAGGAAACCATCTCTATGAACTACATGTCGGGCCTTTCGTCAACCAAGAGGGGAAATGACTGTGTTTTTGTGTTGGTTTATCATTTTTATAAAATGGCAATTCTAGCCTCTTGCAATAATATTATCCTAGTAGAGGTCACTGCGAAGCTCTTCTTTGAATGAGTGTGAGTACATTTTTGGATACCACAAATCATCGTCTCAGATCGGGACAATTGGTTCCTCAACACATTCTGGTCGAGACTCTAGTCATTGTTGGACACCAAGCTCACCAAATCCACTGCCTTCCACCCTTACACAAATGGCCAAACCGAGGTAGTCGATCGGATGATCGTGCATATCTTACGCATGTACAATTCCAAGCATCCCCACACATGGGATGAGACTCTTCCCTATGTTCATCAAAGCTACACCAGATACATATATAGCTCAACTGGCCACATCCCCTTTCAGGTGGATTGGGATTTCAACCATTGGGTCCCATGCATGTTGCACTACCCCTTGCGTCCACCTAGGTAGATTCATTCCATGCTCAAACTGAAGCTAAAAAAGATACTTGGTTCATCACATCCGCCAACAGGTTCAGGATATTTTGCAGAAGTTCGATGCCAAGTACAAGAATTTTCATGATCAACACCATTTGCCACACAAGCTTCAAGTGGGAGATAAAGTTTGGTTTCACTTGTAGAAAGAACACCTTACAGGGCCTCATAGGAAGCTTTGTCCACTCCACTATGGACCTTATACCATCACCAAGGTTTTGGGTGACAATTATTTTGAGCTTAACTTTCCCCCCTTCCTTGTCTTGCACCCCATGTTTAATATGGACCTCCTTCGGCCATACGTTCCACCATTATTGGACACCTCAAAGGTAGCAAAACAATTGAAACCAGTAGAGATCAAACCTTACTGCGTGGAACATGCATCCACTGATCAGATTGTGGACACACATGTTAAGGGAACCTGCCAATAGAATTTTCATATTTATCGTGTTGTCAAAGAAGGGAAGCTCCTGCACTAAGGAAAGTGGCTCACCCGGGGCCAAATTCAGGAAAAAATTCTTCATATAATGGGGGAACTCAACACAATGGAGACCATTGGTTCCTAAGGGGAGAGGATTGATCTAGGTTGATATCAGTGGCCACCCACCTATTCCAACTGGCTCACATACAAGTGTTGTCTTGGCAGTTTCATTTTTCATCTTGGTACTTTTTTTCTAGCTTCTCGGGTCCCAAACTTCTGGGGTCGTTTTGAGGCCCTAAACTATGTTTTTTGGGCCTACCATGGTCACATTGTTGATGAAGTCAGGGTGTGATGACATAATTTGTATTCCCGGGATAGACCTTTCCAATGGGCTATAGTGCACCTAAAACAGAGATCGTATGCAAAAGTTATGACCACATGAAGTTCATGTACCAACTTACCCCAACGGGGCCCACATGACTTTTGGTGCTTCATCTCCTAGGGTTAGGTTTTTGGATGTATATGGTTTCGGCATTCATGTTTAATTTGAAAATGAATTTGGAGCCTCATTGTACTCATCTTCTTGCAAATGAGAATAGCCTTCACATCTCTTCTCAGAGATAAACTGCCACCATTCTAGCAAGCTTGTTTCAGTCTGCATTTTACAGTTTCCACATATTTCCTTATTGAATAGAAGCCCAAGTTTTACAGTATCTCTATTATTGTTCATTGTATCCCTATGTTAATAATATAGATCTATATTCATTTCATTCTTCTCATAAAATCCATATCATCAATCCCACGCACTAACCCAAGTGTGCGCAACATAGTACAATGTGCACACTTACCCAGGTATGCACAACTCATAAAATGTGTGCACCTTGTATTTATAACAATTCTTCGTGCACTAATTTGATGCACGCAACATCAAAACCTAATACCAATGGCTCACTTACCTGAATGTATATTACATTTACACTTGGTTTCAACGAATCACCAACCTATATGTACAATTATAAAGGGTTCCAGATCAGGGACACTACAACTTATGTTATGATATTTTAATAATTTGGTACATTACATTTGGTATTAGAGCATCGATCCTAGTTTTTTTCTTCCTCAAGAAAGTCATCTTGGAATTTTCACTATAACTTGTTTTCAAGGCCACTTTAGAAAATGAAACATGGAGGTTATTTATAATACATAGAGGGTTTCCTGTGGTACAAATTCTAAGTTTTGGTCAGTTACAATATCAAAGATATACCTTATGGAAGATAGGATTTTTTACTATTCCTATAACTTGTCTCAAACAAGTATTTTAGGTAAAATCATCATATATTATTTGGAGAGGATCCAAATTCTGTGAGACTAGTTGAATTGGAAAAAGGATAGTTGTTGGGAAGGAAGGTTGGATAGAGAACAAAAAGAAGAGATGAGGCACAGAGAAAATGTGTGGGATCAAGAAGATCAAGAAGACCAAGAAAGAAGAGAGATAAAAGAGAAGAAGATGGGGGACAGGAAGAAACAACCAACGCAAAATCTAGGAAAACAAGCCGAGCATGAGCTGTATCCAACTCATAATGAGTTTTCACCAGCAGAGCATGAGTGGGAGCCATCTCATTATGAGATGGAAATAAAACCTTAGAAAAAGGAACCAAAATATGTAAAAGAAGAAGATAAATTTCAGTAGTGAGAGGAGCGACCACAGCAGAGATAGAAGTGGAAGAGAATTTGAGACATAATACGAAGAAGATAGGGATTCTGAGTAGGAGTTGTAGTTGTAGGATGTTTTGTATGTAAAGAATCCATGAATGTAAGGAGAGGAATGTATATTGAACATATATTGTAGCGTAGTGCACAAGCATAATTCCTTAACTATAATAAAGGAGAAAATATTTTGTGGACGTAGCCCATGAGGGGGTGAACCATGCTAACTTTGTGTCGAATTATGATGTTGAATGGTTATTGATGTTTGTATTGTGTTAATTCATGTATGTATGGTGTTATTTCTTGTCTTTACTATGAATGAATGATATCTTTACTGATATTGCGGATAGATTCATGTGTAGTAACATTAATTGTATGTTTAATGGATAAATGATAAGAATAGAGACTGATATGCATAAAGAATTAAGTAACGAGGTTGGGTTAACTAGGATCTAGTGCGTGAAAGGATCTTGTAGGTATGACAATGTGTTCCTCCCTTCTTTCCCTCACCACTGCAGAATCTTGGTGCATAGAGAAAAGACATAGGATCAAGAAGGTCAAGAAGAACAAGAAATAAGAGAGAGGAAATAGAAGAAGATGGGCGACAGGAAGAAACAACCAATGAAAATTCTGAGAAAACCAACAAAGCATGAGTTGTATCCAACTTATAATGAGTTGTCTCTAGCCAAACATGAGTTGTATTCATCTTATAATGAGTTTTCACTAGCCAAGCATGAGTGGGATCCAACTCATTATGAGATAGCAAGAAAACCTGAGAAAAAGAAATCAAAATATGTAAAAGAAGAAGACAAAGTTCAATAGCGAGAGGAGAAATCACAACAGACACAGAATCAGAAGAGAAGCGACAAAAGAGGAAGCAAAGAGGGATTCTGAGTAGGATTTGTAGCTATAGGATGTTTTTTATGTAAATAATCCATGAATGTAAGCAGAGGAATGTATATTTACCATCTATAGTAGCGCAGAGCACAAGTAGAATGCCTTAACTATAATAAAGAGGAAAATATTTTGTGGATGTAGCCCAGGAGGGGGTGAACCATGGTAACTCTGTGTCGAATTATGTTTTCAAATGGTTATTGATGCATGTATTGTGTTAAATCATGTATGTATGATGTTATTTCTCGTATTTACTATGAATGAATGTTATATTTATTGATATTGTTGATAGATTCATGTGCATTAACCTTAATTGTATGGTTAGTGGCTAAATGATAAGAATAGAGACTGATATGCATAAATAATTAAGTAACGAGATTGGGTTAACTAGGATCTAGTGAAAAAAAGGATCTTGTAGGTATGACACTGCATTCCTCCCTTCTTTCCCTCACCACTGTAGAATCTTGGTTCATGCAGTCCCCATAAAGATACCTCGGGTGAGACTTCGCCTACTCGTAGGTGATGTTGAAAGGGTCGGTATTTGTAGGGTTTTGCTGGACTAATTGCCTTGAACCCAAGGTCTTGAACCTATCTGTGTGCACATGCCAACAATATTCCTTAGTATTTTTGGTACAAAATTTAGAATTAACTATCTAATATTGGACGTGTGGCATTTTGTACAAGTTCTCTCTCCAAAATAGTCCAAAAATCAGCAAGGTTTGCAAAAGTTATCATAACTTTCACTTGGAACTTCAAATTTTGGCTAGACCTATGGCATTGGAGAGAGGACATATCAGAGTACTATAGGCATAAATTTTAGACTCATAAGGGCCAAAATTTTATAATCACATCGAAAGGAAGGTCGACTAGAAGGGTATACTCCAAATCATGGTTTTCAAAGGTATGTTCACTTAAAACTATCATAACATTTGATTGGGATGTCTGATTGAGGTGATTCAAAATCAAGTGGAAAGAGAAAACACATAATATTATATTGGAAAAGTTTTAAAACTATCAAATATTATTATCCTTAATATACCAGGATTTTAAGTTGAGGGTTAGGGTTAGACCTCACTTAAGAATCAATGTAAATACCTAATTTACAGGAGATAAAGATAAAGATGAAATCGATCTCGAGGAACGGTTGAGAATGATAAAGAAAAATAATTTGTGACCCTTTTGTTGGAATACTGAGAGGGGGGGGTGTGAATTAGTATGATAACTTTTTAAAACTTTCAATCACAATATATAAAATTCAACTTTATCAACAATATATCATTTATGATTGCATTCAATATATCATGAGCATATAACCATAAACAATACCATTCAACAATATCACATCAAATACACAGTACACCAAAATTTATGTGGAAACCAAAATGGGAGAAAACCATGAAATGTTTTCTTATAAATATCAAGATTAAATTCATAGGAGCCACCAACTTCCCAATTCTCCAGCACCAACTGGAATAAGGCTCCAACCCACTATTTACAGGATCCAACCTGAAGGAAGCTACAACTCCCTAAATTATCCAGCTACAACTGGAAGGAGGCTCTAACCCCCTAATTTATTGGCTCCACCTAAAGGAATCTCCAACTCCCTGTGTTCTCTATCTCCAACCAGAAGGAGGCTACAACCCCCTGATTTACAGGCTCCAACAAGAAGGAAGCTCCAACTCCTTGTATTCTTTGGCTCCACTCGGAAGGAGGATATAACCCCCTTTCCTTTCCCCATCCTCCCACCCTGAAATATAAGTGTAGACTTAACCTGTCACTATCATTGATGTTGTCACTGCCACTGTCATTGATACATCAATCTACCTTTCATTGTCACTATTACATCAACCTATCACTATCACTGTCACATCAACCTATCACAATCTCTGTCACATCAACCTGTCACTATCACATCAACCTGTCACAGTCTTTGTCACATCAACCTGTCACTGTCACTGTCACATCAACCTATCACTACCACTATCACATCAACGTATCAATTTCACTCCATCACATCAACCTATACCATATCATGCATCAACCATGTACCAAAACCTGTACCATACCATGTACAAAACCTATACCATACCATGCATTAACCATGTACCAAAACTTGTACCATGTAGTATATTAACCATGTACCAAATCATGCACCATATCATGTAGCCTCAACCATAAACCATATCACTCATGACATGTCTCAATCATTCCATATAACATGTACCATAATATATCATCAATGGGGTGCATCAAGCATGTGAGAACATCACCATGAAATCTACCAAACTAGATACCAAGATAGCCAAGATATGCTCTAATCAATGTACCATAACATCACCAAGGTGTACCTCAAGCATATGTCAAAATATCTAAACCATGCCTCAATCATGTATCAAGACACAACCTTCAAAACAAATGTAAAACATACCTTTAATCCTTTAGAAGACTTGATGCACAATATTATAGACCTGTAGCTCTTCCTCAGTCTTAACAACCTAGTACTAGCATCCTCCTCAAAACAATTTCATAGATCTACGACTTGTACACTATCAACCCATGGATATCCACACATTTATCTTCTATGATCCACATACATCTACACCTTACTGAATTTTGACTCCCGTATGACCTATCCATGATTCATCAACTGACAACGCACGAACATTTGCGATTTGATGAACTGTGACCCACAGATAACCTCAGAAATCTAGTTTAGTCACATCCATACACTTTACTCCTTCATTTTTCCCTACCTCAAATATGCTACAAAAATATTTACCAAAAGATCACTTGTTCACTCAGAAGATATTCAATTGACTTGTGTATGTGAATATACTTATGAGAGGCTTCTTGAAGTGTATTTATACTTTTTCAAGGTAACTTCTCTCCTTAACTTTAGGGCTTCTTGTTACAACCACTTTACTCTTTAATTAATGACTTTTAATTGTTTAGGGGCTTCTTAACCATTCTTCAAGGATTCCAACTTCAAAAGGGCATAACTCCTCAACCATGACGAACCACGTGATGCACCACCTACCATTGGAAATAGAACGACAAGGATTATCCATCTATGAGTGTGTTACATGAATTTACACCGTCCTTTATGTCCTTATTCCTTAAAAAACTTTGGGATTCTTGAACATACCTATGGGGATTCTCAACCACTTAGCCATCTTTCCAGGGACTTTCTAGGGTTGACTAGGGTTGACATCAATGCTTCTAGAGTTGATATCAATGAAAATTAATTTTCCAACACTTTGATGGTAGGATTGTACTTGATGGGTGAATCTTTTAAGTGGTGGGATAGCCTTGATGAAGGTATTAAGCTCTCCCCCACATGGGAAACTTTTGAAAAAATATTCTAAAATAAATGGATCAAGGAAAAAAAAATTGGAGCAAATGCATAAAACTCAAGTGGAATTAAAGGAATCAAAAGAAAAAGTCTCGAAATTGCAAAACGAGAATGAAGAACTAATAAAATATATTATTAAGAAAGATGATGAGTTTTCCAAGATGAAATCACTTAATGAGTCACTCATTAAGGAGATTAAGAACAAAAAAAAAAGAAAATATTAGCAATGGCAAGTTGGAAAAAAATGAGTCAAGGGAAGATTTGAAAAAAAAGATAAAGAGATATATAGATTGTGAAACCATAATAAAAAACTAGTGGATAAGGTTAAGGGTAAAATCATGAAGGTGGGTAACACTTTCATGACAAT
>ML781812.1:1243385-1266556 GCA_009831015.1 Picea engelmannii
GTATTGAAAAGTGTGTGGTATAAACTGAATTATTAAGTGTCCAGTCGCAAAATTTGTTTAATTGAAAAGAATCGTGCTACCCTGCACCTAATACGGGAAATATAATAATGTTCCAATCGGATTCGAAAGGCTCTTAAAAACAAATATTCTCATTAATGTTTGTGGATCACATCTCCACTTTATTGTTGTTGAAATTTGATAGATTCTTCCCATTAAAACTACCTAATCCAAATAAAAAATGCTAAATACATAATGTTGTTTTAATGAGGTAATGCATTTGTCAAATTTAAAATGTTTAAATAGTTTTTTTTTAAAGTTAAAAGGTGTATTGTACTAATAGTAACTGAAAAGCAAAACTAAGCTTACAACTATTTTCGACATAGATAAAAGACATGCGAAAATGAAAATTAAACACTAGGTGATCTCGGATTGCCATCGCCACTAGGAGGTTGAAAAGAAAAACTAAGTTTACAGCTATTTTCGACATAGATAAAAGACATGCGAAAATGAAAATTAAACACTAGGTGATCTCGGATTGCCATCACCACTAGGAGGTTGAAAAGAAAAACTAAGCTTACAGCTATTTTCGACATAGATAAAAGACATGCGAAAATGAAAATTAAACACTAGGTGATCTCGGATTGCCATCGCCACTAGGAGGTTGAAAAGCAAAACTAAGCTTACAACTATTTTCAACATAGATAAAAGACATGCGAAAATGAAAATTAAACACTAGGTGATCTCGGATTGCCATCGCCACTAGGAGGTTGTGGCCAAGCTGAAGCAAAAACATAAGGTTGGTTGCAGGTCTAGCATCTGCTCTTGATAGGTCTAGCATCTTTGACAATAGAGGATAGTCTTACAATGACACTGGTCGTTGACATCTTTTCTTAGTTCAAAGATGAGTTGCAGGTGCTCTTCTGAGAAGCGACACAAGGTGGGCACCTCTCGAGCTGAATTTGGAGTAGGTTGAGACTCAATTCCTACTTGAGCTTCCGCGTGAATTTTGTCATCAATCAAAGTAGGAGGAATCTCTTCCTCCACTAGGTAGGTCTCTGTAGCTGAAGTGGGGTCGACATCCATCTGATGAGGTTGAAAAGAGAGAAGAATCTGGAGGTGCCTTCGGAGACACCAAAGGGCACTCTTCCTCAACTGACCTGCATACTTTCATCCCCCACCCAATTTTGGTTAGTGAAAAGTAAATTTTCCAAGGATGGAGCTGCAATAGAGGAAGGGGCCAAAACTGGAGCAGAGGAAGGACCCAGACGAAGCCTTCTAGCCATGAATCTGTAATAAGTCGAGCCTCATTTCGGCTTGCCCCTCTCACGCGGGATAGCAATTGCAAGAGAGGGTAAGGAAACCAAAGAACCAACAATGACACCTGGAGGGGTGGAGAAAGCCAACAATAAAACTAGAAAACCAGAAGGAAGTGAGAAATCCAACAACAATACCTGAGTAGAATGGATGGAGCCATGCCTAACCTCTAAAATAAAGTCCACCTCGTACTAGTCCTGCTATACCTCTGCTCTCAATGTGAGCAACTCATTAAGACACCCTCAATGCCCACTACCATCCCCATCAAATAAATGTTAGGCATCCCTAAGAGGCTGAAGGGAGGGGTGGTGACATCAAACATTTACATCCATGGACACCGGCTTCCGAGTGTCACCCCATTGTGTTTTGAATGTATAAATCCATTTAAATTTCTTAAAAATTCAAGCATTTTTTTTATATGCAATCTCATCCACTGAAATCTATAATCTCAACTATTTTTCTAAACTTTTACTCCCATTAAAAAAACTTCCCAAAAATTAAAAAAATTAAAAACCTAAAACGTTTGTGGATAATTAATTTAAACACATGCATGTAATCTATTATTTGATTTTGACTTTACGACATCAAATCATGCTGAGCTCAGGCGAACCAGCCTGTCTCCCTAAATAAAGAAAAGGTCAAAATGATACAGCCGAAAGGTTAATCTCGCTTCCTCCTCAATCTGCAAAATATAATACGGGTCATAGAATAATGAAGTATTTAGGATAAACACAGTGGGGCCGAGGACATTCCCAATGAAATTCATTGAAACCTCAACGCACCTGAAGATCGCTACGCTTCCTACTCGCCCACCATCATTTCAGCTTCAGCAAGTTGCAATGCACGAATCCACGAGCTATTATAATGCAAGTTGCAGTACTGACATACTATTCTCGAACCCGCATGAACAGGGAGAAAGCGTATTCTTCTTATTATTATACATATGACATCTCCGTGAACCCACTAGCGGGCATTATACACATAATATTCCGCATCCTCATTTTGAATACGAATTGGATGCAAATATTCAATGCCCAGTCTTCCACTTTAGACAGCAGAAGTGTACCACTAGTGGACAGGAGAACAGGGGTCCAGATAGCCTGCTCACATGTAGATTAGATTTGGGAGGCCCGCTTCAGCGCGTTCGGAGCGCAATGATGGCTTTCTAGATAACAAGATAAGAAGCGTTACGTCATCGTAATCGCAACACCATCTTTCAGATATTTCACAATTCGTGAATCGTTAGTTGTTTTTCCGTCCACTTGAAACTGTCCTTATTACTCCATAAACCACCCCTGTCTTCTCGAACAGATCTCACTGATCGTGGAAATGCCCTGCTACTACAACTTGGCAACGAATCTTACCTGCAGTCCCAGGACTTCACGTCTCTTTTCTTTTATAGTAAAAAATTGCATGAGCCGGTAAGCGACAGTAACCCTAACAAAGCTACACGTTAAACATCACGTTTTAGAATACAGTAGCTTCGCCTTTTCTGGCAATTTGGTAGGTACTTAAATAGTGGACAAATTCTAATCACCTTTTAGAATACAGCAGCTTCGCCTTTTTTGGCAATTCGGTGGGGACTTAAATAGTGAACAAATTCTCGATTCTCTCCGATTTTGTAAAAAGTTATGATTTGCTGAATGGTATCACAAAATTTTGATCAGAGTTTTATTATTTTAAATATCCAAACCACTGTTTTGGTGTTGATTAGTTAATCAGTGTTCAGAGTTTTATTATTTTAAATATCCAAACCACTGTTTTGGTGTAGATTAGTTACTCAGTGATAAAGTGCATTGTTAAAGTACTCTTTGTTTGTGAGTTAGTTGATTCAAATCTCAACTACTAACCCTATTAACTTTGTGTAATTGGTGTAAGTGAGTTGTGATCAGAGTTTTACTATTTCAAATATCCAAACCACTATTTTCTGGTGTAAACTAGTTAGTCATAGAATATACTGTTAAGGTATTTTTTGTTTGTAACTTAGTTAATTCAAATTTTAACTACTAACCCTTTCTTACAGGAGGTTATAGTGATAGTAGTAGGATTTTACCACATACACACAAAAAATACCCAAATCACAATAATTTTAAACAATCAAAACAAAATTGTAAATTTAGTTTTTCTCCTTATTAACTCCCCGTTGGTGGTAGTACACAACGTTTTTTTGTTAATGTGACCTAGTTGATTCAAATCTCAACTACTAACCCTGTGTGTCCGGTGTAAATGAGTTGGGATTAGAGTTTTACTATTTTAAATAGCCAAACCACTATTCTTTGGATATAAATCAGTTAGTTATAAAGTGCAGTGTTAAGGTACTCCTTGTTTGTAACCTAGTTGATTCAAATCTCAATCACGAACTCTGTTCTACAAGAAGTTATAGTGATAACAGTAAGATCTTACCAAATATGAAAAAAAAAATACCCAAATCACAATAATTTTAGACACATGAATGAACCAAAACAAAAATTTATTTCATTAAAAATAAATTTAGTTTTTTGTCCTTATTAACTCTAGTGCAATAGGTTTTTCTGTTAATGTGACCTAGTCTATTCAAATCTCAACTACTAACCCTGTAAACTCTCAGTTGGTGATAGTGCACTAAATTTTTCTGTTAATGTGACCTAGTCTATTCAAATCTAAACTACTAACCATGTGTACCCTGTAAGTGAGTTGTGATCAGAGTTTTACTATTTTAAATATCCAAGCCACTGTTCTCTGGGTCTAAACCAGTTAGTCATAGAATGCACTGTGTTAAGGTACTCTTTGTTTATAACCTAGTTGATTCAAGTCTCAACTACTAACCATGTGTGCCCAGTGTAAGTGAATTGTGATCAGAGTTTTAATATTTTAAATATTCAAACCACTATTTTCCAAGTGTAAATCAGAGTTTTAATATTTTAAATATTCAAATCACTATTTTTTTTGGTGTAAATCAGTTAATTATAAAATGTATTGTTAAGTTACTCCTTGTTTGTAATATAGTTGATTCAAATCTCAACTATTAACTCTGTTATACAAAAAGTTATAGTGATAACAGTAAAGATTTTATCAGATATACACCAAAAAAATACCAAAATCAAAATAATTTTAAACACATGAATGAACTAAAACAAAATTTTATTTCATTCAAAAAAATTTAGTTTTTCTGTCTATTAACTCTCAGTTGGTATTGGTAATAGTGCACTAGGTTTTTCTGTTAATGTGACCTAGTTGATTCAAATCTCAACTACTAACCCTGTGTGCCACAGGTGTATGGTGACTTGTGATCAGAGTTTTACTATTTTAAATATCCAAACCACTGTTTTCTTGGTGTAAACCAGTTAGTCATTCTTTGTTTGTAACCTAGTTGATTCAATTATCAACTACTAACCCTGTCCGACGTTATAATGATAGCAATAGGATTTTACCATACACACACCAAAACAAATACTCAAATCAAAATAATTTTAAACACATGAATGAATCAAAACAAAATTTTATTTCAATCAAAAATAAATTTAGTTTTTCTCCTTATTAACTCCCAGTTGGTGATATTACACTCTACGTTTTTCTGTTAATTTGATATCCCGCTACAGTGTTTAAGTTGGACAGTGTCTTCGAATGCGAGAATTCAATTAGAACCGACTGGTAGGACGTATGCTTGACTC
The DNA here is from genome assembly GCA_009831015.1 of Picea engelmannii. Lineage (NCBI taxonomy): Eukaryota > Viridiplantae > Streptophyta > Pinopsida > Pinales > Pinaceae > Picea > Picea engelmannii. Next base: position 1,248,350 of record ML781812.1, read on the forward strand.
TTAGCTAGTATGCCTTCCTCATTAATGGGGGCTGGTGGAATCTGAAGGAGGAGGTTGACGCTGGTATACTTCAGCTCAACCAGACAATCTCTTGGCCATGTATCGCGTGGGAAAAAAGTCAGCCCATCTGGCAAGTAACATGTGACAAGTCGCCAAGCATGTGAATGGTGCAACCAGGCTACACCATGTTGGCACCTGGGCCCCTTTAACATTCCCAAAATGTCGGTGGAGCTCTGCAGAATGCATGTGACCCCAACACGGCTATTGAACAGAAATTTTCTTATCTGCATCAAAACCTGAGTATGTATATATAGCTCACCTTACTATTTTCATCCATGCACGGAATAATGGATCCAACCTCTGTGCACAACAATCATTCATGTATATAATCCAATCCAATCAAACATTTTATCCCTTAAAAATTTTAACGCTCTTCAAACTACTCAACAAAATTCCATAAAAACTTTGCTATTAACCGATCCCTGTACAGAATGAGACGTTTTAAATTTTCCTTTCCACCCATCTGTCTTTGCAATAGAGCACAAATAATTAAAGGCCCGATCGAGCGGAGAGGAGCAGCGGGCGGCTGCAGAACAGTCCAGATGATAGGGAGGCTGAGGTCATGAAAGTAGGTGTCTGACGTTATTAACTCTGTGGTGGTGGCCAACAATAATAAGGCCATAATAATAATGAGAGGAAAGACGAAGGTGGTGTCCGGCTCTCTGGCATTTTCTGAGAACCGGCCCCGGCCGGCCCACCTGAATACCCAAAACTCTTTCACCCTCGTTTACACCTGCTCACATATTCGCCTTTGGCAAAGTTGATCGGTAATGACGCACATTGTGAGATATGCGTTTGGATTTTAGTATATATACATTTAATGGTATATAAATTAGTTTATACTTTGTTGTGTATATCGCCAAAAAGTTTGTATTGCCGTGTTTCGTTAACTCTGCACTATGAAATAAATAAATATTTATGTCCAAAGGTGTATATTTATGGGAGATGGGCACAATTAATCACTTTTTAATTTAAAATTCTAATCTAATCGTTAACAATTGAAGATGCTGGCATATTTTTAGTCGTCCTCCCAATGAATGTGATTTACTCTTCATAACTTCCTTGTATTTTTGAATGCATCAGTTAACCTGTTTACTTTTTAACATTTACCTAATCATATTATAAAATTACTGTACCACCATATGATTGCCACACAAAATAAATGGCTGTGATTTCAATCATTAACTTCCTAGCTATTATAAAGACATCAGTTTATGTGTTTACTTTTTTACATTTACCTAATCATATTTAAAAATTAATTTGATAGCTAAATGATTGCCACTTAAGTGATTAACAGAAATTAAAATATTAACACCAGATAAATGAAGCCCAACAGTTTATTTGTTAATAGATAATAAAATTTAATATATTCTTTTAAAGATTCATTTCATCTTCTCAGCCTTTCGGAATTCACCAGTATTTTACTGCTGTGCTAGTATTTAATAATATGAGAAAATATTGTATAAAAATGTTTATATTATGTGTTAAAAAAAATTGAATATCTTATAAATGGTATATATTTATATGTAATATATATTTTTTTGTAACATACGTTTATATTTGTATGTTGTAGAAAAAAAAAAAGTTGAATATCATATAAATTGTGATATATTGATTTCTATATAATAAGTATAAAATTTTTTAATTTTATATTAAGTAAATTATATATATATATATATATATATATTATTCTCTAAAATTAAAAAATAAGTTGATTTTTTTTTTATATATATCTTAAAAATTTTAAAATTATATTACTTTTATCATGTACAAATATTATTCATATTATGAGCATGAAGTGATATCATTTTTATCATGTACAAATATTACTTATATTATTAATATTCAAATGTCTTATATTATTAAGATTCAAATATCTTTATTTAAAGAATAAAATATATTTGCAATTTTCTGTTTTACCTTTCTTCTCTCACTATGTTATAATTCTTATTCCTTATTCAAATGTCTCATATTATGAATATGAAGTCATATCATTTTTATCATGTACAAATATTACTTATATTATTAACATTATAATTCTTATTCCTTATTCAAATGTCTCATATTATGAACATGAGGTCATATCATTTTTATCATGTATAAATATTACTTATATTATTAACATTCAAACGTTTTATATTATTAACATTCAAATGTCTTTCTTTAAAGATTAAAATATATTTGCAATTTTGTGTTTCAACTGTTATAATAATTCTTATTCCTTATTCAAATCTCTCTTTAAAGAATAAAATATATTTGCAATTTTGTGTTTGACCTTTTTTCTTCTACTATGTTATTCTTATATCTTATTAAACTCTACACAAGTGCATTAATCATTGTTGTTCAAATAATCATATCTAAACATCACATATATAGTGATATTTTAATAAATATATTTTACTCTACTCACTTATGTTGAACCATTTTATTCCACCTAATACATTGTTAGAGCATTTTTTTTAGTGTCATTTTTTGAAACAATAGGTCAAAAGTATGGAGTCTATTTTAACAACAAACTCTATTACAGGAATTGTGGAAATGAAGAGGTGCTTTGCAATCCTATTCTATAAATTGTGGAATTCAAACCAAATTTAAAATATTTTTATTCTATACTTATATCTCATGCAAGAAATACATTGCAAAGCAGTACTATTTCATATCATCTTAAGTTGAAAAAGGGTCCTTGGTTCCACTAAATGACTTCACTTGGATATATATTCAAAATAACAAGTATGTCTTCAAGCTACCTTCTTCAGACCACTCAAAACTTACAATTTATACAACTATTCTCCTGTTTTTCCCTCTATATATTACATTCATTTTCACATGCATCACACACTAACCACATTTTACACTACCTAATATGTGATCAACAATTAAAGTGCTAATTGTACATTTTTTAAGTTTTTTTTTTTAAGGTTATGATAGTGCATGAAATACAAGTGCATACTTTGAGACCAAACATTATTGGTTCCCTAGCATTGATCAAGGATGTAAGTGCTTCTAGAAGAAAAAACATTAGAAACAACTGCAACACCCTCAAACTTTACTCCCATTGTATATTTGCATTTAACCCTAAAGGAATGTATATTCAAAGTCAAAATACTTTCAAAAAATTATTTACATACATTTATCAATGCCAAGGGACTTGGTCATGTACTTAGATTTGATGTTATTGATGCAGAAGATGGTGAGATAAACATTATATGCTTCAAAATTCAAGCAACACACTTCCACCCTTCCATAGACATTAGAAACATTTACATAATCTCAAAAGGGTACATCAAGTTTGCAAAAAAAATTCAATCATTTCAAAAAATATTGGGAGATAAATCTAGATATTATCTCGATCGTTGAAGCTTTCTTAGAGGACAAGCATTCAATAGAAAACCACAACTTTGTGTTCACTCCTCTTAATGAATTACCTACATAAATAAACAACATTATAGTTGATATTATAGGAGTTGTTATTTCCATTTTCCCTTTAGTAATTGTCATGAGAAAGAGTAGAGTAAAGACATATAAGAGAACCCTTAAACTAAAGAACATGTTGGGTTATAGTATAGAGGTTATATTATGGGGGTTCTTTTGTAGTAAACGTAATCTATACCAACATTCTATCTCAATTAGCTATCTAATAGTCGTTGTTAAATTGGAAAATTAATTGAATATAATAGTATATTGAATACTATAGGCTTAACATCCCAACTTTTCGCCAATGCTACTCCCAAAGAAGCAGAAGATTTGACAGACTAGTTGATAACCTAGGAATAGATATCACTTGACTCTCATCATCTACTCATGGAGCTTTAAGAGAGAACCCTTCCATTTGAAATCACTTGGTTGACATAGAAAATCAAGGGATTTCAAAAGGCCCATACCCTACATTCATTTTGACCAAGGAAACCATTGCTTCTCTAAAGAGAAACAACTATTGGTAAATTGCATGCCATCTTACATTTAAAGATCAAAAGTGCAAAAAAATAACTCACACCTATTGAGGATGGTGTTTGGAATTGTCAAAAGTGAAATCTAGATGTCTTTTAATGTATATAGCTACATTTTTCAATTCATAATTGAAGACTAAACAAGAAAAAAAAAATGTTATTTCATTCCAAGAAGCTATATAAAAACTTGTAGTAATATCTACTGAGAAATTGTATGAATATGGATATGGGGGAATACAAAAGAAATCAGAGACATATTTGACAAGTTATTATTCAATAGTTACTTGTTCAAATGGCTAGTACATGAAAAAAATTGCCAATGAAACACAAATCAAATCCATTGTGATTTCATGTGATAAAATGGATTGCATACCAAAGCCAAAAGAAGGAAACCCCATCATCGAAATGTTGGCTAAATATTAAAGGAATGTGTTATGGTTGTTTTTTCCAAACAACAATTGGTAATTTTCCTACCTTTTTTGCATGTGCATATTGTTGGGTATGTATTATATTGTTTGCAAGGTTGGTCCCATGTACTAAGCTCTAATATGGGATACTCGGGGGGTGTGGGGCCCCCCTTGTAAGGGGGTTTAGGGGAGGTAGCCTCTGGAAAAAAAATTGGCGTTTTTTTGCATTCATTTTTAGCATTTTTTTGGTGCATGGTTTTCACCAATGGTTTTCTAATTTTGGTTAAGGATTTAGGGTTATTGACTAATCCGGGTCAATGGATTAGGGGATTGGATGTTGTGAGATCCTATATGTATATTGTATTGTAAATAATGAAGATGATGATGAATACAATATTAGAGGTGCAACTCTAAATATGTTGTTGGTTTTCTCGGTTTGGGTTTCTAGGGTAAAACTCTTTTTGTAATGTGTGTGTGTGTGTGTGTGTGTGTGGATCATTGCATATTTTCTTTTTTAATAAGAATATGTTTGCAGTAATTAATTGTACAAGCTTAAAATCTACACATATTACATAAAGTTAATGTTTTGAAGATTTCTTTTCATTATAACATTTTTGTAGAAGGAAATCCCACATACACATTCTTTTATAACATATCACAAAATTAAATCTATTGATTTTGTAAATATTTTTGGAATATGCATTAAAAACATGTTATGAAACATATGAAATGTGCTATCAAGAAACTTCAGTTGTAATTTGATCCAGATTATTTTTGGCACGAAATGAGAGTGAAGATATAATAAAGAAATGTACAGAGATATATCAATAATATAACATAGATATATGAGAGATATAACCATAAACACAGAGATACAACAATACACAATTTCTATTAAAGAGAGAAATGTAGAAAACTGTAGAAATACAGAGTGAAAGACTCACTAGAATGGTGGCATCTTATCTCTGGGAAGAGATGTGATGGCTACGCTCATTCACTAGAATACGATCCTTACAATGAAGCTCCAAAGACATTTTTAACATAAAGAAAATCCAAAACCCTAACCCCGGAAGATGAAAATCTAATAGGATTGTGGACCCCATTTTGGGTATTTTGGTGTATCAACTTCCCAGGAGCGTAACTTTGGCATACAATCTATGTTTGGGGCACACGACAACTCATTGGAAATTTATTGACAAGGAGCTTCATTGCATAGGTTCAATCAAGTATTTGATGGTCATCGAGGTGCCTGATCGTGAAAAAATGTCGTTTAGGTCCTCAAAATGGCTCTGGAAGTTTATGACCCGAAAAATGCCAAAAATAGTAAATTGTCAAAGAACTGTTTTGAGTAAGTTCGAATAGGTGGGTGGCCACCAATATCCACCTGGATCAACCCTCCCTCCTTAGGAAGCAATGGTCTCCATTATGTTGAGTTCTTGGAGAAGACGAGAAAGCGTTTGTTGAATCTGAACCTTGGTAAGTTGCTTTCCTTGTTGGAGAAATTGCACTGCTTGACTTGTGGAAGGTTGTCGAGAACCTGATATTGGAAGGGTTGGACCTTTTTAACTAGTTTTTCTTCATGATATGACCGTGTTTAGACAAAATCTTTGTGCTTTGCTACAATCTTGTCGACCTGCTTCTGTTGGATAGAAGGTGCTTGGACTGAGGTTGCAGTCATTCCAGTGTCCTTCTGCTCACCTTTTGAATAGATTGTGAAGAGGTTGAATGTTGTAGTATAAGATATTACCTTGCGACACTATTTAGATGGGATAGTAGTCGAAACTACCTCTGGTATCCTGTAGAGATGACCCCCCAGAGTAACAATGACACTACGAGGTCGAGACTCATAAATAGTATGACGCTTCCACATATATGGTTGGCCCAAAAGAACATCGCAAAAATCCAGCGAGGAAAAATCACATAATACCTCATCCTTGAAGGGATTGATGTCGTATGACAAGTGACACTACTGACTCACACAAATATTGCATTCCTGGCAAAGCCACCCGATGTTGTATGGATGCAGATGGGATGTTGTCGAAAATACCAATTGTTTGATGAACTCTGCTAAGATGAGGTTCTTATGGCTTCCGCTATCAACAATAAAATGGAATGGGGTTCCCTTAACCCACATCTGTGAAAGGAAAAGGGTCTCCCCCTCTTCAAGATTTATTGGTTCTTCTGGTTGAATTGTTGTGGTCACAAAAATAGCAGTGGGGTTTGTGTCGATGGTCTATCTTCTCCCATTATTTTCTGAATCAAAGTTCAGCTCATTTTCTTTGATATCAATCACCAATGATTTTTTTGAGAGAAATTCACCAATGTTGTTCCAAGGGATTTTGCAGAAATTGCACCACTTTCTAGTTTCCTTTGTCTTTTAGTTACCCTTCTTTTCCTGTGGCTTGAACTGGTTTTTTGGAGGTCGGTTGTTAAGACCATCTTTACCATACTTTGGTTGTTATGGATTTGCAGACCCGAACTCCCGTTTGTTCTGGTGCCTAAATTTCTTCTTGATTTTGACATCATATCGATAGGCAACTCCCAATGATGAGATGTCCAGAAAATCCACTTTGGTTTAGATGCACCTATGCAGGCCCCACGGTAATTCAGAACCAGATGTAGCTCAGAGTATTTGATACCCAACTTGCTGTGCAAGGTATGGAAATTATTTTTGAACTTGGGCACTGTTTAGCCCCTCTTTTTTCACACTGTGGTCCATCTCATGTATTAGTTATCATAGTTACCAAAAGAGTAATATTGTTCCTTGATCGCATCCACAAAAAAATCTCAAGTAGACTCGGCCCCATATATTCTATAATCCTCTGTGGAACTTTGCTCCCAGTAAGTTTCCCACCAGTGTTTTACATGGGGGATATCCTTAAGGAGTGTGAAGGTAATCTTTTCCCTGTCGAAAAAATTGTGAACAAAGAAATAAACTTCTCCCAAATTTAACCCTTTTTTTAGGGAATTTGCATCTATTTGACCTTCAAATACAGGAATATCAAAATTAAGTTGTACCTTGAAAGGAGAGGTGCCTCCAAATTGACTGGTTGATGAAGATGTGCTTATTGTTATCGACAGGCATTGAAGGATGTGGGAAAAATTCTCCATTTTTTCCCTCTATTACATGAAAGCTTGCTCAAACAATAGATTAATAGAATCTTTTACTCTATCGTTTTTCTTTTCTTTCACCATGGAGGGTTTATTGGGCGTGTGAGAGAAATTTTCCTCAAAAGAGACAAGCTCGAGACCCAAATTTCTATACTTGGATCTCATCGGGGATATGCACTGAAAGACGATCAAGAGCATCCTACTCTGATACCACTGATCTGGATTATTTTTGGCATGAAATGAGAGCAGAGATATAATAAAGAAATGTACAGAGATATATCAATATTATAACAGATATATATGAGCGATATAACCATAAACACAAAGATATAATAATACACAATTTCTATTAATGACCAAAATGTACAAAACTATAGAAATACAGAGTGAAAGACTCGATAGAATGGTGGAAGATTATCTCTGAGAAGAGATGTGATGGCTAATCTCATTCGCAAGAAGATGATTGTTACAATGGGGTTCCAAAGGCCTTTTTAACATAAATAAAATCCAAAACCCTAACCCCAGAAGATGAAAATCCAACAGGTTTGTGGACCCCATTTTGGGTAGTTTGGTGTATCAACTTCTAGAGGGCTTACCTTTGGCATACAATCTTCGTTTGGGGTGCACGATATCTCATTGGAAAGATATTAACGAGGAGATTCATTTCATGAGATCTATCATGACTTTGGAATTCTTTGAGGTGCTCTATCGCGAAAAAACATCGTTTAGGCCCTCAAAATGGCCCTAGAAGTTTAGGACCCCAAAAACTGCTAAAAATAGTAAATTTCTAAAGAACTATTTTGAGCTAGTTGGAAGAGGTGGATGGCCACTAATATCCACTTGGATCATAATTACAAATAATTCACTTTTTTTCTCATAGGAAATTTCAACATGTGTAAGGAAAAGCATTGAAAAATGCAAATTCCAACCAACTCAAGTAACTACATATCATGGAAATGAATACACTTCTCATTTCCCATCTCATTTGCAAATAAATGATTTTCAAAGTACCAAACATGTCCCCCTATTCTAAACAACACCAAAAAAAAACCACATTTGAAGAAATCTCAACATCATTACAAATGCTTGCATTATTTCAACAAGGCATGACACAAACTGCTTCACAAGTACCATCTTCATAGTTTTAGGTTGCCAAGAAAGATCAATACAATTTCCAATGACATACAACCGATGCTACAAAAACAAACCAGAAAAGAAGATATAAAAGGAACAACAAGACATTGTCAATAGAAAAACTAGTAACCTCATCACTACTATACCATCTAGATCTAGGGGCCAACAAAATGAACATTGTAGGATAAAATGTGTTGAAGAAAAAAGATAGCCTAAAGAGACATAGAGAGGATTTGTATATAATAATAAAAAAAACTCTTTTGGGTTTCCAACACATGTGTTTGAACATCAAGGCCATCCACACGCTTCCCATTTTTTCTTAAAACATATTGATGCCTTATTGAACATATATACATGTGGGTAAAATCATGAATCCGAGTATCTATTTTTCTTATTTTTTGAGAAAATAAAATATTTTTTCAGAAGTTTTTCAACTTTCGGTAAACAAAAGTATTTTTTTTAGCAAACAAAACTTCTCATGAATTTTGTTAGCTTTCTATTGACTATTTTTTGAATTTTTTTTTATTGAAATTTGATATGTCAATTTAGCGATTGTTTGACAATATGTTCCTTAAAAATGAAGGGACTCATAATGTGTTATGTTTTTTGACATGAATATACTCATTATTAAACTTGTGCTTATGAAAAATAAAATATACTGCAACAATCTAAACAAACTCTATTAAAGCATGACTATAGTTTTGAATTTAAGATGAATATTATAATTTTTACAATTTTTTGAATTTGACCAATCTCAAAAAGTTGCATATTTTAAGCATCTATAGTGAGACTCCATCTATGTGCCTTAATTTTGATTTAAAAGTAAAATCTAAAATACCCTTTTGAAGAGGACAATGAAAGGTTTTGTAATATAAAATTTCCATAATTTTCGAGTGTTTATTATTGCAAATATTGATTTTTCATTTTACTAAATCATTATATCATCTAAAAAAAACTAGGCACACATTTTTTTATAAAATTAATTAAAAATACTAAAAAAAATTAAATTGAATAAAAATTGTATCAAATGAAAGTCCATTCAATTATGAAAATGTTAGTACTAGATACGAAACTAGACCCATAATATTTTAAGGAGTCAGCTCCTTCTCAAGTTGGAGTAAGGTGAAGTGAACACATACTTTTCTAGAAAATTCCATAGTTACAGGTTTTCGGCCGAACTAATAGTTCAACCGAAAGTTAGTTTTAACGAAAAAACTAACTTTAGATTTAAAATTGTTGTTAGATTTAAAATTTTCGTTGGGTGTCATTAGATTTAACTTTCAGCCGAAAAATCATTTTGGTCGAAAGATGTTTTAGTCGAAAAAAAACAAGAGTTAAGCTGAAAAATTGCCATTAGCAATTTGGGCGACCTGATTCTCACGAAAGTGTTACCTAGATTCTTGATTTTACCCATATACTATGTGTATGGAATCATACCATTCCATTCTTACCTAACCATGTCTTCATGGACACATTTGTAGTCAACATCATAGAGAAACAAATGGTTATCAATTCCCCACATGGAATAATATAGATCCAAGGGACCAATCCACAGTATTATCAATACTTATTCAAGTTGAGGAAATACTCATTGCTCGAGTTATCCCTATCTTATAGGTTAGGCTTTCTCATGGTGAGTAATACAAATACAATGGGCACACAATCAATTTCTCATCGCAAATTGTTCAAAAAAAAACTTACATTCCATGCCATAATTCATATCATAACATTTTGGTTGTTAAGAGACATGGAGGAAAGGGTAAATGTTATGATTGTTATGTGACAAAAATCCCATGTCATTAATGGATTAGTTTGTAATATTCAAAAATGTAAATATTACAATAATGTACAAATTGACCAAAAATCACTAGCATCACTTCAAGATGCTTGCACGAATGTCTCCTCTTGACTCCATTATGTTTCTACAAAAACTTTCATTTCTTCCAATGAAGAGTCAAATATCACCAATATAGCACACCATGTTGTTTTTTCTTTTTTTTTAAGTAAAAAAGGCAGGTCCTGTTATATTAAAATTGCAAAATTACAGAGTTCTGTTGGAGTGCCAACTGTCCCACCTGGAGAGGAAACCGAGACAGCTGGCCATTCCATGCCACTTTCCAAACTCAAAATTCCAGGCTGCCATCCTGCCCGAAGGAAACCAGGACGCATGGTCATCTTTAGATTAAGTTTGTTCTTTACTACGCTATCGATAGCATTGCTATAAGCTAACTGAGCTATAGCTCTGGTTTACAACAAAAGAAAAAAGTTTCTAGCTATGAGCATGCAAAAAAACCTTTTAACCAGTGTTCTCATAATCATCTCCATTTTTTCCACGTCTGACTAGAATTGCATAGACCTGTGCGCATGTAGGGCATTGGTGTCTTGGGGAAGTGTTGGAGTAAGCGGTGTAAATCATATCCAGGCATTGGTTAATGCAGATGTCCCTAAAAATCTAATCATCCACCATGCTGCGTATGTCGAAGATTAATTCCAGGTGCTCTGGGTGAAGAAGTGGTGGTTGGTCCTGCAAGTCTTGCGGAGTTGAGGAGAGGGGAGATTTCTTCCATGCATCGGCCTCATCCTTGCTTTCTTTTACATTGCCACCCTAGTGCTCTTGCTGCCTATTCTGCTGCTCCATTTCCTCAAGAGGTTCGACGGTTGTGATATGGATGTTTCCTTCTATGCCTTCCTGTAACTCTTCCTCCACGAAGCAAGATGTAAATTCCTCAGCTGGAGTATCCCTGGGACCGTGTGTTGTTCTTGGAGCAGGGGTTACAACATCCTTTCTGAAACAAGTGGGGGGATCCCAATTGTCCAGGACTGTGAAGAGGAGATTCTCTGAGTAATTATGGATGGATTCATCCAAAGCAATCTCCTCGACATACGCCATGGGAGGCATTCTAGTTCTCCTAGACTTCCTGGTGCTTCTCCTGGTAGCTAGAGGCAATGCTTTTTCAAATTTCTTATGTCGCTTCCTGTGTGAGTTGGCTGTATACCATGTTGCGCCTCTGCAAGGCCGCCCCCTTTCTCTTGTCATGCTTAGAAGCAAAGCTATTGTCAGAATACCAACTGAAGGGGTGTCTCTGTTCCTACACCTTGAAGGTTCAGCCTTTGGCTCTGTAATCTTCAAATGCATCACAAATCCTCCAAGGAGGTTTATAAGGACGAAGGTAATATCTTTGGCCATTAAGGCTATGGTCTTAAATCTCTAGTCGACTGTCCTCCTCACTCGCGTGAGAGGCCTCATCGTTTGGTAATGGATGCCTAGGTTTACTCCCATCTTTAATGGCAAGGAGATGGGAGCTGGTGGCCGACATTTATGGCACCACCCAGTTCTAATCCGCATTTCCTTCCCTCTCCGCGTGGAACCCCATCTGGGGGTTGGAGATCCTTGTTGGCTAGAGCTTGACACAGCTCTGAGATGTCTGAGTCTTCAGAGCTGTGTGATTCCCAGTATATATGTTCTGTCTCCTTTGTTACTCCTTCATTTTCCATGCAATATACTACCCTGTTTTCCTCTCTTTTAACGTGAGAAGGTATGATGCTAAGGTTGGCTCTTAGGAGGCCCTTGAATTCCTCTAGCAGCTCGGAGAGTCGCCAGTTGGGTGAGATTTTCTGTGGGTTTTCCCCGTGGAGGATTTTGGTTATTAGTTGAATGACAATTTGTGAGTCCCCCTCCAAGATGAGCTTGTGGCTATGTCAAGCAATTGCTACTTGGAGACCTTGTAGTAGGCCCATTAACTCCACTGCATTGTTTGTCGTTTCCCCCAGATATCCCGCTACTAGGATGAGGATTTCTCCTCTAGAGTGTCTAAGTGTGGCTCCATAGCCAGCTGGTCCCGGGTTTCCTTTAGAAGCCCCATCGAAATTAATCTTTATGAAACCTACAGGAGGAGGGGTCTAGAAGGTTCGGCTGTTGTTTTGACGTTTAGGTGCCTTGATCGTCATTTTATTGATCAAGTTGGACTGCCAGCTTTGGAGAATGCATTGTTCTTCTGGGTTTCAATTTAAGTCCTCTATTTTCCAGGGTTTGCTTCTAATTGTTTCCTTGACAAGTGTGACAATTTTTTCCCAAGTTAATTTTGGTGTGGAGTCCTTGGAGTGAAAAATTCTTTTGTTTCACTCCTTCTAGATCTGCCAGAGAATAAAACCAGGGAAGAGTTTCCATATGTAATTCAATAGAGGGTTGTTGTAAGTGGTCGAGTCCCAGTTTTCAATCGTTCCCTTGATGTTGCTTCTGTTTTGATTGGATCGACGCATTATTTGAGCTCCCTGGTCCCAAATTGACTAGTTGTAGTGACATTTGTTGAATCAATGTTCTTTGGTTTCCTCTTGTTGTTGGCATAATATGAAAATTGAGGGCCTAATGAAGCCTCTTCTTCTGAGGTTGTCCCAGGTTAGGACTTTATTGTGTGTAATCAGCCAGACGAAGGTGGACACCTTGGGCCAGAGTACCGGGTTCCAAACTTTGTTCCATATGTTTTCCTTTTCCTGATTTTGGTAATTGCCTTGTAGGTAGCAGGCTTCTTTGACTGAGAAGTTGCCAGTTGTGGAGTGTCCCCATCTAAGAATATCCAGGCCTTCTCTATTGGGGATTTTCCGGTGACTTGCATAGTGTTGCCAAGCTTGCAGGTCTAGGTTCTCTGGGACCCCTAATTCCTGGTTAGATGTCTTCCAATTCTGCCACTGCAGTCTTTTCTCCTCGGGATTCTAGAGATCCTTCACCCTTAGAGGAATGTCTTGGTTTAGAGCCTGTTTAAGGGGCCTTAGCTCTTCCAAGTCATTTAGAGGTTTGAGTTGCTACCAGGAGTCTTGCCAAAACATAACACTTTCTCCATTTCACACCTCCCAAAAGGTGTGGTTTTGTACCAGGTCTCTGTTTTGCCATGCTGTGTTCCAAATGTTAGATCCCTGTATTCGGGCATTGTGCCTGATAAGTTGGTTAGCTTCCATGGAGGGAGCATATTTCTGCTTCTAGATTTGCACCCATAAAGCATTTGGTGTTTTCAACCACCGCCACCACATTTTGGCTCCCATTACTTGATTGAGCTTCCCTGGATCTTGGAGTCCCAGGCCTCCCATGCTTTTTTGTGTGCATATCTTATCCCACCCTACTAGTGCCCACTTCTTATTAGGTTGAAGGCCTTGCCAGAGGAAGTTTCGATGGAGGTTCCTTATAGCTTTGATGATTTTCTTGGGGGCTGCTAGGGCAGTGAAAAGGTAGGTGGGAAGGGTTTGTAGGAACAATTTGAGCAAGACCATCCTGGACGCAATGTTTAGCGTTATGAAGGTCCAGTTGTTCATCCTGTTCGAGATGGAAAGAAGGAGGTTGTCCCAAGATATGGATTTTGCTGTTGCTCCTGTTAGAGGAATTCCTAGGTAGTTGGATGGAAGGGAGCTCTTGGGTATTCCCAGGAGTTTGGAGATGTGAAGTTGGACCACAGCTGGAGTATTGAAGAAGAAGAGTTTGGATTTGTCTAGATTAAGCATCATACCTGACGCTTCTGTGAAATCAGAAAGGATGGAGTTAATCTTATTTTCCTCTCTTGTCGTTGGGGAGTCCATGAGTAGGGTGTCATCAACAAATTGACTATGTGAGGGTGTCGGTTGGATGTTGTGCAGAGGCAAGCCTTTGAGAGATTCTTCTAGGATCGTTGATTTAATGTAGCATCCTGGGGCTTCCGCCATGAGCACGAACAAAAAGGGCGATAAGGGATCCCCTTGTCTGATACCTCTAGAGGGTGAGAAGGGTCGGGCTGGGACTCCATTAACGAGGATCGAAAAGAACTCTGAGGAGGTGAGGTTTAAGATCTAGTTCACCCAATGCTGATCAAAACCAAAAGAATTTAAAGTGGCCCGAAGGTACTGCCAACTGACTTTATCAAAATATTTTGAAAGATCAAGTTTTATTAGCATACCTAGAGTTTTTGTCGACTTGAAAGAATGGATGACCTCGTGAGCTAGAATAACACTGTCCATGATTTGTCTTCCCTCTACATATCCTGCTTGTTCCTTGGAAATGACGAAGGGCAGAATTGGCTTGAGTCGATTCGCAACCACCTTTGTAATGATTTTGTAAATTACATTGCATAGAGCGATAGGTCTAAACTGTTTGGGATTTGTGACCCGTTCCTCTTTTGGAATTAGGGTTAGAAAGGTTGTGTTAAGGGCTGGGAGGACTTGGCCTGAAGTATGTGATTCCTCTACTACCTCCCAGACCTCTTTCCTTACTATATCCCAACAGTGATGGAAGAAGTCAGTAGTAAATCCATCTAGGCATGGGGCCTTCCCTGGGGGCATAGCTTTTGCTGCTTGGTCCACTTCCTCCTGAGTGATATGTCTCATTAAACCTGCGTTCTGTTCAGGGGTCACCATAGAGGGTATGTGACTGGTTACTCGTCTAATGGATGCTTCTCTATCCTCCCTGGTTTCCATTAGGAGGTCGTGGTAGTACCTATTAAGCGTTGCTTCTATTTGGGTATGTTCTCTGATTGGATTACCCTGTCCATCCTCCAAATGAGTAATTTTGTTGATGTGTTGACAATGCACCATGTTCCTATGGAAGAATTTTGTGATCTTTTCCCCCTCTTTGAGCCATTGTACCCTGGACTTCTGCCTCCATAAAATTTCCTCTTGCTTTCTCCTTTCTTCTAGTTGCGCTTGTAGCTTCTCTTCCTCTTTCATTAGTTTAGCAGTTCGAGTTCCTGAAATGAAAGTTTTTTGTATCTCCATTAGATTGTTCTCTATTTCCTGCATGCTTTGGAATATGTTTCCAAAGGTGTTCTTATTCCAGTGCTTTAGTGATTGCTTGAATTTTTTGAGCCGTTACTGTAATTTGTACATGCTTGTACCATGATCTATTTCTGCCTGAGCCCACCATGTTTTTGCAAGCTGATGGAAGTCTGGGTGTGTGAGCCAGAATTTCTCAAACCGAAAGGGTTTATATTTGGGTATTGCCTCTGTTTCTAGGTGGAAGGCTATTGGCTAGTGGTCCGATCCAGCTTTAGGGAGAATGAGACTTTCCATGCAAAGGTCCTTTTCAATCAGTTCTTCAGCCACAAGGAAGCGGTCTAGATGACAAGCTACATGTTGGTTTCCTGATCTGCAGTTGGACCAAGTGAAAGTACCATTGTTGTTTTCTATATCTACTAACTTTAGATGTTCAATGAGGGTTTTGAACTTGCCACTGTCTTGTTCTAGCCTTTTGCTCCCGCCTGTTTTTTCCTCCAGTGACAGGATCATGTTGAAATCACCTCCTATGATCCAGTTAGGTGTGGTCAACAATGATTTGATAAGCACTAGCCTCTCCATAAATTTATCTTTTTCCTGTTGACTTTGGGGTCCATAGACGTTGTTGATGGTCCCCTCCTGATTCGAGCCTGTGACCTCAAAGTGGGTTTTTATGGTGCCTATTGTAGAGAAAGATCTACTGAGAGTATTGTTACTTGGGTTCCATAGTATGGCCAGACCCCTTTAGGCCCCTGAGGAGTCTGTTAGAACAAAATCACATCCTCTTCAGATGCGCTGGAAGATGGTTTCAGCTTCTGTCCCTGCACATTTTTGTTTCTTGTAACATTAGAATATCTGGGTTTTTTGCCTTGATGCAGTCTCGGAGGATCCTTTGTTTGGATCTTCCATTGAGTCCTCTAATGTTCCAAGTGATGATATTCATCATAATGAGGGTGGTGTTGAGTGGAAGTATCCCTCCGAGAGCTTATGAATCTGTCCTGAGTTGATCATAAGATTGCTCGCCTCCTTGATTAGTTGATGCACCGGTTTGCGCCCCCTTCTTTTGTTCTCTCGTGGTATCTTTTTTGAGCCTGAACCTGATTATGTGGCTATACCTAAGCATGTTGTGGATCCCGCTATTGAGTCGAGAAAATCCTTGTGTACCTTTCATAGTTTTTGTTCAGGGAGGGCTTGTAGATCTTTTTGGTTGAGGGCTTCCTCAAGTTTCTCAATGCCTGCTAAATCTTGAGCATCCATCTGCATTAAGATGTCACCGTCTCCATCTCCTCTCTCTTTTGGGTCGATTTCCTGGTTTGGGCCAGAGGAGGAAAGGGTTTGGTTATGTCCTTTTCCTTGTTGCGACTCTTTGTGTGGATCTTGGATTTCTTCTTCTTCCGGTAACTGGTTCAGTATCTCATAAGAGTTTTTGGTCGAGATCTTAGGCTTGGGGTCGGGGATCTACTTCCTGGGAGGGTTTTTCTTTCTAGCCGTGATAGTTTTGAAGCCATCTTTCTGTGTGGTATCGCTGGCTTTGATAGCTTTCTTATTCAGAGGACAGTCTTTGAATAGGTGACCATGTTCATAACATTTCCTGCAACGGAAAGGGATATGTTCATAGTCTAGTGTTTGTTTCCAGTCTTCATCCTGATATTCCAACATTACCGCCCCTGGTAGAGCCTTAAATATATTCATATAAACACATATTCGGGCGTATGAAGTGTATTTCCTTTGCTTTGTGGCTTCTGAGGTTTTGACATAGTGACCCACTATATTACCTATTCCCATGAGAATCTCCTCCAGCCAAAACTCTTGTTGCAACGAATAGAGGCGGATTCGGACTGGTGCCATTGTGAAATCCTCCTTGTCTGGGTTGAAGTGTTCTGTCCAGAATCTTAGGAATAGCCCTGCCGAGTTGTAGAAATATGGGTCATTCTCAAAGATTCGATCTCAGTCATCTGGGTTGTACAGAATGATTGTGAAGAAGCCTTTAGAGCTAAGTTGAACCTCATAATCACCTTTGGGGTTCCACCAGTGTTTTATCCATCTGTTCAGGTCCCGTTCGGACGGACACAGTCCCGGAAATTTGCTAATGAGGGCATGCTCTCTCATGAACTGGGTATGTTCACCCACTCTTGTTGAGCTTATGATGTATCTCAGGGGTTTTTCCGTTTGTGGGATGCATTTTCCAAGATCCCACCCATGAGGTGCTTTTGGATGGGACGTGCTGGATTTCGTTTCCATTTCCTTGCTGAGTCCTTATTCTCTAGCAAGGATTTGATCGTGTATCTACGATGGCGGCTCAAAAGATGGTCATTTTTCCCTTATGCCCGATCGATCATTAGCTGTGACATTGTTGTACAAGGGGGGTTTCCCCCTCTCTTCTGTGTTCACCCTGACGGATCAGACCATAAGACTGTCTATGCCCGATCTTGGAAGGTGGTTTGCTGCAACGTGTCCTGGTTCAGTCATCCAGTGGTTCGCGTCGAGATTGGAACTAGGGTTTTCCAGAGCACCTCTATTGTGAGGCAATCTATGTTCAACACACCATGTTGTTGACCATGAGGAGAAACCAATTTATTCCTTTTCATTTAGATTTCATAATATGTAATGAGGAATGGAAAAGATAAATCAGTTGTTCACATTGTAGACAACATTCCACCAGAGACAATTTATTGGATGATAATTGGCTTGTTACTAGTAAATGAGTACAACAAATAGGGACTATTTGACTTGGAATTTCCCACTCTTTTCCCAACTAAGGATGCCCTACATTGTGAACCACACATGAAGAACATCCCAATTGATAGCTATGCAGTACA